>CALYLW010001075.1:0-201086 GCA_944989445.1 Ampullaceana balthica
ATGGCACCCTGCCTCCTACTGTTGGCACCCTGGCTTCTATTGTTGTCACCCTGGCTTCTACTGATGGCACCCTGGCTTCTGTTTTTGGCACTATGTCTTCTACTTTTGGCTCCTGGCTTCCACTAGATAGCTCTCTGGCTACTACTCTCTAATCTAACATCTCCATGTCATTATATCACACAAGCTGAGTACCCAGTGGTTACTCATAGCATTCATGGATGTCCCGAGACATGCACTCAAAACATTGATTAATCACCAATTTAGTTTCTCAATGTTATTTTTCCCCTAATGTAAAAGCACATTTGTGTCAATGACACCACACTTTTTTATACCCCCCCCCAAAGTTATTTTGGTCCTCTAAATACAATCAATGCTTCTCCTCGGCAAATCACGCTACGCGTTTCTCATCAGTATCACATTACTCTATTCTTTAATTTTTTTCTACCTGAATGATAATGACCTATTTGCTGTTGATGTTGTTGGAGAAGGAACCATTAATGTGATACGCAGTGGATCCCAATAAGAGGGAACTTTCGAACAGAACAAAAACTGAAAATATATAAATCATAATATTATTTTACTAATAAACGGTGCTACGAAATTATATTTCACTTTTTTAAGATACAAAACACATATACATGATAAAATCTTAGTTAGTATAATTAATGAATTAAAATTTGATATCACTTTCAATATATTATGGAAATTTATTTTATATTTCTTTTTTCAAAACTTGGAGTCATTATCTTTGTTTAATTAAATTAACTAAACTTAGTGACTAAGAAAATAATAATACAATCTTGTAATTGAAATTATAATAAGCATCCATATCATTTGAAAAAAAAGATGTTTCTTAGTAAGATATTACACGTCTCATTGTAAGTATCATAAAACAATCCATATATTTTTATACAAACATGTTAGCATTGATCAACAAAAAATTATAAGCTCAAGGGATAAGGCCATTTGCTTACAACGTATACACCAGGAATACTGACAATACAAACATAGAGAGTGTGAGTGAGATGGCTTTAATGGCTAATACGGTGTCTTTATTACGTTATGATATTATGTGATAGTCACTGGTTGGAACTAAGATGATACATTGTAATATAGAACTAATGAGTGCTGAGTACGGTTTGTTTTGTAGAGTATTGTTTGTACATTATTTTGAGAAAGATAAATGGTAGAAGCTACAGTATTAGTGATAATATTTTTGTCATAAAATTAAAAGACTATGATCATTGCTACACAGTTACATATATATATTTATATAGAGATAAATATGTATATCCCGCATTTCAACCGAGTAACAAGTAATATTGAAATATTAATTTTAAATAAATATTATATTTTTAATGGCTCTTTCAGTTATCACTTTATAGAAATAATAGATTATTTAAAGATTTTTACTACTGACAAACTTATCAACACTTATTAAAAATATTTTTTTTAAATGTTTACTAATTTTATTACTTATTACCGATATGCTTACTGTAATTTAGCTTGTATATATATATATATATATATATATATATATATATATATATATATATATATATATATATATTTATATTAAGGCTGTTAACGAATAATTTACATTTAATCGTTAACTTTTAAAAAAAATATCGATTAATTAATCCTTAATTTCGTTTAAAGCCAAAAATTGAAATTTATGGTGTCATAAGTAACATTTTTAAATATTTATCGAACATCAAAATAAAACTGGAATGTCTTGTGTATATGACTTCTTTTAGCCAACAACCCAAACAGACAAGTGTGTTGGCATTATTTGGTTCAATTGATGATTGGGTCTTATTGACAATATAACCAGTCGAGCTGAACAATCGTTCACATTGCTTTAGATTATCTCAGCCGAACTTTCGGATACTTTAATGTTTGTCTGGTTTGCAAGTGATATGTAAGCGAAGTGTTACAACCATGGTAGCAATGTTCCATTTAAGCAGAGCGGCTGCGTAGACATTTGACCGAGTTTAGAATCACCACGAAGAAACTTTTGTAAAATATTGCACAAAAAATTGACGTTATGCAACTTTGCAAACGAGGTGTTTTTTTTAACTTTGCATACGGACCAACGAAGCTTAGACTTAAAAGGAACATTGCATGGTAGGCAAACGATTTCTCTCAATGGACACATAAACTTTAGCAAAATTTTGAACATTCACGTCAGTAAATAGTATAAAACAAAAATGTTCGGGTAATGGTCCTGACATTAGTTTATATTTATCGGCCGAAATATTTATATATTTTTACTTCCAGTACATTTATAAGTGGTGTGTCGAATATACGTTAAAAAATGTAATCGTTAAAAAATGTTAAAGATTAATCGAGAAATTAATCGTTTTTTTAGCAGCCCTAATATATATACATTATTTTTGTCAATTACAAAAAGTATGCACTTGAAATGTAATTATTTTAATGTTAATTACAGTAAACAATTTTAATTAGCCCATTAACTTATTGCTGATTTGGCTTTTAAGATCTTCATTTATTTCATTACAGCTATGTTTCAATATCAATTGTTTCTAATGTCTTTAAAAGGATTATTATTCATAATCTTTTATAACTATTGTTATAATTGCAATTTTTTCCCTAATTTTCTAATGTTATTATTTATAAATAATAAATAATAAATTGATTATTTATATAGCGCCATATCCCAGTAAGGAACTGGGCTCACAGCGCTTTACATGAAATAAATAACATTCCTATTAATATTGCATTAACTTTCATATCATAACAAACACAAAAATTACAGTACATTATACATAAGCTACGTTAATCATTTACAAGAAATGTTGTTTCATTAATTTTGAAAATAAATGTTGAAAAGATGTGTCTTAAGTGCAGTCTTGAAGGACTTGGTTGTTTGAATACTACGTATGTGTAATGGTATAGAATTCCATTGCTTGGCTGCACAAAAAGAGAACGACCTTTCACCAAATGTTTTGGTGCGTGTCGTAGGAACAGAGAGAACCCGTGTGTCTGCAGCAGATCGTAGCTGGCGAGTGGGTGAGTAGACCGACAAAAGTTCAGTAAGATACGATGGGCATGAGTCCGTTTGATCCATTCAAATAAACATGTAAATATGTATGAACATTTATTGCTATTTGGAATTATTATGTTTTGTGTGACTTATTAAAGCGTAGTTATAGTTAAAGCTAGTAAAATTTACACATGTAACCAATATTTGTAACCTTTCAAAGTTATGAAAGGAATAATAATAAACTTTAGAACTTTTTTTCCTTAAGTTCTAAAAAAATTATAGATATTTCAATAAAGACTTTTTTAATACATATGTGTTTTTTTCTTGCTTGTTGTTATAAACAGACTACACAATCAACCAGCCCGCATTATGTTACATTCTAATCATTATGACGAACTTTCTAAATGCTTTTCAAAATGTAATATTTGTATTACATTATTCCATGCTGCTCGTTTATTTTAATCTAGGTTACATTATTGAGGGAGTGGCAACTAAGACCTCAGGAACTAGAGCATTCAAGATAAAACAGTGATATGAACTTGATCATAAAATATTAACTTTGTCCAAAGCTAAAATACCACATATGATAAATTTAGTCTATATTTAACTTTACAAATAAAAAAGTTATTGCATGATAAATAGCGAAAATAAGCACAGAATCATAATTTCATTGACTAAATAGTCTCGTGAGACAGTCAGATATCGCACTCTTGTGGATAAGTTAAACTACCCCGTAATGTTTACTGTGACACTTGTGGCATGTTCTCTAGGTGCAGACTCTATTGCATCTCAAGCAGGTAAGTCCACTGGAGTTAAGCCAGGTAATTTTTGTTTTGTTTTTTTGTTTTGCTTTTTTTACTGGTTTCTCTATTCTAATCCGCATCAAGACAATTGTCCCCCATTGATTGCTCTCATCCTAATAGAACTTTCCAGCCACATCTCTCACGGGAAAAGGTTTTCTAACTTTGCTAAGTCCATGCCAGAAGACCTCGGTTTCCTCTTGCACATGTCTTTATATCTAAGAATTTCGCGATCCGTGTGTCTTTTAGCATCTGCAAGTACTGCGTAGAAGGCGTAGAGCATGTCCTTTGTATTCTTCCATCTTTCATTCTTTCGACATGGCCTCGTTACCTAATATGACAGTGGTGTAGGAGAGTTGTCATATTATGAAGATTTACTTGTTCTTGCCCCTCGTATTTTGATACATGACCCTTCCAACAGATATCGAGTATTTGTTTAAGACAGCGCTTGCAGTTAGAGCTGAGTCTGCTTCCTTGTGTGGCGGACAAGCACCAGGTGGTGCTGGCATACAAGAGAGAACTGACCAAGCTTGTGCGATAAACTGAAACGTGTGTTTTTGTGGTCGGCATCTTATTGTCACATGCTCTTTTCGATAGGCGAAACATAATTGTGGCTTCCTTTTTAATTTCAGCGTCAAGTTAACGGATGCTTGTGATAATGGAGCTAAGTTATGTAAACTGTTCTACTACAACTAATTGTGAAGGCGTTCTACTGTTGCCTTAAATCTGGTGTATTCGAGTAAACCTTGATGAGTAGCGCAAGGGGACGCGGTGGTCGAGTGGCAGCGCGCTCGACTGGCGTACCGATGGTCACGGGTTCGAATCCATGTGAAGTCAAGGATTTGTTACCCGGGCCTAGGGAGTCCCTGAGTCACCCAGCTCCGACGGGTACCTAACACTAGTTAGGCGGCTGGGTAATGCGTGGAACCCACAAAGCCGTGGCCTGTGAACGCTGCATCACTTGCCAACATATCATATGTCATGGTCTGTGGACGCAATTATCTTCTGCATAGAAGGAGCGTCTGTATAGATAAGAAGATAAGAGATCTAGATATGATGGAGATAAATATCATTATCTATTAAAATCATTTATATATAAAAAATTAAATAACGTTTTTAAAATTGTATGCAAACATTTTTGGGCCTCCGGAACAGACGTAATTACTCTGGGAGTCAAATGTTTTAATGGTATTTTATGATATGCTATAAATTTTTTATGTATTAAGTTTGGTCAAGATCCATCCATTAGCCCAGCTCAAATATTTCAAATAATTTTTATTATAGCTAAAATTAGAAGGAAATCACATTGTGGGACGCAGACAAACGGTTTTTATTTTTAAATCTTTGTATGTCAAAAATGCCTATTTAGAGTGATTTCAACACTTTCACAAAATCTCATAAAATGAATGAAATAAAATTTACCTTGCTAGTATGAGCGATAAACGACTTTAATGGCCTCCGAGTCCAATCGGTTTAACATTTAAATTTTAAAACACCAGACCATTTCCATGTGGATTCTAAAAAATGGATATTTTAAATGGATACATTTATCAATGTTTGTAAAGATCCTAAATGTTATCCATTGCAACGAAGAGTTAATATGTGATATTTTTTATACAATTTTTAAATGTTATCTATTGCCCCATGGCATTGTCTGTTTTGTGCCACAGCTCTCTTTACGTTAAATATAATTTTCTATATATCAGAAAATAAAAAGTATTATAACATACTTACAGCTACTCTTAATTGCATGCTCAATAGTAGTCTTAGCGCACAATGTAGTCATAAACACAAGCCAATGGTTGAACTGAAATCATCTTATACAAAACAATCGTTAACAAATAGTTATAGACATATACATGTTCACCTCTGTTTTAAAACCCTTAAGGCAGTACACGTCCGTTGCAGCGCTCATACATGTCTAGGACTAGTTTATAATAAATGTACAGTTTTTCTTAATAGCAGGAGAAACACTTTTTCAAAATTGTATTTTCCGATTTAAAAACAAATATTTGTTATTTATAAATACATAATTTTATTTTTCGTTTTACCGAATAAATTGCATATATAAATGATATACAATTAAAGAACAAGAGTTTTCTCAAATATATATTCTTTTAGAAAATATTTTAAACATGTAACAGTAACATGAGCTTTTACAGCTTGAATTTTGTGTAAGTAATTTTAATAGAAGTTTTAATTCCTGAACTGAGTGCGCTTTAAAATTACACAATTACACAATTAAAATATAAATTAGAACATTTTATTAAAAATAAAATACATTGTGTAGATGACTTTACTGTACACTTTTGATCTGCTTCATTCGCGTCTATATTTTATTTGTATGTATAACTTTTAAAAAAAATATCTTACTCCTTTTGTATTTTTAATTTTCTCTCAGAGAGAATAGAGAATATTGTAATTTTAATTTATATGGAGAAACACTTGTTTCAAGCATTAATATTTGTATTTTGTAGGAAATGTTAGTTTGGTGTTTTTACTTTTTAATAATTGTAAATTACGAAAAAGAAAACAAATGCTGCAAATTAGTGTTACATAATTATTTTTCTAAATAATATTTATTTCATAAAATGTGACTCACTAATCTTAAGGTTAGATGAAAAATGATTTTTAATAAAAGCATTAAAAAAATACAAGAGAGTTAAATTGACGAGCTTAGCGATAAAGTACTTAAGTCACAAATTGCGCATTTTGAGACATTCAAGTTATAATTTATATTTATTTACTAATTTATATTTAGTCCCTTTAATAATAGCAATTTTTTTTAAAATGTTGCCTGTCAAAAAAATTTGAACTAGTAACATAGCATTGTTTTCAAATTAACACTGTAGATTGGTTTAAACCAGAATTTAAATGTTCCTGTTTTTATTGAATTTGAAAAAAAAGTGTGATTTAAATATTTTTAGCATTAAAGTCTTAAATTAAACATGTATTTTTAAAATCAAACGTCTTAGCTTCTTATTAAATACATAATGATTGATCATGTAACCAACCGCAAGATGTGTTTTGTGGACGAACATTTCGTTTATGGTAACTGAAACTTTTTTGTTGGAGCTGCTGGTATTGATTGTTTTTACTATATGATGATTAAACGAAAACAAAAAAAACGATTAAAACCTTCTGCCAATAACGAATAGAAGAAGGAGAGAACGATCATTTGTATTGTATGGTTTGGGTAGGGTATTTACTTCAAAAGACGGGAAAGGTTTTAGATACAAAATTAACTTTATTTCTTTAACTTGTTAAATAATATACATTTATTTGCTGTATATATACATTCATTGCTACAGCGAATAAAGGGATTTGGGCTTCATCTCGACCTTTACTCAGACTTAATAAATGTTGTTGATTTTCTCTTCATGATTGAATGCCCGGTTGTTGTATTTGGCACGAATAAGACAAACATTATTTTTTGGAATCTCACATTTTAATATTTTCTTCTCGGTCATTTTAATTTTTTTAAATAAAAGTATATTATTTGAAAACTGAATTTGTATCTAATTTAATTACTGTTTTTATTGCAATCAAGCTACACATTTAAAACATATTTATAATTCATTTTATTACACACATTTTTTTATTTATAAGTTGACTTTAGCTTTTCGAAAATCAGCTTATAAATATGTCCTGATGTTCAGTTTAATACTATGTTTCAGACTGCAAACTCTAGATGTATGTATCAAATAAATA
Source organism: Ampullaceana balthica (assembly GCA_944989445.1). Classification (NCBI taxonomy): domain Eukaryota; kingdom Metazoa; phylum Mollusca; class Gastropoda; family Lymnaeidae; genus Ampullaceana; species Ampullaceana balthica. The sequence goes on from CALYLW010001075.1 coordinate 7,519, forward strand.
TGGAATATAACATTCGAATTATCGCTCACACTGTTATAGACTATCGTAAATTCAAATGTTCGGACAGTTGCGTACTTTTAACATATTTTATAACTGTTCATCAATGTTGCCAGCTGATGATTCCATTTAGAATATAGTGCATGTACTTTGTTATGACGCAGCTGTCATCCTTCTGGACTAAGCAGTTCTTCCAGTTATCGACAATTGCATATCTGTTGACAGATTTTAAAAAAAATTGATATCGATTACATGCCTTACCAAAAGTTGTCATGATGGTAAGCATTATGAGTAATGGGGAGACCTCGAATATTTGCAACCACTGTATGAAAGCTGTAGGCATTTGAAAACAAATGCATGAGAAAAATTCTCCACATTCCTTATCAAGTACACAATCCAATGACTATGTCTAGGACAGAATAATCCCCCTAGCAGGTCATCAAGAAATCATTATTCAAGCTGGCAAAGTTCGGTCATGTGCTGTGACATGATAGCCTGACAATATCATCCTTAAAGGAACTGTACAAGGGGGCCAGTAAAGAGGTCGACAGCGAACAATTTGACTTGAGAACATACAATAATTTAAATGGCTGATATTTGCATGAATTTTTGACCGCCGCTCAAGATAGGCAAATGTCTGTTAATATGTCCATGCACTCCCTCACAACCACACGGTCACTGGACTGGAAATGATGATGGGTTCATACATATTCAGATAGTTATTCGTCTCTATCACGTGATGTTATCTACTAATTATGCTGATATCATAAAGAATAAAATGCACAATGCATGCCAGCATCAATAATAATACAGTTTAGACTTTTGGAAAGAAAATACACTAATGTGTAATTGGTTTCATAATAAAAATTGCACTTGAAATGTATCATTTCAAATATAAATTTGAGAAAAAGTCAAGTGGTACCTCGGTATACGTCTGCTTTGGTATAATTCCAACTTAGTATACGTCATGTTTGGATGCGAAATATATTGCTTGGTATACGACCTTTGTTTAGAATATGACCCGCGTGGTAGAACTTGTAAATGAGTCAAAGTGACACGTGTAACATTTATTAATAACAACATACCTCTTGGTATGCGACCTTTGTTTTGAATACGACCCTCGTGTTAGAACTTCTAAATGAGTCAAAGTGACACATGTGTAACATTTATTAATAACAACATACCTCTTGGTATGTGACCTTTGTTTTGAATACGACCCGCGTGGTAGAACTTGTAAATGAGTCAAAGTGACACATGTGTAACATTTATTAATAACAACACACCTCTCGATACTCATGTGTGTTAGTACGTCTGTTACAACCATGCAGTGAACGAGTCGCACATTAACTCTAATTTTGTCACGTGATCCTTTTTTTCTACTATTTTTTTAGTAAATTCAATTTCCGTAAATTCTAAGAAAGTTAATGAGAGGAGCAAAGCAACGAAAAAAAATGGCTAGGATCACCACGGAGTTGAATAAAAAAGATTATAATATATGATGTAATTGGTGTGAGTATCTGGGACTTACTTAAAGCATGTCAAAATGACGATTGTTATGTTTTTGAAAAAAAAACAATGCCTATTTTAATTTGGCAAATGGGGTTAAATCGATTACAAAACAAATATTAGGGATAATAGAGCGTGTTGAAAAATAGTTTTTGATCTGGATAACAGGAAAACAGAATTAAAGTTTATTTAAATTCTTTTAATTGATGCATTTTTGTATTAAGCAATGTTTAAATTATTTTATACAACGACTTTAATAATTGTATTAATATGTAAATAACTTTATGCTTTTTTTCATGGGAACGTATTAATAATGTTCCTTCTATTTCGTATAGTAAAATACGTTTGGTACATATCCTTTTTGGTATATGTTCATGGGTCTGGAATAAATTAAGGACGTATATTGAAGTCCCACTATATATATATTTATATGTAAAACTATTTTAAAAAAAATAAAATAAATAAAATTAAAATACAAAGGGTAAAATATTTAATAATACATTTATTTTAAAAAATATATTATGCCGGAATCGGTGAAAACTTCGTGAATTTATTATTATTAATTTTTATTACACAGTTTGTGTTTCATAAATACAGGTGGAACTGTATCATAAAGAGTTAGCATTTCATTATATATATGTTTGCTTAAATGTATACATATACATTAAAAATTAATTAGGTTGTATACAAATGTTCCGGATTATTAATTTTTTTTTATATTCATTGTTCACACTTGATGTGTGCTTAAGTAATTTAAAATTGAGCTTTTTTACGTGAAACTAATTAATTTCAGCTGAGACAATCTAAAGCTATGTTAACGATTGTTCAGCTCGACTGGTTATATTGTCAATAAGACCCGCTCATCACTTGAACCAAATAATGTCAATACACTTGTCTGTTTTCGTTGTTGGTTAAAAGATAACATATAAAGAAGACATTCCAGGGTCATTTCGATTTTCGACAAGTACGTGTAATAAGTGTTACTTATGACATAATAAATGTATCCGTATGTCTATCTGAATTTTGTATTAGGTTATCTCTGTGTTGAAGTTCCGAGATAGTATTGATTTCCTTAATAGTATTACAACCTTGCTCTTTGTTCATCTATCCTCTAGTATTTCGAAGTTTTATGATTAAACTAATGGTGTTATTTTTGTCAGCTTTGAATATTCTCCTCTAATGAATATGGCAGCTCTTTTTTTTTAAAAAAATGTTCTAGTTTATCAATGTTTTTATCAATGGGTCACATAAAGAAGATACATATTCTAGCACAGGTCTCACTAAAGCGAGATAGTGTTTTAGGTTGTTTTTTTAAATTCTTACTAGAAATAAGCCTGCTTGGCTTGGGCCATCGCTTTCAGCATAAAGATCCCACAATAATTACATAATGATGTTTTTATTACATGTTGAGTTACGAATTACAGCATAACTTAACAAAATTTGCAATTTCATTTACACTTGTACACTCTTTAAACCCCCATGCATCTTGAACAATTCTAAAGAACTTTTTTTTTACGTTTCTATATATATATATAAAGACCTTCTCAGTAATGAAGTACAAGTCAGTGTAAGAAATGGAAATGATATAACTGCTCTTATGATTGCCTCACAATATGTACACACACACGTTGTGGAATTACTTATCAACAAAGCTGCAAAAATAAATGAGAAAAATAAATGTGGAATAACATCATTAGATATTGCATCTTTTTATGGGCATAAAGACATCGTTAAAATGATGATAACACAAAGTGTAAATGGTCTACGGGATCATACAGACGTGTCCAATTCGTTGCATTTTGCCTTAAAAAACAGAAAAACGGATTTAGCCGAACTGTTATTTTTAGAATAATTCAAACGTTAATGAGATCAACATGGATGAATCTGATATTCTAATGAGATGTTTTGAGAGAAACAATCATGATGTTAACGAGTTGATTGTAATAACTGAAAACTGTCATAAATTTATTAGAAACGACCCTTGTTGCAAATACATCGAAAAATACAAGGATTTAATGAAATAAACTTTTGGTTTAAAGCTATTAGAGAAATTACTTCAAGAGAATCTATTGGAACGAAAGATGTTTACTTCTCAATATCTCGAGTAAGTTGTATAAACATAAATGCATATTTTATGTAAGGCACATCATATATATTCAACTTCACAAAATTATTTTAAAATATTTTTTCCCTCTTTCCATAATTTTAATGACAACATGATCTCTCTAAAGTACTTTCTACTAAATTTAAATTTAAACGAACTAATTGGAAAATAAGAATTTTAAAAATTTTTTACGGTTGCAGTTGATTTATAAAAAAATTAAAAAAGAAATTTTAAAAATATATTTAAAAAATAAAGGAAAATAAAAATATTTATAGCTAATCATTTTCATTTCCATATGTTCAGCGAGGATACGCATGGAATATCAGAGGAAAAATAACAAACACAAACTGAAAGTTATACACTTAATAAACGAAATAGCATTCCTTATATGTAAGTTAAAAGAAAGTATACGTACATTACTGTCACTTGAAACCTAACACTGTTTTATACAGACACATTTAATGCATTTTATTTTCAAAGTCTTAAGTCTTTTACTTCAAAATAGTTCTTATTTTTAAATATATTATAAACAGAACTTATGGAATAAAATGTATCATTTTTAAAAAATACCCATGTTAAAGATTTTAATATGTTATTATTTCGCCAGAAAAACAATTTAAGTAAATATACGCTTAAAAAAAAGGTTTCTTTTTAAGTGGGTAAAAAATGTATTTGTTATTTTTATCTTATAAAATAGAAACGCACTTCTCATAAGGAGGATTTTGCATCATGTACGGAACAATTCATTATGTCTAGTCTTCAATATTTTTTGAGTTTTGAAAGTTTAGTGTGTGTTTGTTTTCCTGGTTAAGGCTACCAACGGCACTTTCGAATTCCAGTCGGGATGAAAAATAATGTACTTGTGATTTTTATGCATACGGAACAAGTACAATGGTTTGTTACTCCAAGATATATTGAGTTTTGCACTATTGTATCTTTATATTACATTCATAATGAAATTATTCTATATAATAAGAAGCAGTTTTCTGTCCGTTCTGTTCCGTCATCTTATACGCCGGGTATCGTCTCATCGTATTTGTACATGTCTATACAGTACAGCACCAGTACCGTAAAACAGTACAGCAACAGTACCGTAATACAGTACAGCACCAGTACCGTAATACAGTACAGCACCAGTACCGTAATACAGTACAGCACCAGTACCGTGATACAGTACATCACCAGTACCGTAATACAGTACAGCACCAGTACCGTAATACAGTACAGCACCAGTACCGTAATACAGTACAGCACCAGTACCGTAACACAGTACTGTTTACAAATGGCAAACATTCAAGATCTCATATGAAGTTTGATTCAACCTGAGGGTGTGTTGGAAGAGAGGTGTACTTTTAAGGCGAAACTAGCTTAAAACCTATCTATAATAGGAAAAGAAGGAGGTCGTCTTATACGCCCTTGTCGTCTTATACGCTGGGATATACTTTATTTCTTGTGATTTTAAAGCTCGTATAAATTATAATGTTTAATAAACAAATAACTTTGTTCCAACATTATTTTTTTTGTCCCCAATCCCCACGGAAATTGTATTATGAATTCAAAACCGTTTAGTATTTTAATACACAACATAAATTTGTGTGTATCATATTTATTCTAGCTTCTTCAATGTATTAGGAAGACACAGTTTAAAATAATTATTAAAACGTAAAATTGACATTTATTGCAACTGTTCGAAATTGATTTGATACTAAGTTAATATTCATACTGTATTCAATAAGTTTATAACTTGTAATTGGACTCAAATTTAAACTACAGCAACATTGTAACAAAGGAAATGAATGTTGTATTATTTCCTTGGCTTATTGTCTTAAATTAATTATCAATAGTCAACATCCCCAGAGTTAAATGGGATCTTCTTTTAAGTACATTAATAACCATAATAGCTTTTAATTGGGAAAAAAATATACCTGACTTAAAAGTTTGAGAAAGGGAATATAAAAAGGCAAGGGGACAGAAAAGGAGAGAGAGAGAGAGATTTGAACTGAATTAATCGTTGTTACAGTGAGAGAAGATTAGCAATTGGTCAACTCAATTTTTTTTTAAATTTAAGTTTAAAGACGTTGTTAGAGATATTTTCTGTACGTTTTAAAGATAGTGTTTTTAACTTACAGATTATTGTGAGGGTTGAATTTAATACATTCAATTTACTTACAATAAAAGTTATAAAGTAAGGGATAATAATAGTAGAAATAAGTGATAATGAAAAGAATATCCATAGTTATATTTTATGCATACAACAAATATTTGAACTCAATTGAAACAGTGATATTTAAAAGATATGATTTTCTCTGGTCTTTTTTTTGAAGTCATACCAAATACGAAATAATGATTCCACATTTAGAAGTTCAACTTGTTGCCTAATAAAATTTCAACTTTTAAAAATACACCTTGGAACGAGGTATAAATACAGATTTGCAGTTAATAAAAGATCTTTAAAATGTTAATTTAAAAAAAAATATTAAAAAAAAATAACTGCTTGTATAGTACACCAAGAGATTTGTCTGAAAGTGACTTACTTTTACTTTAATTAAAAAAAATTATTTTTTTAAAAATTTAATATACATAATTTTATGTTTACTAATGATAATTAAGTCTTGTTTTTTATTTGGAAAGTAGAGTTATGTTAATAAAAATATGTGAGACATCATTCAGGCTTATATATACGTAAATGTATGTCATGTAAACAGGGTATGAATGAGCCTGACGAGAAGTCACAAAATACGAAGTTTTGTGACGTTTTGTCATGCACAAAAATATCAACAAGATGCGTTCTTGAAGTTGTCATTGACGTTGAGGATGGTTGCTATTAGCTAAGAAAAACACGGTGTTCTCAAACAAAAGTTTTACATATTCGAGTTTTCCATTGTGCATGAGAAACTGATACCATTGAAATCAGTAGGCACAGGGAAAAAAATTATTATAAACCATTGGATGTTTTCAACACAGACCGGTGGCAAAGGCTACACAATGCAATTACATTACTAAGTATGCAAAAATGTACTGCAAATGTATGAATATCAAACAGTTGTGTAATTGAAAATGACATAGAAGTATATCAAATTGTAATAAGTCATTACATAAAGAAAACAGTTAATTTTACTATTTAATTTTCACTGTTGTGAATGAATTTTATCATTTGAAATTAAGCCCGAAATTTGGGCGTTGGCCGGCGAATTCACAGCAACCTTGGTCACTTCAAGAATAGGCCGCAATTTCGTAAAGAAGACGATTGTAGGCTTTGGCCGTAACATAAATACGGGCTTAATTCAACATAATTTCTATATCATAATTCAGTGTAAAGACGTATCAAAACAACGTAAAACAATAAAAAATTATCTAAGTGTTTATTAAATTATATACATATATATATATATATTTAATCTCTCAAATATTTAAAATATATGCTTACACACATGGAAGTGCCTACAATATGTTTAGCTCCATATATGAATGGCAACCGTCCGTCCTCATGGGACGATGGCGTGTACTCCTACTCCTCTGCCCCCCTGCCCTTTCTCCTGGCCCTTCTCTCTTCACTATGAGGGATGCGCTCCTCAGCAATGGTCTCCCACGTTTTATGATCTATCTGTGCCTATGACATGCCTTTATTGCAGACGTTCTTGAAGCGCAAGCAGGAGCGACCTCTTTTTCTCATACCGGTTGCCAGCTCACCGTAAAGCAAGGCTTTAGGAATGCTCTCCGAGATCATCCTGCGGACATGACCTAACCACCGCAGGCGCCTCTCACTCAGAATTGAGTGCATACTTAGCACATGGCTTCTTCTGAGTACCTCGACATTGGTGATCTTGTCCTGCCACTTGATGCGTAGAATACTACGCAAGAATCGTAAGTGGAAGCTGTTGAGCTGCTCTGTTTGCTTGGCGTAAGTCTTCCAGCACTCACTGCAATAAAGTAGTGTGCTGTACACGCAGGCCTGGTACACAGTGATTTTCGTTCTATCTGTGAGCTGCGGCACGGGTTCAAAATAGCGACTGTCAAAACAGCGACCGTCATAATAGCGACTTCAAAATAGCGACTGTATCAAAACAGCGACTGTCATAATAGCGACTTCACCACATAGCTATTCTTGTCCAACCGTTCACCTAACACAGTGGTTCCAAACTTTTTTGACACATAGACCCCTTTTCATTGTCTAAACTTACCCAAGGACCCCAAGTGAAAAAACTACATAAATCCATAGGAACAAATAAAAACTCCCAAAAATAGCAACATTTTGATGTAGTATTTATTGAAATTAAAAAGTGTGTTTAAAATAAAATTTAAAACAATTAACTTATGCTATATATACACACATTAATTGAAATACAAACAACTGCTCAGTAAAAATACAATTTGAATCATGGTTACCCGGGCAGCTTTTTTTAACAATATTGACAGCCCCCTTGTCAAAACGTCCTGTGGTCGAACTGTCCGGGGGTTACATAATGACATGTTACGAAGGCTAGACTAAGTGACGGCCACGGACCCCGTGTTATGGAAAAGGTAAATAAAGGGATTGGGGTTGAGAGAATGTAGGTACCTTTATAAAGGACTATCTGACCACATTGCCTTGGGGTGGGGGTGGAGTTGGATAGGTTTGGAAGGACTTGCTACCTCAGAGGAGTGGTGCATTTAACACAATCATGAATTCACACTTAATGTTGATTGTTGATATACTTTTTAGTGGTAAATTAAACGATGAAAATAAATATTTCATGGGTGTTTAAATTAGAAAAAATAAAAAAATTTGCGAGGTAAAAACGAAAAGGGTCGAAACATCTGGGAATCAAAAAGTCCTGTAGTCGAACTGTCTCTAGCTTAAAAAAGCAGCCACACGCCACCTATGCTCCTACTACCGCAATCCCCCTCAATTAATCGACTGCATCCATCTATGTTTGTTAATCTCTATCGAGCATTCTGCAACATATATTTGACCGAAGTAATAGCAGTTATAATTTTATTTTTTTCACATAATTTTTTTTAAATGTGTCCCGAAAATGTGTTTACACTCTTTACAACACCAAAATTTATGTATACACACCTCCAGTTGATTGTATTTAATTTTCTATTGTCCCTTATTTACAAAACTCCATATAAACTCCATTGTAGGCTAGGCACAGTAAGTTTTTCAAAAATTATCACAAACAAACGACAAAAGTCGCTATTTTGATACAGTCGCTGTTATGATGCAGTCGCTATTAGGACGGTCGCTGTTTTGACAGTCGCTGTTTGGATACAGTCGCTATTTTGAAGTCGCTATTATGACGGTCGCTGTTTTGACAGTCGCTATTCTGCCCGGATGCCGTGAGCTGCGCATTGTTCCACACTCTTTGATTCAGCCTAGCCATTAATGATGCGGCCTTGCCGATTCTGGTTCCTATTTTCTTATCCAGGGAGAGTGTGGTTGTGGTGTTTCTGCCAAGGTAGGCGAAATCATCGACGACGTCCAAGGTGTTTCCCTAATTGGAGATTTCTGGAAGGCGGTCAGTGCCTTGTCTCATAATGTTGGTCTTTTTTAGGCTAATCGTTAAACCAAAATCCTTGCATGCCTCTGAGAACTTATTGACCAACTGTTGGAGTCCTGTCTCTGTATGTGAGGTAAGGGCTGCGTCATCCGCGAAGAGCAACTCTTTGATTAATACATGTTCCAATTTGTGTTTATATATATATATATATATATATTGATAGCAAAGGCAATAGTGCGCTTGTCTCATAAGCATCACAAAACTTGAGGTCGTGGGATCTAACCCACGGTAAGCCACAATAACAGTATTGATTAATGGCTCTTGCTAAAAAATTCCAACGCTGACTTTTGAGAGCAAATTGGCACCGTCAAGTCTATCAGGCCCTGAGAACGCTCAAATGGAAAACGAACGATCACGAGGTAATGGAACAATATAAATCCCTAGACTTATATAATTAACCAAAAAAGCACTCATGTCCTACTACAGAAAAAAAAATAATTACGTGAAATGTACAAAGAATTTAAGTATATATATATATATATATATATATATATATATATATATATATATATATATATATACACAATTATATGTAAATAATTAGCAGCAATTATAAGTAAAACATTTATTAAAACATAATACAAATGTGTGTGTTTTATTTTTTTATTGGTTCTAATGACACTGCTTCCCTGTCGCTCCTTCCTGGTAGAATAACTCGACATTCGTACATCTCGTAGCCGACCTTAGGTAACGGGTTTATCTTACGGTGAGCGTTAACTTCTCTTTAAGTCTGTCCACCTGTTACAGTTACCCTCAGAGGGTTGCTACATTTAGATAGACTGCTAGGCATGAATTATGTTTTCCGGTGCCTGATTTCTATTGGATAGATAGATTACTTATCTTCCCTTCAACTCATTATAATCCACTTTTATTTTACTAAACTTTACTTGCTTAACTAAACTGGGACTTAATTTACTGGCTGACGTATGGACACAATCAACACACGTCTTCCTATCAAACAGGCTCAATCCAACTGTCACGTCTAGTACGGTTTAGCTACATGTCTCTCTAGCGTGAGTGGAATGAAGTCACCGTAAATTCTTTGCGATCCTGTTTAAATAGGGGAGGAACAAAAACGTCAAATGCAACGCTTGACGTTATTATTGGGTAGTCATGATCCGATGCCCCACATGTATCTATGTCGCCCGTGAGTCATCTGCGAGTTATAATGCGATGTTTAAATTAATATTAATTGCTTTTTTTATAGCATTAGAAAAACGTTTTCTATACTGATAGATACGTGATACCTATTTATTTATAATTATCGAGCGATATAATTAGAATAATAATGCCCTATACAAATCTTAATCAGTTTAAATGATCGTGTAAATGGTCATTCCAAACCGTCGGAGCAATGACTTGTGCACCTAATAAAACGCGTGTATACTTCTTATGTGCGTCTTGACAACGTATTATACAATACTCTAAAACATGAAATACTGGGACCTTGTTTGAACATTTAGCTTGTGTTTAATTACCCACAAATCGAATAGTTATTAAAATGTGTATATAGTTTTTAATTTAATGACCATAATATATCATCTGTAAGTTTCATCTGTCAAGGAAATCATAACAGCAACAACAATTTAAATTATTTCATTTGTCTATAACATCACTTGTGTTTGGTATGTTTATCCCGTTCTTCTTTTTATATTAATGATTGCTTTTATTTAATATCATTTCTGAAAATGTCTGTTCGTAATTAATTATTTTCTTAACTAGCTTCTCCATGTTGTCATTTTTATGATACGTTTTCTTTAAGTTAAGTTTACGTATTAGTATTAGCTTTTTGTCTTTCAACATTGATGGTTTTAGTATTTGTTACTTTAAGATTTTTGTTTTTGTTTTTTGATTATCTTCACTGTTCTTTTGTAAAGCATCTTGTCTTTATTTTTTTATTATTTTATTTTAATTTTTAAAATGTTTTTTAAAAATTCATTTTGCTTTTAAATTAAACGTACCTTCAATCTTTTAATTTTCACTTGTATCAATACCTATTTTGATTTCATTTCTTAAAATTATATTTCTAATGTCATTAAATTTGTTTACGCTGTTATTTAAAACATTAAAAATTAAAGTTTTAAAAAATATCATTGTATTTTAATCTTACATGTGTTTAATCCTGTACAGAGTTTGATTGCACTACTTGAATGACACTGGTCAAGGATGCCGATGATACCCATTGGTCTAAATATGAACGATGTTTATTGTTTCGCTGTCGTCGTTACCAAACAGAGTAAAATAGATAATGGAAGTACATTTATCTACATACGTGAAAACGAATCAATATCATACGTTCCGATAATTACCTTCAAAAGTGAAACTAATCTTGTGCACTTTCTGTAATATCCATAATATTGCACGGCGTGGTCGAGAAACATTTTAAAAAAATAATTATTTACAAATAAATTCAATTTTTATTTCTTCTTAAAACTGTGTTTGTGTTTTTTGTCCATTGTGATCGTTGAGGACTAATCTCATCACATTAGTTATGTGCTATGGCAGTTTTGTGTGCCATGTTATGCTTTAATTGTTATATCCTTCAACGCGAGATAATTGGAAGTTTTCCTGAAGAGAATTTCGGTGTCTTGAATTTTGGTACTCAATACATCTTTCACCTGCGTGCTGTAGGGTAGGGAGAACAATAAATCTTTTTACTTTTAGTTTAGTTTGTATGCTGATATTCCTTGTTTTCCAGAAACGGGGATATAGTCTGCCTAATGTTGTACTTGGTTTAGAGTAACTTTATACGTAAACATCGTCATCAATATTTGCTCTGAGAAGTGTTGTGTTGACTCTGTTGGAGAAGCAACTCACTGCGTTGATTTTGTACATTTTATTATTAATTGTAAGGTCATTATAGGTCTTGACTGAGACCGGCTGGTATAGACCGTATGTCTCATTCGTTCCGAAGGTTAGCCCATAGTTTAAGCACACTGTAAAATGTACCCACGCTGTGTTTCAAGTGGTTTTCTAAGCTAGCAATGAAGGCTTTGAGGATGGTGTCTGACTAAAACTTTTTTCTATTTACCTCATTAATTAACTGGGAAGACATACTACTATATTTTAGATAATTTATTATATCTATGGCATCCGTCCATCCTCAAGGAATGATGGCGTTTCCTCCTGCCCCTCCACCCCCTCCTATTTCTCCTGGCCCTTTTCTCCTCGCTCCTGGCTGCAAGGGAAGCATCCGCGACTAGGATGCCCTCACGTACTTTTGCCTGCCAGGAGGTGCGCTCCTCAGCAATGGTCTCCCACGTTTTATGGTCGATCTGCGCCAGAGTCATGTCTTTCTTGCAGACATCCTTGAAGCGCAAGCAGGGCATCCTCTCTTCCGCATACCAGTTGCCAGCTCGCCGTAAAGCAAGACTCTTGGAATGCGCTCCGAGCTCATCCTGCGGACATGTCCCAACCACTGCAGGCGCCTCTGGCTCAGGATTGAGTGCATGCTAAGCATATGACTCCTTCTGAGTACCTAAACATTCGTGATCTTGTCCTGCCACTTGATGTGCAGAATCCTGCGCAAGCATCGTAAGTGGAAGCTGTTGAAATGCTGTTTGTTTGGCATAGGTCGTCCAGCAGTCGCTGCCATAGAGGAGTGTGCTGAGCACGCAGGCCTGGTACACAGTGATTTTAGTCCTATCAGTGAGCTGTGCATTGTTCCACACTCTTTGATTCAGCCTAGCCATTAATGATGCAGCCTTGCCGATTCTGGTTTCAATTTTAATTTTCCAGGGAGAGTGTGCTTGTGATGTTACTGCCAAGGTAGGTAAAATCCTCGACGACATCCAATGTGTTTCCCTCAATGGAGATTGCTGGGAGGCAGTCTGTTCCTTGTCTCATAATGTTGGTCTTTTTTAGGCTTATCGTTAGACCAAAATCCTTGCATGCTTCTGAGAACGTATCGACCAACATTTGGAGGCCTATCTCTGAATGTGACGTAAGGGCTGCGTCATCCGCGAAGAGCAACTCTCTAATTAAAACCGTTTCCACTTTTCTCTTCGCCCGGACACGGCTGATGTTGTATAGATTTCCATCCATCCTGGTATGGATGTTTACACCCTCGAAGCAGTCCTTGAAAGCATGACGCAGTAGCATCGAGAAAAAGATACCGAAGAGTGTTGGAGCCAGTACACAGCCCTGTTTGACTCCGCTACAAACTGGGAAGGGTTCTGATGTGGCGCATTGAAGAACACTGTGCTTTGCATGTTGGTGTGGAAGGACTCAATGATGGAGAGAAGCCGCGGTGGACATCCTATTTTTTTCAAAATACGTAGCAGACCCTTGCGGCTGACCAGGTCAAATGCCTTTGTTAGATCTATGAAGGCAACGAAGAGGGCTTTCTGTTGCTCCCGACACTTCTCTTGTAGCTGACGGAGTGAGAAGATCATGTCCATGGTTGACCGGCCAGCCCGAAAAACGCATTGTTATTCCGGGTAAACATTATGTGCCAGAGTTTGCAGGCGTGCAAGGATCACTCTTGCAAAAGCCTTTCCCACAATAATCAGTAAGGAGATGCCACGATAGTTATTGCAATCGCTGCGATCAACTATGTTTTTATAAAGCGTGACTATTTTGGCGTCACGCATATCCTGTGGGATGTGACCGTGTTCCCAGCAATCACACATGAGTTCGTGCAGAGGCTCCAGTAGTGCTGTCCGGCCGTGCTTAAGGACTTCTGCATGAATGACATCGTTGCCTGGGGCCTTCCCATTGCTCAGATGATCGATATCCCTACTAAGCTCCTCTAGTGACGGTGGAGCATCAAGCTGATCTAGGACTGGTAGATCTGGGATTATATCTATGGCAGAGTCAGATACTAATTTCTGTGTCGCATAGAGTTCTAGATAGTGCTCAGTCCAGCGCCGCATCTGCTTGTCTCGTTCTGTGATCATCTCATCTGATTTTGCCTTGATAGGAGCTGACTTTGATGTTGTGGGACCAGGGGCCTTTTTTATGCCTTCGTACATTTTTTTGATATCTCCCTGATCAGCAGCAGATTGAATGCTTTTGCATAGTTCCACCCAATAAGTGTTAGCGCAAAAACGTGCAGTCTTCCGGGATGTGTTTCTGGCATTTCTGAGACATTGCAGGTTGTCGTGTCCCGGGGAAGCTGTGTAGGCCAATAGAGATTTCCTTTTTGCCTCCGTCACGGGATTCATTGTAACCCAGTGGGCCTCAAACCAATCTGCATTTTCTTTCCCTCCTCCCGAGGACGGCAAGAGAGGTGTTGTAAATAGCGTCTCGAAGATGGAGCCAATTAGCATCGATTAGTTCTGTCCCTATAACATCATGGGGATTGGGGATTGCTTTCTGCGAGGTATTGGCCTTAAGAGCTTGCTCAAGCTTGGTATTAAGCTGATCCCTTATCTCAGGACATTTGATATTGTGCGTGTTGATGCGAGTTTGACCCTTGCTCTTAGAGTGACACAGTTTGTTTGGTATTAATTTGATTCTACTTGCGACCAAAGAGTGGTCTGTGTCACAGTCGGCACTGTGGTAACTGCGTGTTTGGAGCACACTGGCCAGGTCAGATCGCCTGGTGAGAACGAGATCAAGCTGGTGCCAGTGCTTGGTGCGGGGGTGTCTCCAAGACACTTTCTGGATGTTCTTGCATTTGAAGAATGTGTTAGTTACACACATATTGTGAGTACTGCATAGCTCGAGCAGTCGCTGGCCATTGTTATTAATTTTACCAATGCCATGTAAGCCAATGCTGGTGGACCAGGCTTTGTGATCTCCCCCTACCCTGTCGTTGAAGTCAACGAGGAGGTATATACTCTCATGTGTGGGAATATTTGCTACCGCGGAGTATACGCCAATTGAGCAGTGGCTTATAACCGGTAACTGCCGTTCCACGTGTTGTGTCTACGCCTTGCAGCGAAGCTGGAGTGACCTCTCCAGGATTGGGTTGAGGAGGTAGAGGAAAAAAAAGGAGGCTATGATAGTCTAGGCGGAGCTTTAAAGAAGACCAGTTGTTGCCCAGGCAGCAGGCCCTCTCTCTCCACACAAATGGTGATTCCAGGGGAACAGCTTAGCTGATACAACAAGGCGCCATCTGTGTCGCAGGAGTTGCCAGAGATATAGCGCATCGCAATAAAACTGCCTAAGGGACTCCGTCTCCTGATTTTCGGTTAGGGTTTACTCCCTTAGTCTCTCCATGAACAGGTGTGGCCGCGAGACAGCTGAGGTTTGAGATTGGAGTTTCCCTCTCCTAGATGAGCTACCTATCAAGGTTTACGAGCCCCATCTGCCCGAAGTGGCTGGTTTTAAGGCGCCAGCGGCCCGCCTTCACCCCTTCTCCTGTCAGTTGAAACGTGATCCGCCAGACTTGGTTACAAGTCATACGAGAAGGCCAGGAGTTGGACTTTGGTTAGCAGAGGCTATTATGAGACGCAAGCTATGGGGATATTTCGAGAGGAATGGGTGCTGTAGTAACATAAAAACATTGTTTCATCGCCAAACTCCATATTTTGTTAGTCCATCATCACTTGAATTTTCATCTTACCCAATCCTTGCATTGAATTCGCAAATAGGGCGGTCAATATTTATTGAAAAAGCAGCCCGGGTACCCGTCCAAATAACGAACGGGTACCCGGGTTACCCATTGGAAACGTCGAATATTTTATCCCTGGCATGACATCTATACAATGCAAACTAGCCACCATCCTTGTACCTCATTTCACATAGTAGCCACCGGGAGGGTTCCAGTAGCATACTACAGTATACCCTCGACTAATCCGCATAATTGTGGGTTATTCCCTTAACCTTATCGCATTATACGTACTTTATTATTATTAACTGAACGGTGTGTACTGTATTCATTAATCGTTAATTTCGATTATAGCAAAAATAATTGTATACTAGTAAATTATTTTTTTTTAAAATTGTGCAGGAAATGAATGTTTGAGTCTAAACACGTAATTTTATAGCTTTGCAGTTGGAGGCTCCAAGGTAAGAGCTTGTAAAAATTATTATCTTGGCATTCTGTCAATCAGTCGAATAATGGTATACAAAACTCTATAACAAATCTTTTTACCGGCACACTATCCAGAGATGGTAGAGGGAAACACATCAAGAAGTGACCCCAGATATTGATAGAAAAGCTGTGATTAATCAAATCAATGTTGAAATACATGCCATTAAAAGACATGCAGTATTACAGTACTTAATGAAGTAATATACTCATTTTAGCATTTCAACTATTTGTTACTGGTCATAATGCAGAAAGTCAAAGAAGAGTGTAAGATTTCTGTAAGATCTTTAATTATTTCCAATTACATTGTTGATATTAGTATAATTAAATTAATAAAAAATACATTGGGAAGATGTAGAAATACGTTGTCTGTTTTAATGAAATATAATTATTTGTTATTTTTGTTGTCTATATAAGTCTTAGAATTAACATTAAATATTAGTATTAGAGATATTAATAAACAATATGTATATTTTCTTGAAAGAAACTAATACAACTATAGTGTAAAAAACATAGAATAGTTTTATAATTACACATGTTATCGAAATAGAATTTTCAGGTTCAAAAGGTTCAAATAAAATGTTCAAAGTTTCATATAAAATACAAATTAACACAGAAAAACTTAAATTAAATTATAATCAGAAAGAAGCAAATAAAAATTTTAAAAAAATAAAAAAATAAATTTAAAAAAATAATTTTAAAAAAAATAATAAAAATAAAATGTGTTTTAACTAAAGATCAAAATTTCAAAACGCGTATATCTAAGTTCGACCCAATATACCATTGTTAATCAAGAGGAGGGGTGTCGATATTGAATTACTCAACATTTTAAGTTTACCTCTTAATAAACCCAAATATGAATTTTAGACGGATGATTTGATAACTTAAGGAAAAGCAATAAAAATGTTTATCATATATTAAACATTGTTTATGCTTTGTTTGTTAGAGAATAATCAAAATAAATTATCCAATGAAACGTAGAAGTTCAGTACTCTATATAGCATATATAAAAAATAATGACGTCAACTTAAATTTGTGATCGTCATCTTAATAAGGTTGGACTTTCCAAGCCCACCATATAAACGGTGTTTTTCCTCCTCTAAACTAGTTATATTTTTTCTTACATTAATACAATACTTGAAATATATAAATTAAATAACGTATGCTGAATTTCTTCTCTTGAGCAAAGTTATTATAAAAAAAGCACGTACCTAAGAAAATTTATGTGTGTGTACTGTACTCTTCGCGCTCTGAGTCAGTGTGACATTCAGGCTAGATACCAATAAAATTTAATCTTAGAAAAATTGTATTATTTTAAAATATATTTTGCATAATCAAAATTGACATTGGAAGAGAATCAGACATTCGTGTATATCATCAGTATGTAGTATAAAGAGGACATATTTATTTTGGGAGCTATTCAAATTGTTTAAAACACGCAAAAAAAAGTAAACAATATTAAAAGAAAACTTTAGGGAAAATGTTGTTACTAATAATTGCAACGCTGTAGACTAAAAAAAATGTTTTTGGATTTGTGTTGTTGTTATTATTACAATATATTTCAAACATAATAAAATATTAAATATATGTGTACATTTTACAAATCATATATATCCTTCATATCTTCAAGTAGAATAGTAAAATGATGTTTAATAAAAGATATAAATTATTAAAGCAATTAGTGGAAAAAAATAATACTTCTACGTGGAATTAGAAAGCAAAAACAAATGTTTAAAATATAATATTTATCGCAAAATATAAATAAAAATGTTATATATATAAATAGCTTGATAAATCTAAAGTTAATATCATTAATTATTAAACGTTGAAAGGTTGTATTATATACATGCATGTAAGCTAGTTCTTGTCAATAAAGAAAATAATATATATGTATTGATAAATGTTTTATGCAGTCATGAAGCTGGCTCTTTGGTTATAAAAAAACAGTTATGATGTTTTAAAGTAACAAAATGTCAAGAGGGCTAAGACTATTACAATTAAATTTTGCTTCAGTGAATTTACAGCTGCTACATATTTATACAACTTCCACAAGCTACTCGCTCTACACATTACTCAGAACAAACGTGAAAATAAAAATTATACCATTTATTATTTATGACTGAAATTAATTTAAGTCATGAACATCTACTATGCAAATACATTTTACATTCTATAACTTAAATAACACATGACATATTTGATTCACTGAATAAGGTTTTAAACTGATATATATATATATATATATATATATATATATATATATATATATATATATATATATATATATATATTAAATGTTTTTAAAAATAATTTGTAACGACATACATATATATAAAAGACAAATTTGTTTTTAAAAATAGATACTTAAAGAAACCTTAATTGATATAGATACTTATAACAAAAATAAAAAGCATTCTTCATACAAATTCGTCAAAAATTACATCATTAAATATTTCAAATATTGATGTTTAGATGAAAGATATGTGTGTAAAACTTGCTTTTATCTGTTTAAAAACAATATATATATATATTATATGAAAATATTAAGCTTTAGTAACAAACAGGTTAAATTCATTTAATACTTTTATTAAACTTATGAAATTATAACTAAATTAGCTTTAAAATAAATGACAGTTGTAGAAAATAAGTATGTTTTAGCCACATTGCTTCTGTAAAGACTGCTTTTTTCTGATATACCATGAAATTGTTTAAATATTATTTGTTTTACCTTAAGAAGATGTTTTTAAACATGTACCCATATTATATAAACACAATTTATGTAAATAACAATCAATAGTGATAGCTTTTAGATTATAAGAAAACAGCTATTCGGTTTTAAAACTAAAACATCAATCATAAGGACAAAAGTTGTTATAATATAATTTTGCATAGAAAAAAGTTTCACATACAAAAAGGGGGTAAAAGACTTTTATTGCAATGCACTTAAAAGGACCAAATCAATTTTCTCATGTCTAAAAAATAAATAATATATCCCAGCTAATATACCAGGTTTTTACTTTGGTCTGCAATATGGATCCACATATTTTACCTAACACAGCACTACCGTGTTGCATTTTGTGCTCCATTTTTAGTCAAATCATTTTCCAAATATAATTCCATAATTCTTTAAGATGTCATACAAGATGTGATTCCAGATCATAATGGAATCCCAATAAAGGTGTTATACCTTTACCTGATATAATCCCATATTGCCCTTGGCAACTGCCCCGATGCCAACCCGTTTTTACGCCACTGTCATTATTTATCAATCTTAACATAAACAAATAAGTTCTTACATTTGGTAACAGCCTTTCTTCTATTAATAAAACGTGTCAGATCACTTTAATTTAATATACGTCATATTTTATTGATGAGATGAGAATTTATAATCTGACAACTTATACGTTATAACTTAAAAAAAATTACATTTCATTTGCTTTTTATCTTATACTAGCTGACCCGCGGCGTAGCATAAGCCGCTAATGATTTAGTGACGGGTGAAGACTTCCTGAAAGACACGGTTGTCAAAATGGGGTGGGTTTGGGCAAACGACTGTGAGTGAATGAAAAGAAGGAACTCTGGAGAGACCCGCGGTGTATCACCCGTAAAAAATGACGGAAGTGTTCAGTTGAAATCTATTTATTTTGAAAAAATGCACTTTTTAGGGCGCCTACGGCGCCCACCTTTTTGAAAATCCCAACTAACTTGTCCTTGTTTGATCAATAAGAAATATTAATTTTCTGAAATGTACACAAAGTATTTTATAACTTTTTACATTGTTCCCTTTTTGCAAAATTAAAATATCAGCGAAAACAATGACGTCATATATTTTTTTTACAGCACATATTTAATTTGCACACATTTTGATGCATTGGTGGAGTAATTTGGTGCGCTGGTTTCTAAAATTAGTATCTGTTGAACATACTTGCAGCTTGTCTCGCAGGGTCCGACCACGAAGAGAATTATATATATATATATTAATTAAACACAATATAGACTGATACAAAATATGGACTGTTTTTATAAACATGGGATAAAGAATGCATTTCAAAATAACATACACATTTATTAGAATATCATATAATAAATGTAAAAGTCCACTTTTAAATTGTCTTAACTAATGATTGACAGCTTTGTTTTAGTGTATAATAAAGGAAATCATACGAAATTATGATCCTTTTAAAAGAAAATTGCAATTATTTAACAATATATACCATTAGATATGAATATTATTAAAAGTATATTATTAAATTTCAATTTTTTCAATTAAAATTTGAATTTGTTACACATACAATTAGAATATTTATAGCATGACAAAATAAATACCTATTTAAATGTATATCAATTCAATTATTTACACACACCCGCAAACACACGCGCAAACACACGCACACACACAAATAATGTATATATAATACATTATTTGTGTGTGTGCGAGTGTTTTAGCGTGTGTTTATATATATATATATATATATCTGGGAGATTCACTTCACACTTCTAAGGACAGTTATTACCATATTGTATTTCTGTTATATCTATATACAGAAAAGCAATACGGTAATAACTGTCCTTAGAATTTTAAAGTGACGCTCCCAGATGGCGGAGTGCATGCATTCTAGCTTGTCGTGTTCGCCTAACTTAAAATTAGTCGAAAATCAGTTAAATAGGACTCTAAATTATATATAATTAAAATATGTTTTAAACGATGACAAGCTAACAGAGAATAAAACTCAGAAATTTGTGGCATATCTTAATGCTCCCATCGAATTAAATACATACCAACTATGTTATTACAAGCAAAATCAGACAATTGGCGTAATAATTTAAAACTCATCAACAGAAGTTTTAAAAAAAGCATCTGCATTTTCTAGAATATTGTTTATATGCATCAAATTAATTTAATGACAAGAATATTATTAAATTCATTCTTTATTAAGCCTAACATTAAAATTTAAACATTCGTAAAATTTAAAACGTTAAAAATATAGATAATTCAATCAATATATTGTATTTAAGAAATTTTCAAAATATACATAATAAAGTGGATAATCCAATTGCTTTTTAAAACATTGTACAGACAGACACCAACAAGGACCATACAGTCCATTATCATCATCAGTGACTAAGGTTTAATTTATGTGTAAACCAATTTTTTTATATACAACTATTTTAGGGTTTTCTTTTTTTTCCACAAAATACACACAATGCAAATAATATATTTATCGAGTATTAATAGTTTAAATTGATATAGTAATTAAATAAAAATCAGGATGTCACTGTGCACAAAGTTATTTTTTCCATATCCAGCCATCTGCCCGATAACAATTCAAAAGAAAATTAATTTGTACTATATTAGGAAAGAAAAGATATAGGCCCCGAAAAGTTAACGGGACATGTTGTAAAGTTTAAAATCTCTTAAGATGATAACGGATATAGGGGGCAGGTTTGAGATCCACTAATTCATTTAAAAACGTTTAAGACACAAAGCCAGCCAGCTCACCAATCCTTATATATATATATATATATATATAGATACATATTTGCATGGAACCTCAGTATACGTCTGTTTTGGTATGCATCCTGTTTTGACGTGAAACATTTTGCTTGGTATACAACCTTTTGGTTGGAACATGACCTGCGTGCGTGCTAGAAATTGTTGTAGCAGAACTGAAAAAAAAGACAAAAGCGAATGCGTAACTTTTTAAAAAAACAACTCTACGTGATATTCCATGTGTGTAGGTAAATTAGTTGCTACAATACAATAAACGACTCGCGAAATAACAGGTAAATCGTAAGTGAATTCAATAAACATGAAATATATAAAAAAAAATTAACGACAGGAGCCATTGAAGGAAAAATAAAATTGTCCGTCACGTTTTTGAAACATTCTGAAGGGAAACAAAAGTTTTTGAGACATATTTTAAGTAAAATTCAAACCTGGCTAGCCTCAACCATGATCTACTAGGGAAAAGAGCAGAAAACAGAAAAAAACAGAATTTCATGTTCTTTACGTTTCATTTGAAGCTCAATTTGCTCCCAAACAATAAAATATCCTTCTCAACACCATGTTATCAAGCACTTGACTGGTCTAACCAATTTAAATAAAGGCTAACTTTATATTTATTGCACATTAATGACTTTTAAATCCCTTATATTAACTTCACGGCCGTCTCTGTCGTCATCTCTCTCTCTCTCTCTCTCTCTCTCTCTCTCTCTCTCTCTCTCTCTCTCTCTCTCTCTCTCTCTCTCTCTCTCTCTCACTCTGTCTGTCTTGGGCGGGCGGAAAAACAAAAGTAAAAATTGACGCACTTCTCGTGATCTGATCAAGCTGAAATTTGGCACACGGACCCGACTTACCTAACAATGCATTGTATCAAAATGCATTTTTAGTTTATCCTTATATAACCTATGTAATTCAAATTCTCTGTTTGTTATTGTTTTTTTCTCCACGTGAGAGATTGAGTTGACGCGACCCATCAAAGTACCGGCGTGCTTTTGTTTACATTTTACGTGTCATGCTGAGCTCGCCCCCCCCCCTAGGGTTATGAAGCAAAGTTGAGTTAAGAGTTTGAAAATAATCACTACTGTTAGTTATGTCTCATATATAAGGGATTTATAGTCAAAAACTTTGTTTTTACGGGTTTGTTTTATTTATATGTCTTATAGTATTAAGAAATTTTAGAATTATGTTTTGCAACTGCGTAAATAAAATATAATATACGAGCGTATCTCCCGTCAAAAATGACAGAAGTTTTCAGATGAAATATATTTATTTTGAAAAAATGCACTTATTTTAGGGCGCCTACGTCGCAGTCCTTTTTCAAAAGCCCAACTAACTAGTCCTTGTTTTATAAATACGAAATATTAAACTTGCTTAAATGTACACAAACTATTTTATAATACTGGTTGTAGGGCGCCTACGGCGCCCCCTTTGTTTTTTTATTTTATAATTAACCATCATCAAATCCTCTTTTTACATTGTTCCATTTTCCAAAATTAAAATATGAGCTAAAACAATGACGTCATATAATATTTTTTACAGCGCATCTTTAAATTGCACACCTTTTGATGCATTGGTGCAGTAATTTGGTGCGCTGCTGTCTAAAATTAATAGCGTCACGGACGGACACTACGTGACATTGCAAATTATATTGTTTAATGCTTTTTTCCTGGGATCGGATTAATCATTTATCTTTATTTCTTACTAGACGCCCCGTGGCGTAGCATACGCCGCAGACTTGCTCACGGAGAGTGCAAAAAAGTTTAGAAGGAACGGACACAAACTACAGCACGAAGAAATCAAAACAACGCGAGTGAACGTCTTTTTTTTCGGGGGGGGGGCTGCTAACTCATTGTTTATTTTCGAGACATTTGCAGGCGAAATTCGGTACACCCCTAACTTCTGTGAAGTCAGCTGTAAAACGATAATCGGTTTAAAATCGGAGTTACATAGTGGATAATCGGTTTTTAAAAAAAACGCAATTAACAACCCTAAATATGACTAAACCTCGCTAGGATCGGCCAAACAAAGTTTATGTTTAAGGGATTGTAGTAATAAATGGGAGGCGGGTAACAACAACCTAAGTGTGCATGTCTTCACCTTTGCTCGCTGTTTGTTTTTTACTTGGTGCTGCTTTTTGTGTCTGTCTCTCACCCCCCACAACCATGCTTTGCACTGTATATGATGAGCCAGTCTGCGGCGTATGCTATACAATAAAGAGGTAAAAGAACGGGCACAAACAGACACAAAAAAACAAAACAAAAACAAACCAATATATTCGCGGGGCTTGAACCCAGGACCTTCCTTGCATGAGTCGGACGTTTTAATAAGTTAACTACGAATCTCACGTTTTCTGTGAAGGAACAATACAAGTGAAATGCAAGGGCCATTGTTGGTCACACCTCCACTATCTTGGCTTGTCAACCGTTAACTGTGTTTAGTTGACCCGAGCGAGGGTCATTCGTCATGCTCTGTTGCACTTACTTGCAGCTTCTTGCCTCGCATGGTCCGACCATGAAGAGAATTATATATATAGTTGTTAAAAATACGTTTGGTATATGTACTGCTTTGTATGTCCAAGTGTCTGGAACGGATTAAGGACATATACCAAGATTTAACTGCATTTATATAAACTAACTATTTTATCCGGCTTCCCGGCCTGCATTATGGATCACATGTAGTAACCCATCAAGTAACATCCCGTTTCTTAATGGGATCCCGTTCTTTGTCGAAAACATTTATCCGATATGATTAAATCTTCGATTTTATGACATTCCCAATTAGATCCCATTGCGTAATAGGATATCGATTGTGATGTTATCCCTGGAATAATATGCAAATGTGTTGGGATTACATAACCTACTTTTAAATAATGGGATCCCCTTGAAAATAAAATATTTTCCCTGATATAATCGCATAGTTGTATGACTTCTCATATCCAAGTTGATTTTTTTTTCAATTGCATAATGGAATAACGTTTTGTTTAGAACACTTCTCTAGTATATTCACGTTGCATACTGGTATGATACGCGTGAAGTAATTCTTTTATTCCCGTATGGTTCAATACTTTGTTGGAGTTAGATTAATGGCTTAATCCTCAACTACTATAAATTTCAATATATAAGTCTAATCACATACTTCAGTATAATTAAATTGAACAACAAGGTCCCTTTTTCTTTAAATCCCTTCCTTGATTGTATTTCCTCATTTGGTTAGATCATATGCATCAGTATGACCTCGATGCATATTGGCATCCCATTATGATTCAAATGCAATTCCCTGATAGGACTCCATTTGATCCTGACATCTGTTTACTTGGTAAGTACCCAATCCTTGTAGCATTTAGTTAATTAGAATCCTTTTCTATATTAAGGGATCCGGTTCCCTTTCAGATCACATTCTGGTTTCTCTCAAGTTGTTTGTTCGATGCAGTTCAAGGTCACATTATGAATAATTTTACCAAATATGTTTTGGTGTCATTAGCGCACAAAATAACTTTTACTGTTCCTCTAAAATGTCACTCATTTTCCGGCGCATAGCCCAGAACGTAGATATCTTCTAGAACTATCTCACCAAATACAGGCATTACATAAACTTGAAATGACTATTTTAAACAAATCAAACATATATTCTAAATCATTATTTAAAAAAAAATAGCTTAACCATTATTTATTTTCAGATTAAATCGAGACCACTGCAGACACATTCTATTTTGGGAGATTTCACAGACTGAAAATAAGTCATAAAAACACATTTTCTTATATTTGCCCCATAAAAATAAAAGGAAATAACAGAAAATAAAGACACAGAAATTTCAAAAAAATATTTGAGATCATCCCGAATTGAGGTGAAGTATACGACTAATATTACATTCACATTCTGACAAAAACTTTTTACACTTTAGAACTTTTACCAATAAAAAAAAAGTAAAAAACACAGTTTTTGGCTATAAGTTCTTTATTTACGAGACATAACAAAAAGTATTTTCGTTATGATACGCATCGTACGACAATCCAAAAATCCAAAATTAAAGTTATTTTCCATATATAAAGGATGTATAGTAAAAAAAAACTACTTCTGTCTGCCTGCAAAATTTCAGCTTGAATTAATCACCGATAAGGGTTATAGAAACGTGTTTAATATAGTGCGCGCTGCAAGACAGACTAGCAATTACTAGCATTTCCATTTACAGATCGGAATATATATTTTTTTAAAAAATATTGTCAATATAATAAGCACCGCATCACGTGACAGGAAAGTAATAGAAAAGGTTATTTTACAAAATAATCACGGCGACACTCTAGCACGAAAATTAATATGCTACATAGAAATAAATAGAGATAATTTAAAAATTCATTTATTTAATTACAGTACATTCGATCGATCTGAAATTTTGTTAGATCACTTTATCGCCAGCACGAGTCTGCCTGCAAAATTTCAGCTTGCCAGCAAACGAGGAAGTGGGTTAAAAAATTGATGCAAAGTTTTTTCGGCAAACAATCAAATAATAAAGCAAGGAATCAAGCAGACGCCGCGAGTGAATATAAAAAAGTCAAAAATGCTAAAAAACTAACAGATCTTGCAATCATAAAACTTAGAATATTATATAATATTTTACAATGTTTATTCTGTTAGGTTTCTCATTTTAACAATTACTCAGAAAAAATATTGGATACGATTTTAAGTTATTTTTAATTTAATATCCGAATCAAGTAAATATTAAGTGTAATGTTACATTCAACCTTTTATAAACCATTTGAAATAGTCCCAATCAAATGCGCTGAAAAATTAGATTATGCAAAGATAAAATTTAGAATGTTCTATAATATTTTAAATTAGCCATAAAAAAAGAAACTGGTAAGCACCTGTGATAAAATTTATGGAGTTAGGCCATCTGCGACACGGTAACCGAGTAAACAAAAGGGAAACAATTTATATCTGTCCGAAAGGTCACCAATGCGGCAATTTGAACTGATTATATATGCGAACGGGGACCCGTGAATTGTCAAGGTCGCCTGACCATTGCAGGCAATTAAGGACCAATGGGAAAAGGATTGAATATATTACCCATCAAGTATAAAGGCTGACGCAACCAAGCCCCCGGCCTCTATCCGCCCAGATGTTAGCAGTTTGCTGTCGCCAGTGTAAATATAATTCATAGAACCATATCTGCATCCATCATTGTATTGGAAGAGCCGGAATTATTCTTACGACCACATTCCATGTAAGTTGAACTCTAGCTTTGTTTTCCTCGTTTATGTATATATATATTTCCAACGATTATCTAAATATTAACCATTGTATAGTGCCGTGTTGAAATTACTAGAATATGTTAACCCCATGATTGCCGTACGGGGCCACGTGCGATATTTGAATATCCCACGTCTATTTCCTAACTACATGTGATTACACGCGCTCCATCAAATAGATGGATCGAGCATATATGTGTATAATAAATAACAATACTATATGTGTACCTCAATCCACTTACGAGGTGGCAGCAAGATAGATCTGCACCTGTAGTGGTAGAAATGAGATCCTAATTTTATTGTCATATTAAGTAATGTATTATATATTCATTTGTTTTATGTGAATGTATTTTGATCCCCTTTTGACACCTTGCTCTGAAGGCTCGATTGCCAAAAAGATGGATTAAACAGGCAAAATGGAGAAACTATCGATGTGTGTTTTTCTATTTTAGTCTGGCTCCTGGGCACCCGCCAGTACAGGAGACAACCCGAACTCCTGACGGCAGTCCCGACCAGACAGAAGTGTCGACAATACTTAGGACAAAGAGCTGGACCAACCGCTGTCCCAAGCACCTTGGATCCGACACTCTACATCATCCCTGCACCTACCGACAGGACATTGAAGAGGACGACCCAGCATCTACCAGTTTTTACGTCCAACGTACAACTGAAGCCAACAAACTGCGCATGTTCTTCCTGTACATGTACACGCACTACACGTACGGAAGCCGGCTATTCACACCTGAGCCATAGGTGAAACAGCCTACCGAGTACCAGTGAACCGAACGATCCAGCTCGTGAGAACCTGCAGTAGCAACTACACACTCCAACACTGAAGGAGCCTAGTGTAGGGCAGAATTACCAAGTGGACCGCTTCATTGCACACAGCTGCAGAGAACAGTACAGAAACGACCGAGGGAACACGGAGCGGGGCGAGACGACAAACGCGGACCGTGACCCCATTACATTTGAGAACCAACGCAATAAACATTAGGTCACGTGGCATAACCCTGATGATGATAGAGTTATGCCAGATAGGGGACACTTAATTTGTTATATCACTACTCCCATTCGGAACTAGTTTCCGCAAGTGTACAAATTGTATAATACATTATTTTATTGTGTTACATTTTATACCCCTTTAGTCTGTTGATAATCGTATGCAAGATATCACTAAAGTTTACGTTGTGAGCGGGAAGGTGATAAGTTAAATATTACACCCCTAGACAACTTGCCAAACATAGATATACATCTTTCTCGCCACAGCACCAAAAATGAGAAGGCTATGATCTTTTACTTAAGCTCAAGTCATGTGTTACCTAACATTGGTGCTTAAGACGATTGTAAGGTGTTATGTATATGTAACTGTTACAAGGAAATCGTAATAACTTTAATTAAAATTGAGTAAATAATTACCATAACTGTAGACGAAATAGGTATGCATACAACTCTAGCAATCTTTTACGTTAACACAGATTAGGGAACATATGAATTGCCTTTGAGTTTATTAAAAAAATTAAACAACTTTCCTGAATCATTAAATTAATTTTTCTAGCCTCTCAAATTCAGTGCAATTCAGGTTAAAGAGCAAAGGGATTGAAAATTAGCCAATGTAACTCCACTATTTAAAAAGCTGATTAACAAAAAATCATACCCTGGTAATTTTAATACTGACTAAATTACTAGTATAACCTGCAATTGTTAATCACATAAACAAACAAAATGTCCAATACCCACATAAACACGGCAATAAATAAGACAGATCATATGCAACACAATTAAATTTTCTAGTATGTTATCTGTCAAAAAAAGAAGACAATAAAGATAAAAAAGATAATAAAATACTATTAGACTTCTCAAAAGCATTGGGAAAAAGTTCATTCCTTTAGTTTACTAAAAAAAATTAACTTCTTTGGAATCTTAGTTCTTAAGTATAAAGTTTTATTAAGATTCGAGCATTTACCCAGACGCAGTTGCATAATTTTTGTTTAATGTATTGCTCATATGGGAAAAATCATTTTGAACTCCGCCCAAAAATGAGTGTGTATTAGAATATAATTCTATATATACGTAGACGTTTAATATGGCCCATGATGGTTTTTTTAAGCTCTATGGTTGGGAAAGATCAATTAATCAAACCGGTAGCCACATTTAGAAAAAACAATTTTTTCTTTATGGTCAAATAAGAAAAACAAAATGTAAAGGGGCACCGACGAAAAACAATAAATATAGTAAACTTTATAATCCCTATAAATGTCAATATGGATGATGATGTACATATGTGCAATGTTTGTTTTAGATCAATCAATCCATATAAGAACATATTCGACACAAACCACAAATAAACATACTTTGTTAAGGTACTATGCAGTCAAATCATCATTGTCAAAATATGTAAAGGTATAGTAACCTTTAGCTTTCAAAGCTGATTTATGTTATTTAAAAAAAAATATATTTAAAATAATTTTTGAGTTCCTTCACTTTTTTAAAATAGTTTTTTCTACTTTTAGAAAAAGATGTAGAAAATAAAAATTCAAACTTATTGCATTTTTAAAAAATGTCAATTAATTTCCTACCTTAATTTAAATATATTAAATTAAAAGTTTATTTTTTTAATGAAATGAAAATTATAGCGAAGAGTTAGATTATTTCATTAGTAAAAAATAATGTTAGTTTGGGGAAATAACCTCTCTATCAGATCAACTCTGTCTCACGTTAATGGTTCCTTCTCCGACATAATTTTCAACATGTTGAATGTTCACATTTGGAGCTACTAACGGAGGCCTGAAAATAAACGAACATAAATTAGATTAAGTTGATTGATTTGAACGTATATTTTAAAATATATTTCAAATGTTAATTCTGTCAATTTTTAAAATGAAATGTAATATACTTTTTTTTAAATACTCATTAAAAATAACGATATTATTATTTTTTTTTGGCCAGTTTCTAGCATCTGCTAAACTAATTTATGTATATAATTTTATAATATGTTCAAAAGTGATTAATTTTTAAACATAGAATCACCTGCCTCAAATTTATATGTAAATTACACGGGACTGCTCTCTAAAAATCTTGAATGTCTTAGTCATTGGCATGTTTGTCATCGGTATATACTTCACATCCTCAATTGTCGTTAATTGTTAAAGATTTATTTGAAAAAGAGTTCATTATAGTTGATCGAACATAAAGAATTAAGTAAACTTAGATAAAGCTTAGAAATCATAGCATTCCTAAAAAGGGTAGATGCAAACAATATAGTCATTCTTTGTTTAGATTCACAGTTTCTCAAACTGAACTTTAGCAAACGTAAATACTTAATTTGGTATCAGCATATTCTCCATTAATAAAACATTTCAGATAACACTCAATTAACATAAGTCATATTTTATTGATATGACGAACATTTATAATTGGGTAAATTGTAATTTATCAATTAAAAATAATCAGTACTTTTCATTGGCTTATTTCGCTTAAATATATGAATTAAACCAAATAATGTACAATGTCTGATAAAAAAATATGAAATGTTATTGTAAAAGCCATGTCAGGGACATATTATAGCTAATGGGGTTTTCCCGATGTGTATGTGTTTGTACGAGTCTGTGGTGCAGTGTGGAATAGTGCGCATGGTATGGAACACCATGACGTAGCATGAGAAGATGTGACGCGTGATAGTGAACGTGACGTAGGGACGGTTGAGAGTCTATAGTCAGTTAGAGATTTGCTGTTGTTGCGTGCGGAAGGACCGTGTTGGACGTTAATAAAACTTATGTATGTTATAATGGTGTTGGAGTTACTTTGATTTGTAGCCTGTCATTGTGGTCATTACAAGTACCCAGACAACGACGTAACATTGGGGGCTACCGTTCCGGGATTATTTGTTGACCGAGGCAGCAAGTAACTCAAGGCTCCAGTAGACATTGAACGTCCTTTAAACAAGGTTAGTGTCGTAGTTCGCTCTACCGTGCTCAGTGACGAGCGTGCTGTCGGTGGCGTTCCAGTATTTCAACGTAGGTCTGTTCTACCCACGTCCAGAGTGGTGTAGGTGCCGTTTTAGCCCGTCAACGCAACGTGGGTCTGTTCTGTACACATCCATTGTGCAGTTGTGATGTTCCTGTAGATCAACGCATAGTGAGCCTGATCAATGCTATGTACACGTTCAATGTGCAGTTGTGATGTTCTTGTAGATCAACGCAACGTAGGCCTTGTATATCCACATCCAGTGTGAAGTGGGAGCTGTTTCTGTGAATCAACGCACCGTGGACCTGTTCTGTACACATTAAGTGTGCAGTCGTCATGTTCTTGTAGATCAACGCATTGTGGGCCTGTTCTGTACACATCCAGTGTGCAGTCGTGTTCATGTGAATCAACGCAACGTGAGACTTTATGTACACATCCAGTGTACAGTTGTGGTGTTCCCGTAGATCAACGCAACGTGGGCCTGTTCTGTACACATCCATTGTGCAGTTGTGGTGTTCCTGTGGATCAGCGAAACGCGGATCTGATCTGTCCAGTTCCAGTGTGCTGTGGGGTAACCGTAGTGTCCATTCATCGAGCCGTTGAACTGTTTGCTTGCCTCCTCGACTTTTTTTTGGACACTTATGCTTTTGGTTGTTATGATTGACACTTTTATGGATGTGAATTCTGTTCTATAAACAGGCAAGTGCATATTCTCGTTTATTAAACATATAATAATTTGGTGGTTATTTGTAATTGATAAAGACGGATTAATGTGTCCCGGTACAGTGAACATAAAAATAGTAAAGAAAAAGCCATGAATGGTGAGGGCACGACATTGGGATATAATGGTTTCCCGTATTCAAAATATATAAATGAGCAGAGATTCTGGCGGGAAAAATGGAAGAAGTGCAAATAAAATGGCGGAAAGAAGGTGAAGAAATACAGAGACAAAACGAAGAGAGACAGAGACAACGATAGAAAAAAGATGAAAAGAAACGGGGACAATACGGAAAGAGACAGAGACAATGGCGGGAAAATGATGAAGAGAAAGAAGACAAAAATATATAAAATATTTAAAAGTGATGACAGTGACTGTCAGGAAGTTTTGTACGGGGTAGCCAGCATTTATTGCGAAGACCCATACTTAATAAGGGACGTTTATAGGGTGGCTGATACATCAGCTTACTGCTTTGACTATTATACATATGACAACCCCTCAAAGCCAGTTTATAGCGTAGAATATAATAGAGAGAACATGCTTAATCAGTTGGACGAGGACAGGGCTTGGCAGTCCACGGAAAAAGAACGTTTTAAAAGGAAAACAGTAAAACAATGTGAAGAAGATAAACGTGATATAATGAAAGGAAGTAGAGAAATACAAGAAGAAAATAGGGTCCTTAAAAACCTTGATGTCCAAAATAAAATAAAAAAATAGATGGGTTATACGACGACCTGGCGGACAGTCTTAACCTCAATGGTGCGCTAAAAATTGAGATTTTCGGTAAAGAAAGGGAACTAGCGGAACACAAAGAAAAAATAAATGAACTGGAGTCAAAACTCTGCAAAGTTCAAAGTAAACTAACAGAGTTGGAAGAGGAAGGCAGGGAGAACAAAACAAAACTAGAGGAAACTGAAGTTGAGAAATGGGAATTAAGAATGAAAATTGTCGAAATGCACGGCCTGTTAACTCAAAATGATAAAGAAAAATCAAGCTGGCTCAAAACGATTGAAGATAAAGATGATAAACTGGCAGAAATGGATAGGAATCTAATGATTTCAAACAAAAACACAGCAGATCTGAGTAAGGCCTTAACTGAAAGGGACGAACTATTGGAACAATTAAAGTGGGAACACACAATGAAACTAAAAGAAGCTGAAGTGGAGTCCATGAACTTGAAAATGAAAAATGCTGAAATTGAAAAAGAATATTCTAGCTTGCTAAAAATAGTAAAGGATAAAAATGATAAACTAGCAGAAATGTGTAGAAACCTAAGCATTATAAACAACAGAACACCATATTTGAGTAAGACTTTAGCTGAAAAAGATGATCTATTAGA
The DNA here is from genome assembly GCA_944989445.1 of Ampullaceana balthica. NCBI lineage: Eukaryota > Metazoa > Mollusca > Gastropoda > Lymnaeidae > Ampullaceana > Ampullaceana balthica. The sequence goes on from CALYLW010001075.1 coordinate 40,417, forward strand.
AGAATTAAAGAAGGATCAAAGAACAAAACTAGATGAAGCTGAATTTGAATCGATAAACTTAAAACTGAAAATTAGCAATAAGGATAAAGAATATTCGAGCTTGCTAAAAATAGTCAAGGATAAAAACGATGATCTGGCAGACATGTCTAGAAACATAGGCAATGCTAACCACATTACAGCAGAGCTGAGTAGGACGATAAAGGACAAAGATGAAGTGTTGAACAACTTACAGAGAACTCTAACAGAAAAAGAGATAGAAACCACATATATTCTAGAAAGTCTTGCTCATAGAGAAATGGAGAATTTCGAGCTAAGCCGAAACATAACACTTAATGATGAAGAAATTGCTGAATTGTGGAGAATGCTGGTAGAAAAAGAAGAAATAATTGCTGAAATAAGTCTGAGAATAATGGAAAATGATACAATAATTGAAAGTAGTATGCAGTAAAATACTAAGTTGCTTGAGAGTGTTGCTAAAAAAGAGAAAGCGGAACATGTAGTTGAGAATAATTAAGTACTCATTGAAAAAGACGTTGAAAAGCAACACAATATTGCGCCAGAGATTAAACATGATGTGAGGCCCACTGAAAATCAGTCAGTTTAAAGCGCCCTTGTATCAGATACAAACGTTGATCAAATGGAAGTTAACGCAGATGATTTAGAAGTTAAGGGTGAAAAGTTGGAAAATAAAGTTCAAATAGATAATGAGGTTACATTTAATAATGCTGAAGAAAATGAAGATGAAGAAACTGAATATAATAATGAGAACCTCTACATTTGGGTCGGGGAAAGATTGGCTCCTGACCCAACAGATAGCCCTGGCTGTTTACTTGACATATTGTGTGCTTATGACATTATAGACAGGACCCGTGCCACAGAGTCACCTAGAACAGTTGACATTTCAATTTTGGGCTTTGGTTTTCTTTTTCAGTTAATGACATTGATAACTGGTTCACTCACAAAAATATGGTCGAATTTTGTGGGTGGATGTGTCATGTTTTTAAATATGTTGTTTCACGCTACGCGGACGTGTAAAGGGGTGGGTCAAGATGTAATCCTGAAATATGGAAAATGTAATAGCGACACCAGTTGCTATGGTAAACAAGAAAAATGGGAAGGCCTGAACAATATATACAAGGAAAGTGTTCATGAGCATCATGTAAATGATAATATGCACTTTTTATTTTTGATGGGTGGTACAGGCAAAAGAAATATACCCCCATATGTACAACTGTGAATTTTTTTATTTTTGTTCTGGTTTTATGTCATGTGTATTTTTTTCTAATGATCATGCATTTTTGCTACACATGTTTTGTTTATGTATGACGTGACTTGTGTAACATTTTAGAATCCTAGGGAATTGTATTGCTTGACATCAGCTGTTGGCATATTTTATGATGATTGAGTTTAAACTATTTTGTTGTTTGTTACCAATTATTTATGATATAATAATATACTGTTAAAGAAAAGCAGGGTAGTAGTGGTATGATATGATGTTTTTCCTATAATGTGTCTCGTGCTGGAGACAGAGAAGATATTATTACGTGAGCCAGGAGTGCTCAGTGGCTATTGATGTGTATATGTATATATAAAGGTTTAAAGAAGAGTTATGAATAATTACAGGAGGACAATAAACGAAGAATTCTTTATCAGAAAGAATTTGTGTGAGCCGGGAGAGCTCAGTATTGAGAATAATAATTTGTTATTATGTGAGCCAGTAGTGCTCAGTGGAAACCGATCTTTGTTGTTATGTATGGATAAGACGTTATCCCATAACTTATGCCTCGCACAGAGGACGATCAAGGAATAATTCTTTGTCAGAAAGAATTTGTTTAAGCCGGAGAGCTCAGTATTGAGAATAATAAGGTGTTTTTTACGTGTACCAGACAGGTCAGTATTATGAACGATTCAAGTAAATAATATTCTTGTTGTGAACATATTATTATGTATCTTTAAGATGCTATACATTTCAGGTTGTAGATTTAACTCCATGAGTTAAATCTAAAGTAAATGAGGGGGGATATGTCAGGGAAATATTATAGCTAATGGGGTTTTCCCGACGTGTATGTGTTTGTACGAGTCTGTGGTGCAGTGTGGAATAGTGCGCATGGTATGGAACACCATGACGTAGCATGAGAAGATGTGACGCGTGATGGTGAACGTGACGTAGGGACGGTTGAGAGTCGATAGTCAGTTAGAGATTTGCTGTTGTTGCGTGCGGAAGGACCTTGTTGGACCTTAATAAAACTTATGTATGTTATAATGGTGTTGGAATTACTTTGAGATGTAGCCTGTCCTTGTGGTCATTACAAGTACCCAGACAACGACGTAACAAGCCACAACAAAATTTAAAAACAAAAAATTGGAAAATAAAATATTTAATGAAAAAATTTAATTAAAACACTTTTCAGACATTTCTACCTTCACATGATACTAATATTTATCGATTTTAATGAAGTATTGAAACAATTTTTAACCACTTTTTTAATATATCATTTAGAATGGGACTGCGATAAAGCTTTTAAATAAAATACAAAATACACAAACAAACAATAATTGTGCAATGAAAACAATAATTTTAAGCTTTATTTTTAAACTAACCAGTACAATAACATAAACTAATATAAATGAAGGCATTAGTCGAAACGTCTACTGTCGTATTAACTTAAAATAAAGTTAAAATTTATTGTTTTCATTGCATAATTTCTTTTTTTGTATTTTGTATTTCATGTAGCTGTAACAAATATGTGCAGCGAATTAGTCATTTAGTCAACTATTACAATAAGGCATCACACATATTAAATGTAAATGTGTATAACGCTTGGAAGCTACATCAACTTTAATTTTGAGTTGCATATGGGAATAACATATAAATGTATTACACCATCTTATAATTAATGTAAAATAAAGATTTCAAATTGTCTGAACTGATCAGTTTATATGTAGTGTATATTAAAAGAAAGTATACGACATTTTTATCCTTTTTATAATAAGATTACAATTAATCAACAAAGTTTAACATTAAACTTTAATGCTATTAAAATGTTATTTGAGCTTGTATTTATTTACATTAAAATTTAATTACTTACAAATTCAATTAGAATATTTAAATCCTGACAAAAATAATTATCCTATTAAAATATATAGCCAATTCAAATTATTTACACACACATTCATGCACACAACACAGGCACACATACACACACACTCATACACACACAGATATATATATATATACATATATATATATATATATACATATATGTATTGTCAATTGAGAATCACGAGATTGAAAACAGGGAGAGAGATCACGTGATAGGTGCGTGTTAGAAGGTGGAGAGTGGAAGAAGATGGCTGAGTGTATGAGTACCTGTATGCACCATGTGAACACTGAAACATATCATTGTATATAGTGATTTATATATTCATAGGAATGTCCAGTATTAAAGTTAATTTTATTAAGTGTCTCAATGAATCAGTGTACGAGAGATGTTATTATTTGATAATGCCTAGTACACATATGAAAAGTGTTGTGTGACATAATTTGGTGTCAGAAGTGGAATATAGGGGCTGAATGTCACTTGCGAATCACGAGTTTGAAACTGAGAGAGAGATCACGTATTAGGTGCGTGTTAAAAGGTTCGAGAAAGAATAGAAGATGGCTGAATGTATTGCTTAGTGTCTCCACCATGTGAAACATCAAGTTTAATGTTGTACATAGTGATTTGTGTATTCATAGGATATTTCATTATTAAAGTTTTCGTAACATTAAGTGTTTCAAGGAATTATTGTACGAGATATTGTATTATTTAATAATGCCTACAAACACACATGAAAAGTGATGTGTGACATTAATTTGGTGTCAGAAATGAAATTGACGCGGACATTAAGTCAAAGCGACGAAGGTCAACGTCATGAAGATTTCAGAAAAAGTTGTTGTAAACAAAGGTAAAAGAAAACTAGCATTACGGCAGACCTATGTCAAGTTCAGATGTCAGTAGTTCAGTTATCTACATTTGTTAATGGAATAATGTAAGCCTAGACATTATTCTTAAAATTAAGATAATCATATCAAGATCGTACAGTTGACACGGCAAAGAATCATGGTGATGGTGGAATTGTTTTTTTCGTGTTGAAAAGGAAAGGTGTTAATTAAATGAAGAAAATATTGTCAGATCAGCTGGTTTGCATTTCCAAGATATCTTTGATTGAATTACAAGTTTCTGAGATATGGGATGTTGAAAATGTCAATAGATTTGCTGTAATTTTCTCTATATAAACTGTATATTATTGTCATTTTTTGACCTTGAAAATTTTGACGAAGATCTTTCAAAAACGACCTGATTTTCAGATTTTTCTAGAGCACTCAGATCAGCTGGTTTGCATTTGCAAGATATCTTGGATTGAAATATAATTTTCTGAGATATGGGTTGTTGAAAATGCAAATAGATTTGGTGTTATTTTCTCTATATAAACTATATATTATTGTAATTTTTTGACCATGAAAATTTTGATGAAGATCTTTCAAAAACGACCTGATTTTCAGATTTTTTTAGAGCACTCAAATCTTAATTTGTGATTAAAGGCTGTAAGCAACAATTATATCGAATTTTTGGCAGTTGATGAAATACAAGGAGTGTGCCAGTATATGAGGGAAATCAATGCTGCCAGCGATAGCAATGGTTGAACTACACACATTGCATTTTGCAGGCACACAGTGACGGTATCTGGATCAGATAAGCCTACTACCCACTAGTCGGTTCTAAGAACTAACATTAAACACAACATTTGAACACAGAAGCCATGGACAACTGTGTAAATCAGTGCATCTTGAATCAAGGAGCTGATTTGTGACAATAAACATTTAATCACATTATTAAATTCCAAATAAACAGAGGAACTGAATTCGTATTCATTTTGGTAATTATGAGAATTGCAATTTTGGATAAATGGATTGAAATAAAGCTACTCTTAATTTTGGAAATCTTTGGATTTGACAAGTGGATTGTTTAATTCAAACTTTGGACTATCGGATGTGTTTTGTCAAACTGAGGAAGCGTATGTATATAGTATACTTTATATCCTGTGATAGGATATTTCTTGCCTCATTTTGCCAAATTAAATTTAATGGTTTAGATGTGCCACTTGTTCAGAGTTAACAATTTTTGAATTTAGAAGTTCTCTTTTTATATGATTTATGCAATGATGGATAAATAATTACATATATGTATTGTTACATTAATACATAATTATATTGATGCATTACATTGATTACTAAATTGCTTGACTCATACAATTCTATAAAGCATTGATTACTATAAATAATTTACTACTAAAGCAAAAGACTTTGGGTTAGCTGGAAAAGAAATGAAAGATTTTGTCGAAGAGAAAATCAAAGTAGCCAAAGAAGAATAAAAGCAAAAAATAGCCAACGAAGAAGAGAAGCAAAAAATAGCCAAAGAAGAAGAGAAGCAAAAAATAAACACAGAAGAAGAGATTCAAAAGCTACTAATTTAAAGAAAAGTTAGGGTTGCAAGAATAGAAATTTAACAACTTCAATTGAACAATTAAAACTACAATCTGACCTACAGAGCAAAGGCTACATTCCTGGTAATGCCTCAAATGAAAAGTCAACACCGAAGGATATAATCAAAGTTATACAATATGATAGCAAGAAAGAAAAATGGATGTTTATCTGGATTATTTTTGAATCCATAATGGCCATCAAAGGTTATGATGAAAAAGATTTGCAAGCACAAGTGATGATTCAACTAACTGTAGAAGCATTTGAACTTTACAATAGTATAGATAAAGTGCACAAAAACATATATAAAAATGTCAAAAAGGCACTTTTATGTCATTTATGGAAGTCAGAAAATGATTGCAGAAAGGAATTTCACGAGATTAGAATTAAAATGGGAAAAAGGTCCTCAGATTATAGTACACGAAGCACAGGTTAAATAAATACAACTGCTGGAACTTACAGCAATAGATACAAGCAATCCAAAGGCCATACTAGACATTGTGTTAATTGAGAAGTTCTTAGAAAACGCAACACAAGCTTTATTCACATATTTAACCGATAAGAAAGTTCGTACCCAACAAGAGCTAACAAATACATTACGTGCATTTAACTACTCTAATCCAAATGTAGAAATGGACAAAAGACAAGATATATTTGCATAAGTAAAAAAAAATGAAAAATAAGAACAGAAAAAAGACAATGAATGAGTCTTCCAAACCCAGTCAACATACAAACTATTTGCTGTTACTTTAACAAGTCAGGACATATGGCAAGGCATTGTTACTACAACAGAGTGAAACCAAAATAGTGTGTCATCTTATGGGAACACCATATGAAAGAAAACAGAAGAAAGATCTAGTCAAGGTCACTTTGAAAACAAAAACAGACATTCATGGAGAGGCAGATATAATCATAACTCTAGATACATATAATATGATAGACCATGGAGAAGGAATGACTACCAAGACGTGGATAATAGAGGAAAGATGAAACAAGAAGAAACAAGATCTAGTGATACTGTAGCCACCATTGACAGTCATGAAAAGCTGAAATTCTACCCAGTGTTTATCAGTAATAAGAAATGTATGTGTTTTCGCGATCCAGGGTACGCAACTATTGTGGTACACAGCATGATGGTAGAAGAATAAGAAAATGATGGTCAAAAAGACATACTTATAATGGCTGATGGAACAAAGAGAGATTTTCCAACTGCTACTCTTACCATCAACTCACCCTGGTTTCAAGATTAAGTTCGATAGAAACTTTTGAAAGATGCTATTTGTGATCTCATCAAAGGCAATTTTGAAGGTGTTGACAATTCAGATGAAATGTTTAAATCATGCTGTGACAAATAACAACTACGTGCCAGTGCACCAACAAGAGCCACCACGTAAAAAAAGAAAATATATACATTGATGTTGATGAGAAAATTGAAAAAGGAAGTCAACTAATGTCAAAGCAAAAATTAAAAAAAAACTAAAAGGATAAGATAAACCTATAATGGAAATACAAATGAAACTCATCAGAGACAATGAAACAAGCCACAACAAACATAACAACCTAAATAGAGGCATATTGATTAACATTGCACAAGCAGATACATGTAAAAGAATTTAGTATTCCTGAAAAATTGCAAGATACCATTAAATAAATGACAAATGACAGTCCTTTAGGTGGACACATGGGTGCCAAGAAAACAATTGCTATTATAGCAGAAAACTTTACTGGCCTAAAATGACTAAGCAGATAAACGAATACATAAAGAAATGTACTATGTGTTTACGACACAATCCAAAAGATGGAAAGCACACAGCGCCAATACAATCGACTGACATGGCGAAATTCTTATTTGAGAACATTGCCATAGACCTATTAGGACCATTCAAAAAGATGTTAAAGAAAAAAACATATGTATAATTTACCATAGTGTATCGTGGAAATAGCCACCAGATGGGGTTAAGCTATTCCACTAAAACGAATAGGTGCAGAAAGTATATGCACTGAGTTACTCAATGTTTTAGCAGATATGGTTTTCCCCAAACCATTCTTTTATACAATGGCAGCCAGTTCAAATGGCAGATTACACAAGCTATTATGAAAATGCTAAATATTACGAAGGTGCACAGCACAATTTACCATCCACAATCAAATGGAGTGATTGAAAGACAATCAAGAATATGCTATCAAAAGTTACAATAGACATTGAAGACAAATGGCATGAATATTTACCTTTAGTACTATTTGCATACAACAGAAGAAAGATTGAAAGCACAGGTTTCGGTCCTTTTGAATTAATGTTTGGTCAAAACCCCTCAAGGGCATGGAACGATTTCAAAGAAAGACTAATACGCAAACAAGATGCCATACACGACAGATATCAGTTAATGTCAGAAAGTAGAGATAAAATGATCTACAGTATTGAAACAGCAAAACAAGGACTAATCAAGCAAAGTACAAGACACAGAGAAATCAAAAATAAAAACAGGCAATTAAGAACATATGAGCCAGAAAAACAAGTATTAGTATTGTTGCTAAACGCAAATAATGAAAACACATGGGAAAGTCCCTACACGATTGAAGAAAAACTTAGTGATGTGACATATAGTGTCAATATAAAAGGGCATGTGAAAAAACTGCACATTGATAAACTAAGAACATATGGTGACAATAAAGAAGAAAGACAAACAGTAAATATCTTCAGAAAAGAGAATTATGCACATAATATGGGTGCAATGGAAAAGAAAAATCCAACATAGAAAACATATCAGATATACCAGATACTATGAAAGATAGAGCGATGATTTTTTTTTAAAATAAAAAGATGTCATAACAAAAGAAACAGGAAACACAAAAACTGTGACTCGTAAGATACCGCTCTTAGAACATGAACCTTTCAAGAATAAAGGGTATCCTATTCCCATGGCAAATAGAGACACAGTAAAACAAGAAATTGATTACATACTCAATAAATAGATGTAAAAAAAAATTTGACTATAAATCCCTTATATATGAGACATAACTAAAAGTAGTGATTATGTTTAAATGCGACGTTTACAGACTGAAACAGAACTATCTCCTCTGGTTTTAAAACTGGACGCAGGGACAGTAGGGGGTGTAAACATCGACAATCGGCGTCAACGCGTGAACTGAACTGTCACGTTAAAGAATTATAAACAAATGTTCCGATAGTCCGATCGCTTAAACTTACAAATCAAGTTAATATAAGGGATTTAAAAACACCAAAATAAAAGCAGTTGAAGCTAACTATACCTCACCAACTGTCATATTCAAAAAGAAAAATGGAAAGATTCGAATATGCTGTGATTACAGACAATTGAATATTATTACACCCTTTGGACCATGAACCTATTGGAGACCCAAGAGACATAGTATAGAGAATTGTTAATTCCAAAAAAGTTACTACACATGGCTTGAACATCGGTCTTTTAGTAGATAAACATGGATCCTGCTGATGTTAAATATATTGCATTTGTAGCTATCGATGAAGCATATGAATGTTTAGTGATGCCATTTGGATCAGTCAACAATACAGCCACTTTTAGCAGATTTATGAAAGTGATGTTACAAGGCATTCCAAATGTGGTACATTACATTGACGACAGATCTATTCACACCAAAGATTGGGAAAAGCACATCCATACACTTGAAGCTGTACTGGATAGACTCAAGAAACATAATATTACAATCTCACCTGAAAAAATAAACATTGTTAAAAAATATATTGATTTGCTGGGATACAGAATAGACGGAGGTAAAGTCACTCCAACTGCAGAGAACAAAAAAATATCTTTAACCTGTCAGTCCCAAAATCAAAGAAACAAGTTCAACCCCTGCTAGGGCTATTTAACTGTTATAGACCATTCATTGAAAACTATAGAGAAATTGTTCACCAACTTACAGAAATTACGAAACACACAGATGTTCTGACATTTCAGTTTTTAGGAGATAGCTTCAAAGGATTGGAAAACATTAAGCAAGCATTTAGGAAGAAACCTATCCTAGTTACACCCCAGTGGGACACACCTTTCATAGTTTCCACTGATGCATTATCCGTTGCATTAGGAGCTTGCCTTATGCAAGAACATGATGGTATTCTTTACGTAACTACAGCACTATAGAGAGAGAATGTTTGGCCATAGTGTGGGCTCTACAAAAACTGCAAAAATACCTACTAGTTAGCAAATTCACTCTACTAACAGACCACAAACCACTTGTTGCATTTATCAAAAAGAAAATAAGCAACGCAAAAATCAATCGATGGGTTATGTTATTAGCAGGCTACAAATTTGACAATAAACCTGTTAAAGGAAAGGACAATATTGTTGCAGACATTCTAAGTAGAATGAAAATAATACAGTCATTCTGGCTGTAAATTAACGAACAAGGAAAAGAGAAACTGTATTAGTATTAGTATTTGCCAAACAACTAAAAAGAACCAATGTTTGAAATCTACTAGACAGTATATATACAATTTTTGTATTATGATTCTTTAAAGTTATTTGAATTGCAAAAATTACAGGTGTGTTAAAATTTCAGTTCCATTCTTTTTAATACAAGCAGACTTTTGAAGTCCTGCATATTTTTTTCTTGATTTCAATGTCGGGATATTGTTTGTAAAACAGTGATTGTTAATAGATGATGAATATTTGAGTATAGATAAAACATTTTGCTGTAATAAAACCAAAAATTGTTTAAGTAAATAACATTTGTTTTTCAATGATGATGGTGAATTTCACTTGAGAATCACCATATTGAGAAGAGAGAGAGAGAGAGAGTGAGATCACGTGATAGGTGAGTGTTAGAAGGTTTGAGAGAGGAACAAGATGGTTGAGTGGTACTCATAACCTGCATCCACCATGTGAACACTAAAATATATTCTTGTACATACTGATTTATATATTCATAGCACATTCCAGTATTAAAGTTCATTTTATTTACCATACGTGTTTCATGGAATCATTGTGCGAGAGATGTTAATATTTGATAACGCCTACTAACACACATGAAACGTGATGTGTGACATATATATATATATATATATATATATTATATATATATATATATATAATTTATTATGTATGTCATCGTAAATATTTACATATTCATTAATATAAGGTACTTACATGTTAATAACGTTAATTGTAACGCTCATGTGTATTTGAAGACTTGATGACTTCTCTTTGCTGTAAACCAAGGCGAAGATAAATAAATCTGATCACTAGCTGTTAGGTACACTTATATTACAATATGAATAAATTCATAAAGCATTGTCTTTTCATATTTATGGCTGTTAATTTACATTTTTTCTCATTAGTAGAGATTACATAATAGAATTTAATTTAAAAGCTATGAATATTTGAATTATATACATATATATATATATATGTATATTTATATATATATATATGAATGGAAAAAATTGTTTCAATTTAAAAGAAGTATACTTACTAACGTAAAAACAATTCCTGGCGATTATTTAATGTGTTTAAAAAAGCAACAATTTCATCATGGTTATGTTTTGATGCTATTTGAATTGATGTTTTTCCATTTTTCTGCTTCTCTTTTGCATTAGCTCCCTTTTCAATAAGCAGAGCTACTACATCTTTATGACCATTCTGGGATGCTAAGTAGAGTGCCGACAATCCACAATATTTTTTCCCATTTACATTAGCCCCTCTATCAATAAGCAGAGCCACTACATCTTTATGACCATTATGTGATGCTATGTGAAGTGCCGTCCAACCAGCTTTCTCCTTCAACTTAATTTTAGTGAATTTTTCAATACACACAGCCATTATATTTTTTTTACCATTCCTTGATGCCATGTGAAGTAACTTCGATTCAATTACAATTGCATCATTTACATTAGCACCATTTTCAATAAGCAGAACCACTAAATCTGTATGACCTTTATCAGATGCTATGTGAAGAGGCGTCCATCCATTATTATTCTTCTCTTGTACATTAGCTTCATTTTCAATCAGCAGAGCCACTAAATCTTGATGACCATTATGTGATGCTAAGTGAAGTGCCGACGATCCATACTTGTTTTTCTCATTTACATTAGCATCATTTTCAATCAGCAGTGCCACTACATCTTTATGACCATTCTGGGATGCTAAGTGAAGTGCCGACGATCCATAATTGTTTTTCTCATTTACATTAGCATCATTTTCAATCAGCAGCGCCACTACATCTTTATGACCATTGTTGGATGCTAAGTGGAGTGCCGTTAATCCTTTATATCCTTTATCATTTACATTAGCCCCATTTTCAATCAACAGCGCCAATAAATCTTTATAACCACTCTGCGATGCTACTAAAAGTGACATCCTTTCATTTGTATATTTTTCATTTACATTCACACCCGCTTTAATTAACAGTGCCATTACATCTGTATGACCATTTTGGGATGCTATTGAGAGTGCAGTCCATTCATCTTCATCTTTTGCATTAACATTAGCCCCATTTTCAACCAGCATCTCCACTATATCTTTATGACCACTCTCGGATGATACTAAAAGAGGCGTAGATTCATTTATATCTTTTTCATTTACATTCGCACCCGCTTTAATTAAAAGCGCCACGACATCTTTATGTCCATATTTGGATGCTATGTAAAGTGACGTATGTTTATATAGATCTTTCTCATCTATATTGGCCCCCTTCTCAATAAGAAGGCCCACTACTTCTTTATGACCATTCTGGGATGCTACAAAAAGTGGCGTCCATCCATTTGTATTTTTTGCATTTACATTCGCACCTGCTTTAAATAAAAGCGCCACGACATCTTTATGTCCTTTTTTGGATGCTATGTAAAGTGACGTCTGTTTATATAGATCTTTCTCATCTATATTGGCCCCCTTCTCAATAAGAAGGCCCACTACTTCTTTATGACCATTGTATGATGCTATGTGAAGTGCCGACGATCCATAAATGTTTTTCTCATTTACATTAGCCTCATTCTCAATCAGCAGTGCCACTACATCTTTATGTCCATTCTGAGATGCTAAGTGAAGTGACGTTAAACCTTTATATCCTTTATCATTTACATTAGTCCCATTTTCAATCAACAGCGTCACTACATCTTTATGACCATTCTGGGATGCTATAGAGAGTGCAGTCCATTCATCTTCCCCTATTGCATTTACATTCAAACCATTTTCAATCAGCATCTCCACTACTTCTTTATGACCATTCTGGGATGCTACAAAAAGTGGCGTCCATCCATTTGTATCTTTTGCATTTACATTTGCACCTGCTTTAATTAATAGCGCCACTACATCTGTATGACCATTTTGGGATGCAAAAGAGAGTGCAGTCCATTCATCTTCCTCTTTTGCATTTACATTCGAACCATTTTCAATCAGCATCTCCACTACATCTTTATGACCATTATGGGATGCTACAAAAAGTGGCGTCCATCCATTTGTATCTTTTTCATTTACATTTGCACCTGCTTTAATTAATAGCGCCACTACATCTGTATGACCATTTTGGGATGCTATAGAGAGTGCAGTCCATTTATCTTCCCTGTGTACATTACTATTCGCCCCATTTTCAATCAGCATCTCCACTATATCTTTATAACCATTCTTGGATGCTACAAAAAGTGGCGTCCATCCATTTGTATCTTTTTCATTTACATTCGCACCCGCTGTAATTAACAGTGCCACTACATCTTTATGTCCGTTTTTTGATGCCATGTAAAGTGACGCCTTTCCATTATTATTTTTATCATTTATTTTCGACCCCTTTCCAATGAGCAATGCCACTACATCTATATGGCCATTCTGGGATGCTATGGAAAGTGCGGTCATGCCATTATAATTTTTCTCATTTACATAAGTCCCATTTTCAATCAGCAGCGTGATTACATCTATGTGACCATTAAGAGATGCCATTGACAATGCCATCCATCCATTATTATTTTTCTCATTTACATTAGCCCCCTTTGCAATAAGCAGCGTCACTACATCTACTTGACCATTTAAGGATGCTATGGAAAGTGCCGTACATCCATTATTATTTTTCTCATTTACATTTGCCTCGTTTTCAATTAGCAGCGACACTACATCTATATGACCATTTTGGGATGCTATGTGAAGTGCCGTCCATTTATCTTTCTCTTTCACATTTACTTTAACTCCATTTTCAATCAGCAGAGCCACTACATCTCTATGACCATTTTGTGATGCCATGTAAAGTGACGTCCGTCCATACTTCTCTTTCTGATCTACACTAGCCCCATTTTTAATTAGCAGTGTCACTATATCTGTGTTACCATTTTGAGATGCCATTTGAAGTGACGTCCATTCATTAGTATCTTTTACATTTATGTTCAACACCGTTTCAATCATCATTTCCAGTATATCTATATGACCATTCTGGCATGCTATGATATGTGTGGGACATCCGTTTTCATTCTTTTCATGTACATTAGCCTTCTTTTCAACAAGCAGATCCACTACAACCGTGTTACTATTCTGGCATAATTTGTTAATTTTTTTCTTTTTTTTGTTCTCATTCCAATTAGCGCAATATCCAATGACAAACACCTCATCTGTGTGACCATTTTCTGATGCTGTACAAATTGCCATCCATATTTAAAACAACTTCATGTATAAATTATCTCACTGCGCGTTTCTATTGAATGTGTTTTTTCCAAGTTATTATTTCCTTCAATGATAGAAAGACATATTTTTAAATGAAATAAAACAAATCTGTATTGTATGAATCAATTTGATATTCTTTAATGTCCCTATATATATTAATATTGTATGCATACGATTTTTTTTTAAAATGCGAACGTTTATTTTTTAAATGAAGTACTGTTGTTATATTGTTAATGAACTTTTTTAAAATTTAAATTTAATTTTAAGTTTTATACATTATTTTTCATGAATATTGATAACAATTTTCAGTTATTGTTATCAGGTTCTCAATTATTAAGAAAAAAAATGATTTTAATAAAATTACAAATTTTTCAATTATTTAGTATTAACACGGATAAACACTCGTCTTAATGCATGCGGAATCAATAAATGTACATGCCTCTTGGAAACAAACTCAACCAGTTATAGAATGTTTAAGTTTTTTTCAATCTTTTCTATTTTTATGACTATTTTGGGGGATCAAATACTTTTTTAAGACCAACTCCATTACATGTGTAGGAAAAATATACAATTTAGTATGTCTTTCCTACTTGTAACTTGGGGATTTATAATATGTTTATGTATGTTAAAAAGTGTTTGTTTTGATATAATTTTACTTTATAGTTCCAAATCATGTATTGATAATACTTCCTAGAAATAGAATGCAGTAACTAAAATGGTCTAATATGAAACATAACTCTAATTGTTATTTTACTAGCAGAATACCTGCGTTATTCAACGGAAAAGTAAGAATTAGTCTGCTTCGGGAACCCGCGTACCAAATATCTTGAAAATGGGACCATAAGTAACAAAGACTGTTGGAAAAGTGCAAAATTGTGTTAAAAATTGTTGTAAATCCTTCAAAATAATGTTGTTCAACGGTTTCGGTTATAGCACGGAAGCCGCTCACAGAATTTCTTGAAAATTTGTCAATAAATATTAATGTTTATCATGGCGAACGTTGTCGACACTAGAGACAGTTACGTGTAGGATTTCGAAATCCTTTGTACCAAATATGATTGAGAAAAATGAATTGTAGTCAGAGACTTTTGCTGGAGTGTACTTAACTTAAATTTATAAAATTTCATGGCGATCAGCAGGAACGGCCTATGGAGGTGCAGCTGGGGCAATCGCCCAAGGCCCGCGCTGAGAGGGGCCCTGCGAATCAGACTTGAGAATATTTCTCATAACATAAATATTAGAATATTTCTCATAACATAAATATGAGAATATTTCTCATAACATAAATATATTTTAGTAAAAAAAGAGTCGGCAGATATTGAACTAATGAGTTTGCGCAAGAATTTATCTAATCCATATATTATGACCTTTTGGGCATATTGGTAGTTTGCGATCGTTACCAGTACTCTTGCCCCGCGGATCATTGTTGCACCCGGCCTCGCGCGTACTTAACGCTGCCTCTGGCTATCAGTGAGGGGCCATCCATATATTACGTACGCAAGGAGAGGGAGGGGGTCTTAAATTTACGACATTTTACGGATGCATGCGTACGGGGGTGGGAGGGGGGTCTCAACTGAATGTGTACGTACGCACACCAAATTTAAGTTGCATAATACTAAGCATAGAAATGTAAACCGCTCTGACTGCAAAAGTCATTCGAGACCGACTGAGTCAATACTGATATGCAATAATGTAATATAATTGATTGTAAATGAAATTTGGAACTTTTAATTACTTGGAAGTAAATAATATTTGATTCAAACCAAACGTTTACACATTATTAAAAAATATATCAGTCGGATTTATCTGCCCATTTCTTGAAATTAGATGAAGTTTCTCTTTCGCCCACCGGTGCCTTAGCCGTTGTAAACACACAACGGGACGGGGATTTCACGCACCTAGTGGAAAAGGGGGGGAGGTTGTCCACATATTTGTGACGATTTGTGATGTGGGGGAATGAGGTGTTAGAGAAATGTGACGTCACATCAAGACTCTCAACTTTAAATAAAAGTTCCACTTAAATATGACTTCACACGTGTTACGATATTAGAATGCCAGCCTACACTAAATAAATACTTAAATGACAAAAAAAGTGATTTTAAACATGCTCTTTTTCAAACAGAAAGTACAGCTTTTATGGGGGGGGGCGCAAAGTGTTGTCACGTCATATTGGAGGGGGTGGTCTAAGTTTTTGTGACGACGCGTGACGAGGGGGAGGGGGAGTGAAAAATCTGCCAAATTCGCGTGACGTCATGTATGGATGGCCCCTTCTTGGGGCCGTCCGTAAATGACGTTACGCACCTAGAGGGGGGAGGGGGTCGACCATTTGTGACGAAGGGGACGGGTAGTTTAAGAAATGTCACGTCACATCAAAACGCGTAACTTAAAATAAAATTTGTACTTAAATATGTTTTTGTTTACATTTTATTTAATGACGTTTTACATGAGCTTTGCACGTGTTACGATATTAAAGTGCAGCCTTACAAATAAATACATACTTAAACTTAAATGACACAAAAGTGATTTGAAACATGCTTTTGTGTGTGCATTTTTATGAAGTAATACTGGAAAAGAGGGGGGGGGTCTAACTTTTAGCGACGATGCGTGACGATGGAGGGGGGATGAAAATCGTCTATACTAGCGGGACGTCATTAATGGACGGCCCCAAAGCTTTGACACACCCCCAAAAAAAAAGCCATATTTTCAAATAGTTCAGTGCGCATTTTGATGTGATGTCACATTTCTTAAACACCCCCTCCCCCTCGTCACAATTTCGTGACCTTCTCCTCCGCCCCCTTTTTAGGCGTGGGACGTCATTTATCGACGGCTTCAAAGAGTAAAACCAATATCTTCTTTATGACTCAGGCTTAATTGTTTTTTTTTCAAAAACGTGGTGAGCGAATTTGTACGTACGCATGGGGGGGGGGTGTCCGGAAAATGTACGGGATGCAACGGAGGGGAGGGGGTCAATAATACGAATTTTGTGCGTACGTAATATATGGATGGCCCCTGACTAAAATAAAGTTTGCACATCGAAACAACTGTAAATATATATTAGGGCTCCGGAAATTAACGAATAATTTATCGATTAATCGTTACAAATTTTAAGGATTAAATTATTTTTAACGATTAATTGACCCATTGCTTACAACTTATTGGAAGTCAAAAAGAAAAAAAAATGATAATCAATAGCGGCCGATGCATACTAAATAATTTTCTGACGGTTCCACGAACATCGTGGTTTTAAACTATTGATTTACGGGGATGTTGAAAATATTGATACATTTTGCATACCATATTTCTAACACTTCGCCTACTTATCAAACAAAATGAAAAGCGTATAAAGCTAATGGCAGTAATGGAGTCTGACTCAGATACATAAACTGACGACAGCTCTTCTGTTGGATACTGCGTAACAAAATGGAGATGAAAGATCATGAATCCATTATCCCTCTACAATAGTGGAAACTTAATGAGCAACGATATCCGTTAATGTCATGCTTTGCCTAGATCGTTTTGTGCATATCATTACCTTAGCTCCATGTGAATGATTGTTTAGCTTGGTTGGTTTTATTTTTATTGTCAATTAGACCAGCTCATCACTTAAACTTAAACCAAATAATGTCAACACACTTGTCTTTTTGCGTAGTTGGTTAAAAGATGACATATAAAGGATACATTCCAGTGTTATTTATAATTTTAACAAGAATTTTTGACTGAATCGTTAACAGCCCTAATATATAATATATACTAGCGTGTCACCCGTCCAAATTAAAAGAAGTTTTCAGCTGAAATCTATTTATTATGACAAAATGCACTTTTTTAGGGCGCCCAAGGCGCCGACCTTTTTCAAAAGTCCAACTAACTTGTCCTTGTTTGTTAAATACGAAACATTAAACTTTCTGAAATGTACACAAAGTATTTTATAATAAGGGTTGTAGATCGCCGGCCGCCTTCGGCGCCGCCTTTGTTTTTTTTAATTTTATAATTAAAAATCATCAAATCCTCTTTTTACATTGATCCCTTTTCAAAATTTAAAATATGAGCGAAAACAATAACGTCATATCATATTTTTTTACAGCTCATCTTTAATTTGCACACCTTTTGATGCATTTGTGCAGTAATTAGGTGCGCTGCTTTCTAAAATTAGCAGCGTCACGGACAGACACTAAAGACGTGACATTGCAAATTATATTTATTTATAACGTGAGTATACACTTAATTGAATTTGAATTAAATGTTATAGGGAAGAAAACACGTTTTTATTTGCATCCTTTTTATCTCTAAATAAGATACACTGAAATCTATACTAAAAGACGATAAATCGCGATTCACCTAAGTCACGATTACATAAATATGGACCGAAAGACCATGGCTTAACGGGGATGCGCAGTACATAATATAGATAAATGTGTTTTCTTTTTTTAGTTTGTTTTTATTTGGGTCAAAAATAATGAAAAGTTTTATGTTTTGAGCTGGATCATATTGTATTAACTATGTTGTCGGGAGAATGATTATTATTTTTGTAAATTTTAATGAATACAGTTTAGAGTAGCTTCTATAATTAAAATACGTTTCAAAGCTTATATTTTATTTTATTTTTTAAAATAATGTTTAAACAATTTAGGGAAGCGTTTTAATTAAGTCACTGGGAGCTTAAAAGGGAGTTCTTAATATTAAAAATGAACAATTGCCATTTTTAAAAAATAAAGATGTCTTTAAATTCTGCACAGTGTGATTTAAAAAATTTAAAATAATTTTTTTTAAAAATTAGTTCTAAGGGTTTTCAACTTTGTTGTATTGTCTCTTTTTATAAAACGAAAAGATAAGTAATTGAAATATATAAAAAAAACATTTTATGCTAATTGTAAGGGCATTGAACCGCGATGGTAATTATTATCTTATTGCTGTTGTGTTGTTTTTTTATAAATTGTATGATACATATTATTATTATTAATTTTTTTTTATTGTATTACCTTGAAATTGATTTAAACCCATAGGTGATGAAAAACGTGTACAAAACATTGAAAAACATTATGCTTTGACTAAAATCCTCTAGAAATACATTATCATATTATTTAGTTGAGAATATATCTAATTTTCTAAAAAAATTACAGAACCCAAAACACTTCCACAATCCGTATAATACTATAATAAAAGAAGATTTGTTTGAAATTACATAAATGGGATATAATTTACTCACTATATATAAAAAACATTATTTAAACTTCCTTATTATTTTTTAAGTATTAGCGCTATAGAACAATCGTAAACAAAAAGGACATGAGTCCTTCAGCTGTATCTTTGACTTTCAGGAAACAAAGAGATTTAAGATAAGTAGTGCACTTTAGGATTGAATTAGTGAGCAGAAACATGTGTTGATGGTATATTTTCTTGTGTTGAATTCAGGATGAATTCAAGCTGACCAGGTCATAATTTGTTTGAAAGTATTGCTGAATATACAACTATGTATATATATATATATATATATATATATATATATATATATATATATATATATATATATATCTAACTATATCTCTATACATATAAGACGCATTTGTTGTCTGTCTGTCGTCTGGATGTTCCCTATTAACTCAAGATCCAGACAACCAAATAACGTGAAATTTGGTACACGTACACAAAATTATACCGGAAAGGTTATTAAACAGGTTTCTTTCCATATATATAAGATACTGGGTGCTGGGGGCCCAAAAATGTAGTTTTTCCTTATATGATATATAAATAAAAATTATTGAAAATTAAGACGTAAAATAATAAACATTTTGGTGTCGAGATTAACAAGATGGCGTTTATTGCCATAAAATAATGTGATGTGACGTCATAGTTTGAGTTCATATTAATTTGTAAATAGTAAACAAAGTGAAATGAGCAGTGATTATTTTAATTTATTTTTTTAATTGTTAATATACCGCTGTGTGTGAGCGTTTAAGTATTTGTGTGCACATGTGTGAATCAGTGAGTGTGTGTGTTTTTTATTGTGAACTAAATGTTATGAAACGGTTTATTTTTATGTCTGTTAATGTTGCGCCTCTAACAAGATAACGTATATATTTTTTTATAAAATGTGTTTGCAAATTACATCTTTTTTACTTTACACTGTTTCTTTTATGAATATTCTATATGTATTTTATCCAGTCGTTTGATCTAGCTTTTTCCTTATAAGGTGAGGGTAGGAGTCAATAATATCGTCCATACCTGGGTGGCATAAACACTGTAGCTAAGAAACGGTGTTTATACTTTTTGCATAACTTAAACTAAACCAGCAGGGCAAATTTTAAGCTCAAACCTTGCGTTTCGAGATTTTTCTTTAAAACAAATAAACCCCTTACAACATGTAAATGAATTATATAAATTATCACTTACTCTGGGCGGGGGCCCAAATGTAGTTTTTTTTTCGTATATTTAAAACTGACTCAACACTAATTCTCGAACTTCCCGTGAAGGTAGAAGCATGAAACTTTAGGAACTTGCCGAATACACTAGTATCACGATAATTGTTGAAAAAGAATATAAACATGTCCACTCATGGGTGGCCGGGGGCCCCAAAACCGGTTTTTCCTAATATGGGTTCTTTTTTCCTTATATGCGCTCCATAAAAAATAAAAATCTAAAAATTATCCTACTTCCCGTGTAGGTAGAAGCATGCAACTTTCGGTGGTTGTTAAGTATCATTTAGCGATGGTAACAGGTAAACAAATTATATAATTTATCACTCAGTCTCCTGGGATTGCTGGTATAGACTTGCAGACACCATGCTTTTCTCCTGGACAGTTGTATGTGGCCTGCTCCAGAGTTGGCAAAGAAGAAAATCTTTTTGTACACACTCCAAATGGAACTGCCAAAAATGTTATATATCAAATTGCTTTAAGTTAATTGTACCCTTTATTGCATGCAAATAAACAGTACTGTACGCTTCTATAGAAAACCTTATTTTAAACCCGGGATAAGCCGGGTACTTGCCCATATAGCATACATATAAGACGCATTTGTTGTCTGTCGTCTATCTGGATGTTCCCTATTAATTCAAAAGATCCAAACTGCCAAATTAAGTGAAATTTGGTACACGTACACAAAATTATTCCGGAAAGGTTATTAAACAGTTTCGTTCCATATATATAAGATACTAGGGATCGGGGGCCCAAAATGTAGTTTTTCCTTATATGAAATCTATAAATATTATTTTTTTAAAAATTATCCCATTTCCCGTGTAGGTAGAAGCATGAAACTTTCAGTAGTTGTTAAGTATCATTTGCTGATGATAACAGGTAAGAAATTATATAAATTATCTGTTACAGGGGCCCGGGGGTCCTATTGCAGTTTGTTTTCCTTATATTTAAAACTGACTCAACACTAATTATTCAATTCCCCGTGAAGGTAGAAGCATGAAACTATGGGAACTTGCTGAATACACTCTTATGACGATAATTGTCGAATAACAATTTAAAAATGTTCACTCATGGGTGGCCGGGGGCCCAAAAACCGTTTTTTTTCTTATATGGGATATATAAAACTGAATCAACAATAATTCATCATCTTTCTTTGCAGGTAGAAACATGAACTTTGGAAAGTTGTTGAGTACCCTCGCACGATGGTAGCAGTCGAAAAAAATATCACTAACTGGGGGGCCGGGGCCCAAATGTTATACATATTAGACGCATTTGTGTGTGTTAGTCTGTTCTCTAATACCTCAAGATCCAGACAACCAAATAACGTGAAATTTGGTACACATACACACAATGACATGAGAAAGGTTGTTAAACAGGTTTCGTTCCATATATATAAGATGCTGGGGGCCAGGGGCCCAATATGTACTTTTGTCCTTATATGAGCTCTATAAAAAATAAAAATATAAAAATTATCCTACTTCCCGTGTAGGTAGAAGCATACAACTTTCGGTGGTTGTTAAGTATCATTTGGCGATGGTAACAGGTAAAAAAATTATATAAATTATCACTCAGTCTCCTGGGATTGCTGGTATAAACTTGCAGACACCATGCTTTTCTCCTGGACAGTTGTATGTGGCCTGCTCCAGAGTTGGCAAAGAAGAAAATCTTTTTGTACACACTCCAAATGGAACTGCCAAAAATGTTGTCTATCACATTGCTTTAAGTTAAATGTACCCTTTATTGCATGCAAATAAACAGTACTGTAAGCTTCTAAAGAAAACCTTATTTTAAACCCTGGAAAAAGCCGGGTCTTGCCCCTAGTATATATATATCTTTATACATATAAGAATATAAGACGCATTTGTTGTCTGTCTGTCTGTCTGTTTGTTCCCTAATAACTCAAGATCCAGACAACCAAATAACGTGAAATTTGGTACACGTACACAAAATTATACCGGAAAGGTTATTAAACATGTTTCGTTCCATATATATAAGATACTGGGGGCCGGAGGGCCCAAAATGTAGTTTTTCCTTATATGAGCTATATAAAATAAAAATTATTGAAAATTAAGACGTAAAATAATGACGCAAAATAATAAACATTTTGGTGTCCAGATTAACAAGAAGGCGACTATCGCCATAAAATAATAGTTTTTTTGTTGTTGCTTTGCTGTTGTTGCTTTTGTTGTTGTAGTTGTTGTTTTGTTGTATTTGCTTTGTTGTTGTTGCTTTGTTGATGTTGCTGTTGTTGTTGTAGTTGTTGTTTTGTTGTATTTGCTTTGTTGTTGTTGCTTTGTTGATGTTGCTGTTGTTGTTGTTGTTGTTGTTTTGTTGTTTTTGTGTTGTTTTTGCTGTTGTTGTTGTTGTTGTCCACATCCCTTGCCCTGCGACGTCAATGTCCTTCATGTTGTTGTTGCTTTGTTGTTGTTGCTGTTGTTGTTGCTGTTGTTGTTGTTTTGTTTTTGTTGTTTTGTTTTGTTTTGTTGTTGTTTTGTTTTTGTTGTTCTTGCAGTTGTTGTTTTGTGTTGTTTTTGCTGTTGTTGTTGTTGTTGTCCACATCCCTTGCCCTGCGACGTCAATGTCCTTCATGTTGTTGTTGCTTTGTTGTTGTTGCTGTTGTTGTTGCTGTTGTTGTTGTTTTGTTTTTGTTGTTTTTTTGTTGTTACTTTGTTGTTGTTGTTATAGTTGTTGTTTTGTTGTTGTTTTTGTTGTTTTTGTTGTTGTTTTGTTTTTGTTGTTTTGTTGTTGTTTTTGTTGTTTTTGTTGTTTTGTTGTTTTTGTTGTTGTTTTTGTTGCTGTTGTTGTTAAACCTGGGAAAGCCGGGTACTTGCCCCTAGTATCTATATACATATAAGACGCATTTGTTGTCTGTCCGTCGTCTGTCTGTTCCCTTATAACTCAAGATCCAGACAACCGAAATAACGTGAAATTTGGTACACGTACACAAAATTATACCGGAAAGGTTATTAAACAGGTTTCGTTTCCATATATATAAGATACTGGGGGCTGGGGGCCCAAAATGTAGTTTTTCCCTATATGAGCAATATAAAATAAAAATTATTGAAAATTAAGACGTAAAATAATAAACATTTTGGTGTCGAGATTAACAAGATGGCGTTTATTGCCATAAAATAATGTTGATGTGACGTCATAGTTTGAGTTCATATTAATTTGTAAATAGGAAACAAAGTGAAAAGAGCAGTGATTATTTTAATTTATTTTTTTAATTGTTAATATACCGCGGTGGGTGTGCGTTTAAGTATTTGTGTGCACATGTGTGAATCAGTGAGTGTGTGTGTTTTTTGTTGTGAACTAAATGTTATGAAACGGTTTATTTTTATGTCTGTTAATATTGCGCCTCTAACAAGATTACGTATATATTTTTATAATATTTTTTTTTGCAAATTACATCTTTTTTACTTTACACTGTTTCTTTTATGTATATTCTATATGTATTTTATCCAGTCGTTCGATCAAGCTTTTTCCTTTTATTGGTGAGGGTAGGAGTCAATAATATCGTCCATCCCTGGGTGGCATTAACACTGTAGCTAAGCGTGTTATACTGACTCAACACTAATTCTCCAACTTCACGTGAAGGTAGAAGCATGAAACTTTGGGAACTTGCCAAATACACTATTATGACGATAATTGGTGAAAAAGAATGTTAACATTTCCACTCATGGGTGGCCGGGGGCCCCAAAACCGGTTTTTCCTTATATGGGCTATATAAAACTGAATCAACACCAATTCCTCATATTCCCGAGTAGGTAGAAGCATGAAAATTTGGAAAGTCGTTGAGTACCCTCCCGCAATGGTAACAGTCGAAAAAAATTTAAAATTATCACTAACTGGGTAGGGGGGTGGGTGGGGGCCCAAACGTAGTTTTTTCTTAAATGAGCTATATAAATCAGGCTCATCATTAAATCTCCTATTTCCTGTGTAGGTAGAAGCATGAAACTTTGGGAAGTTGTTATATACCCTCCCAAAATGGTAACTGGCGAAACATTAATAAAAATTATCTTCACTGGGTGGTCAGAGGCCTGAATGTAGTTTTCTTTTCATATATCAAACAGACTCATCAATAATTCTCCAACTTACCGTGTAAGTAGAAGAATGAAACTTTGGGAAGATTTTGAGTACCCTCCCGCGATGGTAACATGCGAAAAAAATATATAAAATTATCACTCACTAGGGGGCCTTGGGCCAAAATGTAGTTTTTTTTCCTAATATGAGCTATATAAAACAGACTCATCATTAAATATCCAATTTCCCGTGTAAATAGGAGCATGAAACTTTGGGAAGTTTGTTGAGTACTCTCCCGCAATGATAACATACGAAAATATTTTTTTACATTATCAGCTCGATCATCATCATCATCATCATCAGTCCCGTGACCGTTGCGGTCGTTGGGGGGGAGCGCATGGACACATCAACAGATAACGATCCCCACATATGCCTATTTTGAGCGGCGGCCAATAATTCATGGAATTTCATCCCTGTCAATTTCTTTATGTTGTCCAGCCAGCTTTACCGTTGTCGACCTCTTCGCCGGCCCCCTTCTACAGTGCCTTGAAGGATAATTTTTGTCAGGGTATCATGTCGCAGTACATGAACAAAACATGCCATCTTGCGTCTCTTAATTGTTGTTACGATTGTTTCTTGATGACCCGCAATAGATTTGATTCGGTCCCAGACATATTCAATGATCTTATGTTCTAAATATGAGATCTGAAGAATTTTCCTCATGCATTTGTTTTCAAATGCCTGCAGCTTGCTTTCAGCTCGATAGAATGCAAATAAACAGTTTTGTACGCCTCTACAGAAAACCATATTTTAAACCCGGGTTAAGCCGGGTACTTGCCCATATAGCGTACATATAAGACGCATTTGTTGTCTGTCGTCTGTCTGGATGTTCCCTATTAACTCAAGATCCAGACAACCAAATAACGTGAAATTTGGTACACGTACACAAAATTATACCGGAAAGGTTATTAAACAGTTTCGTTCTATATATATAAGATACTGGGGGCCGGGGGCCCAAAATGTAGTTTTTCCTAATATGAGTTCTATTTAAAAAATAAAAAAATTATCATATTTCCCGTGTAGGTAGAAGCATAAAACTTTCGGTAGTTGTTAAGTATCATTTGGGATGGCAACAGGTAAAAAATTATATAATTTATCTCTTACAGGGGGCCAGGGGCCCTATTGTAGTTTTCTTTCTTATATTTAAAACTGACTCAACACTCATTCTTCAAATTCCCGTGAAGGTAGAAGCATGAAACTATGGGAACTTGCTGAAAACACTCTTATGACGATAATTGGCGAAAAATAATTTAAAAAATGTTCCATTCATGGGTGGCCGGGGGCCAAAACCGTTTTTTTTCCTTATATGGGCTATATAAAACTGAGTCAACACTAATTCCTCATCTTTCTTTGTAGGTAGAAACATGAACTTTGGAAAGTTGTTGAGTACCCTCGCACGGTGGTAGCAGTCGAAAAATAATTATCACTAACTGGGGGGCCGGGGCCCAAATGTTATACATATTAGACGCATTTGTTGTGTGTTAGTCTGTTCTCTAATAACTCA
The DNA here is from genome assembly GCA_944989445.1 of Ampullaceana balthica. Lineage (NCBI taxonomy): Eukaryota > Metazoa > Mollusca > Gastropoda > Lymnaeidae > Ampullaceana > Ampullaceana balthica. The sequence continues at coordinate 66,574 of CALYLW010001075.1, forward strand.
AGATCCAGACAACCAAATAAAGTGAAAATTTGGTACACATACACACAATGACATGAGAAAGGTTGTTAAACAGGTTTTGTTCCATATATATAAGATACTGGGGGCCGGGGGCCAAATATGTACATTGTTCCTTATATGAGCTCTATAAAAAATAAAAATATAAAAATTATCCTACTTCCCGTGTAGGTAGAAGCATAAAACTTTCGGTGGTTGTTAAGTATCATTTGGCGATGGTAACAGGTAAAAAAAATTATATAAATTATCACTCAGTCTCTTGGGATTGCTGGTATAGACTTGCAGTCACCATGCTTTTCTCCTGGACAGTTGTATGTGGCCTGCTCCAGAGTTGGCAAAGAAGAAAATCTTTTTGTACACACTTCAAATGGAACTGCCAAAAATGTTGTCTATCACATTGCTTTAAGTTAAATGTACCCTTTATTGCATGCAAATAAACAGTACTGTACGCTTCTATAGAAAACCTTATTTTAAACCCGGGCAGGGCCGGGTCCTTGCCCCTAGTATACATATAACACGCATTTGTTGTCTGTCATCTGTCAGTCTGTTCCCTATTAACTCAATATTTAGACAACCAAATAACGTGAAATTTGGTACACGTGCACAAAATTATACCGGAAAGGTTATTAAAGAGTTTCATTCCATATATATATACGATACTGGGGGCCGGGGGCCCAAAATGTAGTTTTTCCTTATATGAACTCTATAAATAATATTTTAAAAATAGTATCCCATTTCCCGTGTAGGAAGAAGCATGAAACTTTCAGTAGTTGTTAAGTATCATTTGACGATGGTAACAGGTAAAAAATTATATAAATTATCACTTACGGGGGGCCGGGGGGCATATTGCAGTTTTGTGTCTTATATTTAAAACTGACTCAACACTAATTATTCAATTTCCCATGAAGGTAGAAGCATGAAACTATGGGAACTTGCTTAATACACTATTATGACGATAATTGTCGAAAAATAATTACAAAATTTTCACTCATGGGTGGCCGGGGGCCCAAAAACTTTCTTTTTTTTAAATGTGCTATATAAAACTGAATCAACACTAATTCCTCATCTTTCTTTGTAGGTAGAAACATGAACTTTGGAAAGTTGTTGAGGACCCTCCCGCGATGGTAGCAGTCTGAAAAAAATATCACTAACGGGGGGGGGGCGGGGGCCCAAATGTTATACATATAAGACGCATTTGTTATCTGTTTGTCTGTTCCCTAATAACTCACGATCTTGGTCAATTTTTTCAATATATTATCACATAACCATAAAAATAATTAGCATACTTATCATTTTTAGGGCTAGCTCTAAAGCTTTCTTGATTTTCATCTTGAATTGAAGCACATATTTTATTTTGTTTTGAACATTAATTATATAATTTTTATAGTATGTTCATAACAAATCACATAAATATTAGGGAAAATATTAATGAAATAAAATTTATATTATTTGATTTGCTACGTTGGTATTCGTATCACTTTGCAATTCATGACGGGCATAATAGTCAGTTTCTGAATGCCGGAAAGCTCACTCACTAATTTGTGGTTGATGCCTTTTTCAAGGCTGCAGCCAATCGATTACAGTGTGTTCTAATAAATCAAAGTGAATTAATAGCTGAAGACAATGATGTCATTTACAAATTCGTAAACAGACAGTAATCACGTGATATTAACATACTACCTTAATAGAAAGTGATACTGACTTCAAGTTTCCAATGAAGTCCAAGAAATATGGCTCAAAAGTTCCTAATGGGAAGTAAACGCAATACTTCTTTGTTATATTTAATGTACTGCTAGCAAACACTGCAATAAATATCACATTTACTTTCCATTCCTTCATTCACAAGAAGCATTGTCATCTTTTGCTACAGTCATGCCTATTAGAAAAAGGGGGAGTCTGGGCAGGAAAACAGGCAAGTCAAAAGCTGTAGAACATACACGTGCAGCAGACTCCAGGAAGATCAGGTCCACCACAGAGTTGCCAGATCTGCTGAAAGACCTGAGCAAAGGCAAATCATTTCTCCAGGAAGATCAGGTCCACCACAGAGTTGCCAGATCAGCTGAAACACCAGAGCAAAGGCAAACACGTTTCCAGGAAGATACTTCTTTGAAGAAGATGAGCAAGTGCAAAGACGACTGGATTTGCTTGACAGTCCTGTTGACAGAAACATTGTCCTCAAACTGCAAAGAATGCTCCATCAGCATAACAGCTATGTGAGGTCATTTAAAATGTCTGCTGAGATTATGGATAGCACTCAAGTGGACTACAAAATCAAAATTTCTGGCAAAGCACCATTAAAGGAGCACATTCAATACACCATCTGTTAGTGAAGTGGCCATCATGATTGCTGGAGAGCTAGGTGATCGTAGAGACATTGTGCTGCATTCAAGAAGTTGCTCACAAATTCCACTTCAAAGGATTCAAGACACTCAAAGGTCATATGATCCACGTCAGTACCCTCTGCTATTTTTTTAGAGGAGAAAATGGCTTTGATTTGAACATAAAAGATGTAAACAAGGCCATAAGCAATGACTACTATGCATATCGCATGATGCAAAGAGTCCACGAATTTAATACACTCCTCAGATGCCCACGCCTTTTCCAGCAATATATAGTGGATATGTATGCTAAAGTTGAGAATGAGAGATTGCGTTTCATCAGACTCAACCAAACAAAACTTAGAGCTGAGGAATATGGTGTACTATTAGAGGCAGTAAGGAATGACAACAATGTGACATCTGAAAATCTTGGCAAATTAGTGGTGCAGCCTTCATCCTTCAGTGGAGGGCCACGTTACAATGCATGAATATGCACATGATGGATTGACGTTATAGAGGCACACCTGATCTCTTCATCACTTTCTTCTGCAACCCAAGCTGGCCAGAGATAACAGTTGAATTGCTTCCAGGACAAGTTGCAGCAGATCGTGTTGACTTGGTTGCCATGGTGTTTCAACAAAACGTTAAGAAAATGATGCATGTCATCAAGGATGTCTAAGTGTTTGGAAAAGTAGCCTGTTTCATGTATTCCATTGAGTGGCAAAAGCGAGGACTGCCACACATGCATCTATTGGTTTGGTTGCAGACCAACATTCGCCCAGACCAAGTAGAAAGCATTATAAGTGCATAAATCCCAGACAAAGAAAAGGATCCTATTCTGTACGATGTTGTCACAAAAAACATGATTCATGGCCCTTTCTGCAATAGGAATCACAAGGCACCATGCTTTGTTGATGGCAAGTGCAGTAAGAATCTGGAATATTGGAGGATGTTGACAAATCTTGGGTTGTACCCTATTCTCCATTACTCTGCAGAATCTCAAAGCACACATAAATGTGGAGTAATGCAACTCATTCAAAAGCATCAAGTACATTTGTAAGTATGTTACCAAGGGAAGTGTTGCAGCCATGTTTGCTGTTGCACATAAAATGCCGAACAGGCTTGATGAGGTTACCAATTATCAACAAGAACGATACATTAGTAGCAGTGAGGCAGTATGGCGCCTGCTAAACTTTCCCATCCATCAAAGGTATCCAACAGTTGTTCACTTTGCAGTACATCTTGAAGGAGGCCAAAGAGTTTACTATAAACCAGGACAGCCAACAACACATTTGACAGACACTCCACGAAAGACTACATTAACAGCCTTTTTTAAAAATCTCTGCAAAACAGTTCCTCTTGGAAAAACATTGCTGTATTCTGAAGTGCCAAGACATTTTTGCTGGGATGCCAGTCAAAAGGTCTGGCAAATCCAAAAAAAGGTGTACCTCTTGCAGACTTTCCAGGATATGTGACAGACAATGCCATGGGAAGAGTGTACACTGTGCATCCTCACAACAGAGAAACATTCCACATGCGCCTCCTGTTTCACCATGTTCGAGGACATATATCATTTAAAGACCTCATAAATGTTATTGTGAGAGATGAGGATGGTGACATCCTTGAAATTAAGCCAAGCAGCACATACACTCTTAAATTCACCATTTCATTGCATGCAAGTAAACAGTTATGTACGCTTCTACAGAAAAAACTTATTTTAAACCCGGAATAAGCCGGGTACTTGCCCCTAGTATATATATATATATATATATATATATAATGTATAAAGCTCAGTTGGTGTTTGTATGTTTTTATGTTTGTATGTTTGAATGTTTGTATGTTTGTATGTTTGTATGTTTCACTTTTCGACTTTCTGTTAGACAGCCACGGAAAAACCAAATGACGGACGGGGACCAAATTTGGCAGGACGGTTCCTTTTACCCTGAAGGTGGTTATAAGTTAGTATTTGTAATTGTCCCTTTTGCCCGAATGCAGTAAATTAAATAATCAGAAAATGCAGAGACAAAGAATACACAACTTAACCTCATTTCTGTATTGAACAAATTTACGTGGACGTTCAAATGCCGTTCAAAGCGAGTTACTTTTAGTGACGTTTTTTCCCCCAATACTTTATTTTCAGCGGTGCGCATTCAAAAAATATTATGTCTAATTACGGTGCAAACATTTTCGTGTACGTTTCATAATTTGAGCTGTGTAGTACAAATAATTGTCATTTACTGTTATTTTCTATATATTAGATAGACACGTAAACATTTTTAATTACAACTGCCACACGATGCATTAGATTTAATTGTTTACACGTTTAAATTTAATTGCGAATTTGTTTTAATTATGTTCTGTTCCATAACTCGACATTTAATAAAAACCTATTTATGTATTAATTGTGTCAGTATTTTTTTCAAAACTTCATTTATAGCGGTGCGCGTTCTAAAATCTTTTATCGCCTGATTACTAAGCGCACACTTTCGTGTACGCATCTTAAATTTAGCTGTGTCCTATTAATATATCATTTATATTTTGTTTGTCTTTTACATAAGCTATTGTTTTTTACATAACCTATACACTTATACTATTTAAAATTAGGCTACCGGACCTTTTAACATAAGTAGATTAAAATAAATAAAGTGATCCTGAAAACGCTTAATAATTTTGTATTGCGAATTGACTATGTTATGTTCATTCCTTTGATGATGGATTAACATCGGCCATTTTTAAAATCAATTATTGTCATGGTTTCACTTGCGTTTTAACATAAAATTGATTTGTTTTGTTTGTTTTTTTTAAAACTAGGAATATAGCCTAATTTCTGTATTTATCTTTAATATTTTTATCTCATACACGCTGGTGCAAATAATGTATTAATTACAATTGTGTTACTATGCAGTGTCGTAAATATATAAGAGCTTATTTAGATAACGACAGTGACAGATATCTTTTGGAAAAATGTCAACAAAGCAGTGGGTTTTTTTTAATGGATACAAACAAACAAACATAAAAATATCAACTGAGCTTTATATATTACATATGCGTTTAAATTATTTTAATTTTAATTATTTTCACGATGCATTGTATTAATATTTTACATGCAATTAATAAAATTGGGATTTTTAAAAATTTAATTCATAACTCGACATTTAATTAAAAACCATAGATGTAGCGAGTTTATTTTATGTTGAAAGTGATGGCCTATGTCAAATAAACTTACACTTTAAAACCGTTTACTTAAGCTTTATATACACTATACATTATAAACTTTCGCTACCGAACGTATTAACAAAAATTGACTAAATTTAATGAAGTGATCCTGAAAACGCTTAATTAATATGAATTGCGAATTGAATATGTTTTTTTGTTCATTCCTTTATATTCAGAATAGTATAGGCCATTTCTAAAGTTGTCTTTTAATCATTTTTAAGATGCACTTATTAACGGACGGTTGAATCTTTTTTTTTCAATTTTATTATTTTTTTTCAGATATAAAATCTGGTGTGTGTGTGTGCATTGAATATAATTTACAAAATATGATGCCTTATCCGAAATAGGGAACAAAAAAAAAGATTCCTGTTTGAAATTATACACATTGCTTATAAACCGTAAATATAAATCGTAAAATATAGAGACATAAAAAATGTTAAATATTATTTCCCTGTTAAGACAATTATGAATACGTCAAAAGTAGGAGTTATTTTGGTCCAGTACATTTACTTTATAACAAGCATTTATTTTTTGTGACCAGCTTTCTATATTGTCTAAATATGGTGTGCACATTTTTTTGATATCATTTTAATACGACCGTTTTTTTTTAAAATAAAGTATTTTACAAAGTACATTTATAATTTTATTTGCGCTATGAGTCACTTAGCTTTGCCTTTTAAAGGGATAGTGTCACATGTTCTTTATCTCATAGACGTGGTTACAAATATTATATAACTTACAATTAGGATACGATGCAGTTTCGTAATTATATATTAAACTTTTGAGTGACGAGGGTGGTAGAGCTCTTTCGGAAAACCTATAAGTTTGTTAATATTGTACAAGTGGGGATGAAATTGTAAATTTAGTTATTATGGTCGGCAAAAATCTTTATTTAATAAATCATATATTTTAAATATTAAGGTTATGTTAAAAGGCACTGCATTAAGTGAAAACAACTTACCCGGTAAAATGGCATGTCTCTGTTTCTCATAGGATTTTAACTAAAAATATGAATTTGAAACTTAACTTGGAAAATAAAAAATGTAATAACCAGCAACTAATACTTGGATAAAGGGTCAGCACACTCCCGCTACAAAGTGCGGGTATTTTTCTAGTATATATATATATATATATATATATATATACAACTATATAAAGTAGTGCTGGTACTGATTAATCGGGAAAATTTCAATCGATTACTTGATTAATTTATATTTATTTCATTTTATAACGCATATAGAGATCCCGTGAAGTCGTGATTTATTTGTTCGTGAAGTCGGTTAAGTCGCTGTAATTCCATGGCTCTCAATTTTTGTGACATAACACAGCACATTCGTTTTGCTATGCAAGATTTAAGGCAAAAAAACACGTTTTTTTTACGTATGCACGTGTAAATAAATAATAATAACAAGAAGGAAAACTATGTAACACAAAATATAAATCTATACTAATAAAAGTCAAAGCCCTCACTCACTGACTAGATGACTGACTCATCACTAATTCTCCAACTTCCCATATAGGTAGAAGCATGAAACTTTGGGACGTTGTTGAGTACAATCCTGCGATGGTAAACAGGAGAAAAAATATTTAGAGTATCAGCTTCTGCGGGCCGGGGGCCCAAATTAAGTTTTTTTCCTCATATGAAATATATAAAAACTGAAAATCACTAATTCTCCTATTTCTCGTGCAGGTAGAAGCACGAAACTTTGGGTAGCTGTTAAGTACACTTCCACGATGGTAACAGGCGAAAACAATATTAAAATTATCACTTACTGGGGGCCGGAGTCCCAAATGTAGTTTTTTTTTAATATTAAAAATTGAATCATCACCAATTTGCCATTTCACGTGTAGGTAGAATCATTAAACTTTCGGAAGTTGTCGAGTAGCCTCTTGAAACGATAACTGGTGTAAAATAATTTCAAGATATACTCTCATGGGGGCCGGGGGCCCAAAAACGTTTTTTCTCTTTATATAGACTATTTAAAATATGAAAATCACTCATTCTCCTATTTCCCGAGGAGGCACAAGCATGAAAAATTGGGAAGTTGTTGAGTACAATCCCGCGATGGTAACATGCAAAAAAATAATTATTTAAATTATTACTCTCTAGGGGCCGGGGACAAAAATGTAGTTTTTTTTTGCTAATATTCAACCCTAAATCATCACTAATATTCCAACTTCGAATTTAGGTAGAAACATAAAACTTTGGGAAGTTATTGTTTAGCCTCTCGCAACGATATTTGACATAAAATAATTTTAAAATTCTCTCTCATGAGGGCTGGGGGCCCAAAAACGTCATATTTTCCTTTTACTGAAAATCAATAATTCTCCACTTTCCCGTCTAGGTAGAAAAATGAAACTTTGGGACGTTGTTGTGTACACTCACGCGATGGTAACATGTAAGAAAAAATATTTTAATTATCAATCCCTAGGGGCAGGGGGCCCAAATGTATTTTTTTCTCATATAAAAATTCACTCATAACTAATTCTCTGATTTACCGTGTAGGTAAAAGCATGAAACTTTGGGAAACTGTTGAGTACACTCCCGCGATGGTATAAATTGGAAAAACTATACAACTGATAGCCATCAAACACATAAAGATATTAACGAACACTTTATAAACACTATAAACAACTTAAAGCTAGAACAGACAGTAAAAAAAAACAACCAGGAAAAATAAAACACTAGACTTATTCCTAACAAATAGACCAGGACTAGTGTTAGACTATAAAATAATTCCTGGACTGTCCGACCATGATATTGTTAGGGTCACCAATACAATAAAAAACTAAAATTAATAAGATACCTAGAAGAATAATATATCTTTGGAATAAATGTAATTCAATAAAACTACACCAATCAGCGGCTAACTTCCAACAAACTTTCCTAAGTAAATTTAACACAAATAGCCCAGTAGAAGAAATTTGGAAAGATATAAAAACAAATCTAAAAACTATCATGGATGAGAATGTTCCAACAAAACTAACATCAAATAAAATTAACAAATGCTGGTTCAATTTCTAGATTTGAAAAAGCTATGCAAACTAAAAAGAGAACTTATTTAAGAAATATAAAGGCTACCAATTCAAATAGGATACACAAAAAATACTTAAAGATTAAACACTTGACACAAAAACTTAGTCGAAACCTCCAAAATGAATATATAAACAATGTAATTACCAAAGATAACAATAAAAACTTATGGTCCTTTATCAAATCTAAAAAAATGGAACCTTCAGGAATAGCCACACTAAAAGGCTCAAATGATAAAAACCTATAATGATAATGAGACTAAAGCTAATATCCTTAACACATACTTTTGCATCATCATTTTCTGCCTCAGGCGACAAGGAAGTTTTAATAAATTTAAATAAAATGGAAGAAATAGACAACATAACTGTAGACGAGATAGGTATACATTCACTCCTAAAAAACTTAAAAATAAACAAAGCCACTGGCCCAGATGAATTGCCTGCAAGGTTATTAAAAGAACTAAGCAATGAACTGTCCCCAATCCTTGTAGTTCTTTTTCAAGCCTCTCTAAACCAGGGTAAAGTGCCCCAGGATTGGAAATTAGCTAACGTAACTCCACTCTTTAAGAAAGGGTGATAAATCAGACCCTGGTAATTACAGACCTGTATCACTTACTAGTATCACCTGTAAATTACTAGAACACATAATATATAGTAAAATAGTTAGCCACCTTGACAAATATAATGCCCTATGCCCACATCAACACGGCTTTAGAAAAAACAGATCATGTGAAACACAATTAATAGGTTTAATAGATGAATTATCAAAAGGCTTAGACAATAATGATCAAATAGACACAATATTACTTGACTTCTCAAAAGCATTTGACAAAGTTCACCACCTTAGTTTACTTAAAAAACTTAACTACTTTGGAATCTCAGGTCCCTTACATCACTGGATCCAAGACTTCCTTTTGGGCAGGGAGCAAACTGTAATAATTAATGGATCTAAATCTGCACCAATAAAGGTTAACTCAGGAGTTCCACAAGGAACTGTGCTAGGTCCCTTACTCTTTTTAATTTATATAAATGATTTACCCAACAACATCTCAACAGGTACAAAAGTTAGGTTATTTGCTGATGATTGTATAATCTATAGAACAATTAAATCAGAACAAGATAGCAAAATTTTACAAAAAGACTTAGATGAATTGATAAAATGGGAAACTAACTGGAGTATGTCTTTCCACCCAGAAAAGTGTCAACTGTTAAGAGTAACAAAGAAAAAGAAACAAATAAATTCAAAATATTACATTCATGGAAAAGAACTGACCCAAACTAAAGATGCAAAATACTTAGGAGTCTTAATAAATGAGAAACTATCATGGAATCCCCATGTCAATGAAGTTATTAAAAAATCAAACAAAACCTTAGGCTTTATAAAAAGAAACTTTAACAAATGTAATAGAGATATAAAACTAAAATGCTACCTCACTTTGGTGAGACCTGTACTAGAATATGCATCTTCTGTATGGGACCCATCCACCAAAGAAAACATTGATAAACTAGAACAAATTCAAAAAAGAGCTGCCAGATTCATTACTGGAGAATATTCGAAACTGACAAGAATAACACCATTAGTTAAATCATTAAACCTTGAAACACTAGAGGATAGAAGAACCAAGAGCAAAGTAGTAATCATACATAAAGCAATTAATTCTAATTTAGAAATACAACACAAAGATAACTTAATACAACCCTCAGATAGACATAAGGATAAAAACACCTTTCTTATTCCGTATGCAAGAACAAACACATACAAGTTTTCCTTCTTCCCGTCCGGAATTCGGGCGTGGAATGGGTTGCCTGAAGAATCCAGGAAAACCAACACTTTATCAACATTTAAATCTCTAATAAAAATGCAGGACTAAACACAAACCATAGATAAGCGTAGGACGCAATAATCTTCTGTATAGAAGGAGCGTCTGTAAACAGATAAGATAAGATAAGAAGGTAAAAGGCGAAACAAATATTTAAATTGTCACTCACTGGGGCCGGGGGCCCAAATGTGTTTTTTCTTATATTAAAAGATTATAATCACACATTATCCAACTTCCCGTGTAGGTAGAAGCATGAAATTGGTTTAGTACACTCCCGGGATGGTAAAAGGATAATTTTTTGATTAATTATAACTCACTGGGGGCCCGGGACCCAAATTTAGTTATTTTATCTTATATGAGCTAAAATACAAATTTATTAAATACTGTGTACATGTTTTTTTAAAAAAAACTTGGAAGATAAAAACTTGATTGTCTATATTAAAATTCGTTAGGGCATTAAAATTATATTTTTTTCAAATTTTTGTAGCTGAGGGTATCTAATCTCTTTTTCGTAAACATTTAAGACATTTTAACCATTCGATTTCACTCGATTTTTAAAAACAAATTTTGAATAACAAATATATTTATCGTGATCCAAATTTAATTAAGCTGTTGTTTTGAACTATACATATCACATCCTGCATCGATTTTGCACGCGGGCCCGTAATGTCATATTAGTACCCATTTGATTTTACACGACCTTGACAAATATGGACAAACAAGTATATCCATCATTATCCAGACTGAAATCTATTGGTGTTTTGAATTGGTGTGAAACACGTCAAATTTTAATTATGGACAAGCAGAACTTGGTGGACTATACTTTCTAGATACAAGGAATTTTTGTAAAAGCCATGAATACATTTGTCCGAAACTTATGGATCATTATCGTAATTTAAGAATTGTGCTTGCATAAAAAAGAAATGTGGGTTGATGCAGACTTTCGACCAGGTGATTCAGTTTGTCATGACTGAGGAACAATTCAGCGACATTGCCATCATGTTATATATTTGTGCTACATTTCTTGCATCGAGCGCTGATTGCGAACGTGGATTCAGCCTAATGAATTCTATAAAAGGAAAATCTTGAAAAAGATTAGAGGAGTTACATTTAGAGATGCTTATGAGGATTAAATCTTGTTAGACTTGTGATCAACCTTGACGGTCTATAAAAGATGGATTTCGTTAAAAGACAGACGCCATAATGCCTCCAGAATATATTAGTGGCATATTGGTATGTTGGCAGCTGGTTGCTTTATACATGATAAATACCGTTCAACAGAAATATACATTTCTAATGCTTGTTTATTTAAGTATAATTAACTATATTATTTTGATAAAAGTTTTTATCACATAAAGTATATCGGTCCAATTGATGCATGTATTTTTGTGGTATGTCAAAAAATGTGTACAAAAAATGTTACACTGTGAAAATTGGCACACGAGAGTATTTATTTTGCACAACAACCGGCAAACCTTAGAGGGAACATTGCGTAGAACACCTTTTTTAAATGTATGTGTGTGTGTATGAGTATATATGTGTGTGTGAGTGTGTGTTTGTGAGTATATACGTGTGTGTGTGAGTGTGTGTGTGTGTGAAAAATTCTAAAATTTATAATTCAGAAATACACTACTTACACAAAATAAAGTACAAATGTTTCATTGAATTAAGAATATCGAACAGCCTTTGGTCTAGGTGTATTTCAATCATTTTTATGCAGTTTTGACTTTTGCTTCAATGGTCGATTATGTTCATGTGTATTTAGGTTTCATTGTTTGTGTTAAGTTTTTACTTAATAAAAGTAACCGAAACTCATATAAAGATTATTTTAAAAATTAATTATAAATAAATAAAAAAATTATTTAAAAAAAACTAAAAATTTTTTAAAAAGTATATTAAATTTGACCATTTTTATTGTGTCTTATATTGTTCATAGTTTATTTTGCATGCGTACTAACAAGTTCATATTCACAGTCCTAAAAATAGAAAAATAAAATTACTGCTGTTTTTACCGGTAGCGTTTACTATAGTTAAAGCAGACAATTCAATAATTTAAAGTAGCCAGGGTTTGTTAAAACGATTCGAATATTCAAATTGATTCTCAGTATTTGTGCATGATCAGAACACATAACACAGTTGAAAAATCCCAGACAAGAAAAAGGCAATCAGGTACAACAATAATGCAAAACATAACCTATCTTCCTATGGCTGATTAGGGGCGGGGGGGGGGCTGAGCGGGCTAAAGCCAGGGGCTCCCTATGATTTAAGGGCACCCAAATTTAGTATATTTTATAATAAAGTTGGAAAAATGTTGGCATGAATTCCTGAAAATATCATAAATTAAATAAATTTTTAAAATCCTATCTATTAATTTGATCGCTATTCGGACCCGATTTTATAAAAAAAAACTGATTTTATAGGCTCAATAAGAGAAAATATTAAAGAATATTGTTTATATTCTTTAAATGTAGATTTAAACAGTTCGTGTGGTCTTGTGGAAGAAACTCGGCTTGCTGTGCAAACGGTCACGCGATCGAATCCAACTGGGGAATTATTATTCTTTATTTTTCATTAGTCTTTTTTTGAAATTGTTTTTTTACACTCAATTGTATGATACCGGCAAACAGTTATTTATTCATATTAGTTTATTTTTCATGAATAATCTTTTTGGCTGAGAAGGCCGATCCCGTAGTAAAGACGAAGTATGAGAACTATTTAGTTCCAAGTTACAGTCTTCTATTAGCTGCTAGCAATAATTTTATTTAAAGGGACGCTGGCACCTGCTATCTTCTTCATCTACTATTACTATTACTACTCTTAATCTCATGTAAAAGTAACAATAACAGTTAAAGGCTAAAGGCAAGACAAAGCTTAATTATCTCTATATATATATCCCTATATATATTGCGCCTAAGCGCGTCCGTGTGTGGGTGCTCGCTATGCGGGGTAACTCCCGAAAATAAAATAAATTATTGAAAACGTAAAATAATAAACATGTTTGGTGTCGAGATTAACAAGACGGCGTTTCTCGCAATAAAATATTGTGACTTTTACGTCATAGTTCGAGCTCATATTAATTTGTAAAATGGAAACAAAGTAAAAAGAGCCGCGGTTATTTCAATGAAATGTGATTTTTTTTAATGGCACTATCTGTTTGTGTGTTTATGTTTGTGTGTGCAAGTGTGTGAATAAAGTGAGTGTGTGTGTGTCTATGTTGTGAACTAAATGTGATGAAACGGTTTATTTTTATGTGTGGTAATGTTGCGCCTCTAACAAGATTACGTATATCTTTTTTTTTAATTTTAAATAATTAATATATATTTGCAAATTACATCTTTACACTGTTTTCTTTATGTATTTTCGAGATGTATGTCATCCAGCCGTTCGAAAAATTTATTTGCTTTAATCTTTCTCCAACAGTCTACATTTATGTTCAACGTTAATTTACCTAACGTTCTGTTTACAAACCACGGTCACTGTTTTCTTTAGTATAATATTTTAGCAATATTTATATTGATATACTATTATTTTGTTTATTATCAAATACACAGTATCATTTTACAACTTTTCGTAATATCCTCATATATGCTTAAATTTAAATACTTAATGTATTTGACATTTTAAAAGTCAGTTATAAATAATCAAATACTAACAATGTCTTCAATGCATTAGAGAAAGAAAGCACATGAGTGAAACCAGATACCAAACTCTATAGCTTAGCCACTGTTAATTTTCTTTTTGCATAAATTAAGTTAAACATGCTAGGTAAGTTATATTTATAAATTAAAAAATGCATAAAGCAAGTGATTAGTGATGAAAGCAATGCCAATGATTCTTAGGTGGTAGATTTATTTTCCTTCGGTGCTTAAATAGTTTACACGATTTTTTTTTCTGGAAAGATTGCTCCATAAACTGCCCCAAGGAAATAGAATGAATGGGAAAAAAAAGTCGGTACTGTTATAGATGAAAATGGATTATATATAGGAGTTATATGCACGGACCAATGAGTGTGGGTAATAAGTGGAACAGCTATTTTTATATTGAGTACAACTTTATGACCTTTTGAAATGTACCATTTATTGGTCAATAATATCGCCCAACCCTGGATGACATAAACACTATAGCTTAGCAAATGTTTTTATACTTTTGCATATATTAAACTAAATCAGCAGGGTAAATTTTAAGCCCAGACATTGCGATTCAAAATGTTTTTTTAAAACAAAAAAAACCCATGCACGCCTTACTTAAGCATCAAAATTCACATAAATAATATGCTTTTTATGAGTTGGGTGGCACACACTTCGGGTATAAACTGTACGGTTCTTTAAGGTATACATATATTTAGTGTAAAGACATATCGTGGGTATTACGATTCATATATAGGTTCTAGCATCAGAAAGTGCGTGCTCAAGCGAAAAAATACACTAACAGCAACTAATATTTAGACATAACAGCTTGATTTTATTTGAGCAATATTATGCAACGAGGATAAAGTTTTGTATAAAGACTGATTTCAAAGGCAGCTCATTTGGTTTACTAAATGGCAGTTTTCTTTTAAGCTGTATACACTTTCTTGAAAAAATTATATTTAAATTATTCTGATTTAATATCAAATGCCTACAAATATTTGTTTTATATTAAGACCATTACCAAATATGTCAAAAGAACATTACCAAATATGTCATTTAATAAGCTAATAAAGCTACAATGAAAAAAGGCTTAAATACAAATACAACGAAAAGTAATCATTTTGTTTAGTGGAACAAGTATCTGCCAATTTATTGCTTTGTTAATACTAGAAGAAAAGAGTTAGACGTCCTTTCAAAATGACATAATTTATTAGAAAATCAATCTCTATGAATTAAAAAAAAAGTTTTTATGTTAATATTCGTGTGAAAAGAAGATGCGTATATTAAACCCATAAACCATATTTCCACCCTCCACTAAGCATACAAATTCAAATAAACATTATCTTGCTCAAATAATAACTAATTCTTCTTAATCAGAGTTTTACAACTTCTTTTTTACAACACTGGTCCCAATAGTACATGCAACTTTAGAAGAAGCTTACAACAACATGGAACTACCAAATTCAATGAACACTTCATACATCACACTTCTACCAAAGAAAGACACAGACAAAACACAACTTATAAATTACAGGCCCATATCATTACTCAACACAGATTATAAAATTCTTACTAAAACATTAGCCAATAAACTAAAACCACATTTAAATACTCTCATTCATGTCAATCAACAATGCAGCATTAAAGGCAGGGACATCAACAACCACAATCATTTAATCAGAGACATTATTCAATATACAAGTGAAAAACAAATTCAAACATGTATATTATCACTAGACCAGGAAAAAGCCTTTGACAGGGTAGACCATGCATACCTTCACAAGATATTACAACACAATAAATTAGGGGAGTATTTTTGTAATTGGGTTAAAATTCTATACAGAACGCCTATCAGCCAACTGATAATAAATAATATAATTTAAAAAAACATTGACATTAAAAGATCAGTTAGACAAGGGTGTCTTTTATCCCCTCATCTATATATTTTATCCTTTGAACCACTTATAGAGAAAATCAGAATGGAGAAAAACATTACAGGAATAGGGATCCTGGAGCCAGAGATATTAAAGTGATTGCTTATGCAGATGACACGGTATTTTTCCCCACAAATGATAGGTCAATTCACAAAATAATTTCAATTTTTCAAGATTTTGCAAAAGGTAGTGGGTCCAAGAATAATGTAAACAAATCTGAAATTATGGGGATAGGTAGGTGGCAAGATAGACTAGATTTCCCCTGAGGCATAATTAGGAAGGAGAGTCTTAGAATTTATGGGATCTTTTATTCCAATAATCAAACACAGACAAACACTGAAATATGGAGGGATATTGAACAATCAATTAAACAAATTATTGACAGAAACAAATACACAGCACAGACAATTTTTGGAAGGAGCACAATTATAAACACATATGTCATCCCCAAAACAATATATACAGGAACAATATGGGAACCCCCACCGATAATTTTATAAGAAATTAACTCACACATAACTAAATACATATTCCAAGGAACAATACACAATATCAAACAAACAACACTAATACAATCTAAGCTAAATAGAGGAATAAACTTGCAAGACATACAAACAAAAATACAAGAACTCAGAATAAAATGTAAAGGACAAGCCATTAAAAAAAGATCAGAAGATACATTCACACATTATTACTTAGGAATCAGAATAGGACATTTAATAGCAATTGATAACAGCACTGAAAATTACATGGGTAGAAATCAATCACAATTTCATACAGCATGCATCAAAGCAATAAAAGGTAATGAATAAGTAGTACACAAAACAACCAACGAAATATATACACATTTAATAAAAAAAGACAAGCAACACCTCTGAACAATAGAACTAAATGGACACAAGTTTATGGAGTTAAAAACACCGAGGAAACTTTTAAAAATACACATATCAAAGAAATATCAAATAAAGAAAAAGAAATAACATACAGACTAATTTACAATACAACACCAGTCTCATCAAGAAATTATAAAGACAGAGGTGCAAGAATAGGCTGTCTACTCTGTAGGCCAGGAGCTGATGAGACAGAACAACATTTATATCTCACATGCAATACAATTTTACAAACTAAAAACACACTCCAACAATTCATAAAAGCAGGCACAATACACAAGGTAGATATAGACAAAGCAATAAAACTAAACATAATACCAGACTCTATAAACAAGAAACAACAAACTATAAGCTTAAAAAATACTTTCACAGTACAGAAAACACATATGGCATCACAGATTTACGGCATTCTTCCATAACCACAGTTACACAAACATAACATTAGAACACATTTTTATACAAACAATTCAAAACATGATATGAAACATAACAGAAGATAATTAAGGTTTTTATGTTTAAGAAATAATATATAATGTACATTTTGTTTGTTACATTAAATTTTTTTTAATAATTTCATGCTTAAACTAAACAATAGAATTGGTGTTTTTTAGAGCATTTTCTAGAACCAAAGGAATCATATGGAAAGATATTTTAATTTTTTTTGTTATTCATGTGAAAAGAAATTGAGCCTTGCCGATTAGTATTTTATAACTGTTAAGTACATTTATATTCTTTAGGAGTATATTATATAGAGAAAAGCATGCGTTTTTAAAGCAGACATACCAAAATTGATGGTTAATATTTAAATTCATCATACACTCTATATTCTCGACACACATATCGTGAATTTTATAAAAAGTGGTTTGATTTATCACTACCCTAATTTCATGATGCATTTGCATTCATTTTTAAGGGAAATTTGAGACTCAAAAGCAAATAAAGTTATTTTTTAATTGTGCCTACCCTGTTCTTGCAAAAAATACACTAACAGCAACTGATATTGTGACATAACAACTTGATTTTATTTGAGCAATATTATACAACGAGGATAAAGTTTTGTATACAGACTGATTTTTTAAAAACTATTCTGTTTTAAAATCAAATGCCTACATAATATATGTTATATATTAAGCCCTAACTTATATGTCATTTTATAAGCTAAAACAGCTACAATGAAAAAAGGCTTGAATATAAATACAAAGAAGAATTATCCGTTATTTAAGTGAAACTATATGCCAATTAATTGCTTTGTTACTATGCTAAAATAATATCCTATTCGTCTTGAACTAATTTCATACTTAGCTTATAAAATGGAGTGGGTGATTTTAAGAGCTTTTTCCTAGAACCAAAGGAATCAAATATATTGTTTTCATTTTTTGATTAATGGAAAAAGAAATTGATCCTTGCCCATTAGATTTTTGTAACTGTTAAGGACCTTTGTTATTCTGGTAAAGCATATAGACAAAAGCGTGCGTTATTAAAGCAGAAATACCAACATTGATGGGTAATATTTAAATTCATCATACTATCTATTTTCTTAGACACACATATCGTGATTTTTATAAAGAAGGGGTTTGATTTATGACTAACCTAATTTCCTGATACGTTTACACTCATTATTAAGGGGAATGTGAAACTCAAATCCAAATAAAGTTATTTTCATTGTGCCTACCCGTAGCCTCGCACGGGCATTGCTCTCGTATATATATATTGCCCCATAGCGCGTCTGTGGGAGTGTAGGTGCTCGCTATGCGGGGTAACTCCCGAAAATAAAATAAATTATTGAAAATTAAGACGTAAAATAATAAAAATGTTGGTGTCGAGATTAACAAGACGGAGATTCTCGCCATAAAACATTGTGACTTTTACGTCATAGTTTAAGCTCATATTAATTTGTAAAAAGGAAACAAAGTAATAAAAACAACCCGTAAAAAAACAAGTTTTTGACTATAAATCCTTTACGTATGAGACGTAACTAAAAGAATGTTCATTATAACACGCAGCGCAAGACCATCCAAAAATACAAAATTGCAGTTGTGTCGTAAAACGTGTTTAATATAATGCGCACCGATCAGGAATAGGTTTATCAAAAGTGTTGTCAGTAAAATACGCACCTTATTGCGCGACAGAAAGGTTGTTCAATATAATACGCACCGCGACGCTCTATCTCAAAAAAAAGCATGATACATAGGAATAAATAAAATAATCTAAAAAATCAATAATTTAATTACGGTACATGCGATCGATCTGAAATTTTGATACATTGTTTTTATCATTGGTACAAAACTGCCTGCAAAATTTCAGCTCGCTATCTTGCGAGCAAGTGGGTTAAAAATCGATCAAAAGTTTTGGCGACAAGCAAGCAAGCAAGCAAGGTCGGCCGCAGACACCACGAGTTAATATAAAGGATTTAATAAGAAAAACCCGTAAAAAACCAAGTTTTTGACTATAAATCCTTTATGTACGAGAAGTAACTAAAAGAATGTTCATTATAATACGCAGCGCCAGACCATCCAGAAATACAAAATTGCAGTTGAGTCGTAAAACATGTTTAATATAATACGCACCGATCAGGAATATGTTTATAAAAAGAGCTGTCAATAAAATACGCACCTTATTGCGCGACAGAAAGGTTGTTCAATATAATACGCACCGCGACGCTCTATCTCAAAAAATAGCATGATACATAGGAATAAAAAAATAATCTAAAAAATCAATAATTTAATTACGGTACATGCGATCGATCTGAAATTTTGATACATTGTTTTTATCATCGGTACGAAACTGCCTGCAAAATTTCAGCTCGCTATCTTGCGAGCAAATGGGTTAAAAATCGATCAAAAGTTTTGGCGACAAGCAAGCAAGCAAGCAAGCAAGCAAGGTCCGCCGCAGACACCACGAGTTAATATAAAGGATTTAAAAAGAGCCGCAGTTATTTCAATGTGATTTTTAATGGTACTATCCATCTGTGTGTGTGTTTATCTTTGTGTGTGCATGTGTGTGAATTAGTGAGTGTGTGTGTGTTTTTGTTGTGAACTAAATGTGATTAAACGGTTTGTTTTTATGTCTGTTAATGTTGCGCCTCTAACAAGACTATGTATGTATACTTTTTAAAAAAATTTAAGAATTAATATTTGTTTGCAAATTACATTTTTACACTGTTTCCTTTATGTATTTCCGAGATGTATTTTATCGAGCCGTTCGAAAAAATTGTTTGCTGTAATATTTCTATAGATGTCTACATTTATGTTCAAGGTTAATCTACCTAACGTTTTGTTTACGCACCATAGTCATTGTTTTTTTACCGTAATATTTTAACAATATTTATAGTGTAAACTTTTTAAAAGTGTAAGTTTATTTGACATAGGCCATCGCTTTCCACATAAAATAAACTCGATACATCTATGGTTTTTAATTAAATGTCGAGTTATGAATTATATTTTAAAAAATCACAGTTTCATTCACACATGTAAAATATTAATCCAATGCATCGTGGAAAAATTGACATAAAATAATTTAAACGCATATCTAATATATAAAGCTCAGTTGGTGTTTGTATGTTTCTTTGTTTGTATCCATTACAATTAATAGAAGTAAACAAAAAGATTTTTAAAAACAACGTTTTTATAAGTGGACTAAAAAGAAGAAAATAATTTAAAACTTATTAGTTCAAGTACTTCGATTTAATATGACTAAAAACGTGGGGCGGGGGCTTATGAGGTTTAACATTTGCGGTTCACACATTCTCTCACTTATAGATCTCTCTTTTGCCTTCTAAATTAGAAATCTTTAATTTTTATACCAAACACCCACCCCACGTTTTTAGTCATATTAAATCGAAGTACTTGAACTAATAAGTTTTAAATTATTTTCTTCTTTTTAGTCCGCTTATAAAAACGTGGTTTTTAAAAATCTTTTTTTTACTTCTATTTATTTTATTCTTTTTAGTCCACTTATAACAACCTGGTTTTTAAAAATATTTTTTTACCTCTATTTATTTTACCAAACACCTCACAAGCGCCCGCCCAACGTTTTAAAAACATTGTGATGTGGTCACGGGGCGAACTCACAGATGTCAACAAAAGCCGACGGTACAGATGCTTTTATATAGACTATAGATAAACTTAAAAGTTCAATAATTTAATAACGGTACATTTGATCGATCTGAAATTTTGATACAATGCATTGTCATCCAAGATCTATCTGTGGTAAAATTTTCAGATCTCTAGGACCATCAGAAGTGGTTCAATTTTACGTTGGCAGATTTGAAAAAATCTTGGACAAACAATGCCCAACGAAAGCGAGTTAATAAAAACGTGGTAAAAAAGGCCACTGCTTTGTTGACATTTTTTTTGTTGACATTTTAAAAGTTAGTTATAAATAATAAAATACTAACAATGTATTCAATGCATTAGAGAAAGAAAACAAATGAGTGAAACCAGATACCAAACACTATAGCTTAGCCACTGTTAATATTATTTTTGCATACATTAAGTTAAACATGCCATGTAATTTATATATATATACAAATAAAAATGCATAAAGCAAGTGATTAGTGATTAAAGCAATGCCAATGATTCTTAGGTGGGAGATTTATTTTCCTTCGGTGCTTAAATAGTTTACACGATTTTTTTTGTGTAAAATGGATTATATATAGGAGTTATATGCACGGACCAATGAGTGTGGGTAATAAGTGGAACAGCTATTTTTATATTGAGTACAACTTTTATGACCTTTTGAAATGTACCATTTATTGGTGGGGTAAGATCGCCAACCCTGGATTACATAAACACTATAGCTTAGCAACTGTTTTTATACTTTTTGCATATATTAAACTAAATCAGCAGGGTACATTTTAAGCCCAGACCTTTGCGATTCAAAATGTTTCTTTAAAACAATTAAAACCCATGCACACCTTACTTAAGCATCAAAATTCACATAAATAATATGCTTTTCCCATAAAAAATCATTGCTAAGAAAGGTATTTAAGAGCTAACAAAACTAAAACATTCATTAAAACAAAATAGTTAAATTTCTAGAACAATGAGTTGCGTGTCACACACTTCGGGTATAAACTGTACGGTTCTTTAAGGTATACATATATTTAGTGTAAAGACATATCGCGGGTATTACGACTCATATATAGGTTCTAGCTTCAGAAAGTGCGTGCTCAAGCGAAAAAATACACTAACAGCAACTGATATTTAGACATAACAGCTTGATTTTATTTGAGCAATATTATGCAACGAGGATACAGTTTTGTATAAAGACTGATTTCAAAGGCAGATCATGTGGTTTACTAAATGGCAGTTTTCTTTAAGCTGTATACACTTTCTTGAAAAAATATTTTTAAATTATTCTGATTTAATATCAAATGCCTACAAATATATGTTATATATTAAGACCATTACCAAATATGTCATTTTATAAGCTAAAAAAATGCTACAATGAAAAAAGGCTTAAATACAAATACAACGAAAAGTAATCCTTTATTTTAGTGGAACAAGTATCTGCCAATTTATTGCTTTGTTAATACTAGAAGAAAAGAGTGGGAAGTCCTTTCAAAATGACATAATTTATTAGAAAATCAATCTCTAGGAATTTAAAAAAACAAACATTGTTTTTATGTTAATATTCGTGTGAAAAGAAATATGTATCTTTATAACCCATAAACCATATTTCCACCCTCCACTAAGCATACATATTCAAATAAATATTATCTGGCTCAAATAATATGCAATTCGTCTTAAACTAATTTCATGCTTAAACTATACAATGGAATTGGTGTTTTTTCAGAGCATTTCCTAGAACCAAAGGAATCATATGGAAATATATATTATTTTTTTTTATTCATGTGAAAAGAAATTGAGCCTTGCCGATTAGATTTTTATAAACTGTTAAGTACCTTTCATATTCTGTAGGAGTATATTATATAGAGAAAAGCATGCGTTATTAAAGCAGACATACCAAAATTGATGGGTTAATATTTAAATTCATCATACTTTCTATTTTCTCGACACACATATCGTGAATTTTATAAGAAGTGGTTTGATTTATCACTACCCTAATTTCATGATGCATTTACATTCATTTTTAAGGGAAATTTGAGACCCAAAACCAAATAAAGTTATTTTTTAAATTGTGCCTACCCCTGTTCTGGCAAAAAATACACTAACAGCAACTGATATTGTGACATAACAACTTGATTTTATTTGAGCAATATTATACAACGAGGATAAAGTTTTGTATACAGACTGATTTTTTAAAAACTATTCTGTTTTAAAATCAAATGCCTACATAATATATGTTATATATTAAGCCCTAACTTAAATGTCATTTTATAAGCTAAAAAAGCTACAATGAAAAAAGGCTTGAATATAAATACAAAGAAAAATAATCCGTTATTTTAAGTGAAACAAGTATCTGCCAATTTATTGCTTTTTTTACTATGCTAAAAAATATCCTATTCGTCTTGAACAAATTTCATACTTAGCTTATAAAATGGAGTGGGTGATTTTAAAAGCTTTTTCCAGAACCAAAGGAATCAAATATATTGTTTTCATTTTTTGAATTATGGAAAAAGAAATTGAGCCTGGCACATTCGATTTTTGTAACTGTTAAGCCCTAAATTATATGTCATTTTTAAGCTAAAAAAACTAGAATGAAAAAAGGCTTGAATATAAATACAACGAAATATTGAAATTAAAATAATACGTAAAATAGTATGTGAATGCCATTTCTACTAATTAAATACCATCTTAGGTGCTATCAGTCATGGAAAAAAATGTTGTTTTACTTAGAAAAGTTAGTAGAACTACGTTAATTTCCACATCTATAATCAATCTAAATACGTGATTTGTTTAAAGGTCAAGTTTGATGCGTAAGAAATGTGGAATTCCTTTAAGTAGGTAAGAAAAATACACGTTTATAACTTGAATCTGTAAGGGTTGCAAGGCTGTGTATTTATGCATGTGTCGGTAAGTTATATTTATCTAAATTGCATCTATCATCAAGTATTTTTTTCAATGGGGCTTTTCTATAGCATTCCATTGAAAACTTCAATAAATATTAACAGTGGTTTGTTACAACATATAATAAATTAGAGAGTCCAGGGCTGGATTTAGACTTGATGTGGTGCTAAATTATTGGAGATATGGGGGCCCTTTTGAAGTCCAGATATTCTATGTCAGTGCAAAATATGAAAAGAAAAATCCAGGAGGCCCCAAGAAGGCAGGGGATATTTTTTGTGCAGCCAAACAATGGAATTCTCTACCATTACACATACGTAGTATTCAAACAATCAAGTCCTTCAAGACTGCACTTAAGACACATCTTTTCAAAATTTATTTTCAAAATTGGTGAAACAACATTTCTTGTACATGATTAACGTAGCTTATGTATAATGTACTGTAATTTTTTGTGTTTGTTGTGATATGAAAGTTAATTTAATACTTATAGGTATGTTATTTCTTTCATGTAAAGCGCTGTGAGCCCAGTTCCTTACTGGGATACAGCGCTATATAAATAATCAATTTATTTTATTATTATTATTATATAAGATATAGCGTGTCTAGCAACTAGGTAAATCAGGCACTGAGTGAGCTGATGAAACAATGCCGACAATACAGAGTTGTTTAATATTTGAAGTATGGCAAAATGTTTTGAAACAGATACGAAAGGTTAAAACGTTATTTGCTGAATTAAAAAAATAATAAGTGAAAGCAAGACCGTTGACTTTCTGGTATACTTAAAACAAGATGTACCGAATGTATGTTCAACACATTGTTTTATTCATCGACATCATTTATTCGCAACAAATCTTAGTGAAAGTTTGCATAGATTACTAGATTATGTCATTAGAGCAGCTAATAAAATCAAAAGGAATGCTTCATAGAGAGATTATTTGCTCAATATTGTTTGGAAAATGAAGAATACTATAATAGTTTACTTTTTCACACATAAGTACGCTGCTTATCATCAAGTACATATTTAAATCGATTTAATGCTTTCTTCCATTCAGTGTCCGAATTCCTGGAAAACAGTTAATTCAAACAACAACAAAATACATATCCTTCATCAATGATTTGTTTACCCAACTCTTACAAAACTAATTTGAAACTACAAGGTAACCAATGACCTTTAATCAAAATTGTATATCTGAGTTTGACGCAAACGGGAGAATTTTCTCAGTTTTTAAATCTTTTGAAATTGCAAAAATAGAGATAAAGATTTGCTGGCTTACT
Organism: Ampullaceana balthica; assembly: GCA_944989445.1. NCBI lineage: Eukaryota > Metazoa > Mollusca > Gastropoda > Lymnaeidae > Ampullaceana > Ampullaceana balthica. The sequence continues at coordinate 91,672 of CALYLW010001075.1, forward strand.
GTCAAAACTTAACAGCTCTTCATGCAGACCTCTGACCTGAAACAAAAATCTGAAGACATTTTTCTTTTGCATATTTTCGACTTGCAGTTGAACCCTTTAGCGCGTGGACAAACTCAGATCCCAAACACAGATTAATCCATACTAATACAGGAGCAGCTTATTGAAATGAGGAACTTAAACCAATGTTTGAACTAGGATACCACAAATTCTGGTTACAAAGTCAAATTCCTATTTTATATCTTGCATTATGGGTTATTGTACAGACGTTTTTGACTGCTCTCCTTCCTATTTGGTAGAACAAAGATTCAGTGACGTTATGAACCTCATCATAACAATTTTAAAAAATAATCAGAAAACGACTAACATTTGGTGATCGTGGAGATTTGCGGTTGCTACATTGATTCGGTCATAAACACTCATACAATCTCATCACGTTATTCCAAGTTATTAATTGTTTTTAATTTTATTTTAAACAAAAGTGATAATTTCAATAAATACAGTACTTGTTCATCAAAATGTTGCTTTTTAAAAAAAATGTAATATTAGTCTATGGCATCAGTCCATCCTCATGGGATGATGGCGTTTCCTCCTGCTCCTCTACCCCCTTCCCCTTTCTCCTTGCCCTTTTCTCCTCGCTCCTGGCTGTAAGGGAAGCTTCCGCGACTTGAATGCCCTTGCGAATTTTGCCCGCCATGGGTTGCGCTCCACAGCAATGGTCTCCCACGTTTTATGGTCAATCTGCGCCAGAGTCATGTCTTTCTTGCAGACATCCTTAAAGCGCAAGCATGGGCGTCCTCTCTTCCGCATACCAGTTGCTAGCTCGCCGTAAAGCAGGTCTCTTGGAATGCGCTCCGGGCTATTAGTACTATGCAACTTTGTAATTTTTTCACTTGGGGGGTCCGTGGGGAAGTTTTGACTATAAAAGGGGTCCGTGGGTCAAACAATTTTGTGAACCACTGCTCTAGTGTTTCAAGGTTTAATGATTTTACTAATGGTTTTATTCTTGTCAGTTGTAAATATTCTCGGTAATGAATTTGGCAGCTCATTTTAGAATTTGTTCTGGTTTATCAATGTTTTCTTTGGTGGATGGGTCCCATACAGTTGATTCATATTCTAGTACAGGTCTCAACAAGGTGAGATAGCTTTTTAGTTTTATATCTCTATTACATTTGCAAAGGTTTCTTTCTATAAATCCTAAGGTTTTGTGTGATTTTTAATAACTTCATTGAAATGGGGATTCAATGATAGTTTCACATTTATTATGACTTCTAAGTATGTTGCATCTTTAGTTTGGGTTACTTTTCCATGTAAGATTTATTTTGAATGTATGTGTTTCTTTTTCTTTGTTACTCTTAACAGTGATGTAAGGGACATGAGATTTCAAAGTAGTTAATTTTTTTAAGTAAACTATGGTGGTGAACTTTGTCAAATGCATTTGAGAAGTCTAGTAATATTGTGTATATTTGATCAATATTGTCTAAACCTTTTTTTAGTTCATCTATTGAACCTATTAATTGTGTTACACATGACCTGTTTTTTCTAAAGCCGTGTTGATGTGGGCATAGGGCATTATATTTGTCAAGGTGGTTAAATATTCTACTATATATTATGTGTTCTAGTAATTTACAGGTGATACAGTGATACAGGTCAGTAATTACCAGGGTCTGATTTATCCCCTTTCTTAAAGAGTGCAGTTACGTTAACTAATTTACAATCATTGGGTACTTTGCCCTGGTTTAGACAGGCTTGAAAAAGAACTACAATTCTGGGGGACAGTTCATTTCTTAGTTCTTTTAATAACAATGCAGGCAATTCAACTGGACCAGTAGCTTTGCTTATTTTTAAGATATTTAAGAGTGAATGTATACCTGTCTTATTTACAGTTATGTTACCTATTTCTACCATTTTATTTAACGTTATTAAAACTTTCTTTTTACATGAGGCAGAAAGTGATGATGCAAAATATGTGTTAAGAATATTAGCTTCAGTCTCATTATCATTTTAGGTTTTATATTTTTAGCCTTTTAGTATGGCTATTCCTGTAGGTTCCATTTTTTCATTTGAATAAGGACCATCAGTTTTTATTGTTATATTTAGATACTATATTGTTTATATATTCATTTTGGATGTTTCTACTAAGTTTTTGTGTCAAGTGTTTAATCTTTAAGTATATATTGTGGAATAAAATGATATAAAGGGCCCATGCGTCAAAACGGTGCAAGATGGAAAGTTTAAAAGGCCCGAAGATTTGAATTTGGATCATGATGGAGACTTGTGTAAATATGTGTCAAGTTTGTTTAAAATCAAAGGGGAAATATTTAACAAATTAGAAACAAGTATTTTGGATTTCTGGCCCCTAAATTATGCACAATATAAGACATTTTAGAATTTTATTTTGGCCCCAAAATGTTTATATACCAAATTTGTTCAAATGGCTAACCAGTAGCCGTTTGTTAAAATATATTTTACATTGTTTATGTGACAAAATATGACATTTTCGTACCCCGGTCCCTAATAAATGGTATTTTAAAAAAAAGTTTATGGCAGAAAATTGTATGGGAACGTACTTATCAAATTCTAAAAATTTAATAGCAATCTGATAATGCAGTTCTATGTATACAGCTTACATAATAAATAAAATATACTAAGGACCCCCGGGCCTAATTGGTGTGGGTGTAAAGTTCAAAACACGAATTGAATGCAATGTGGATCAGGATGGATATATTCGTCAAATAATGTTCAAATCGCGCTTATCATATAAGGAATAAAATAGTAACAGTTTAAGAAAACAAAGTTTTCTGGCATTCGGATTTAAAGTAATGAACATAAGAAAGTTTATTTCCCTACAGTACTTACATCTTAGTCATCAATATTTTATATACAAAGTTATGTCAAGATCAACACATTTAAACACTAGCCTAAGCTTAAACTAATTTTCATACAGCTCAAATAAGGAAGAAATATATTTAGGGCGGGCCATTTTTATCCTAATGAGTGGTGCGAGCATGTATTTTTTGTAATGCTGATTATCATCTGTCTGGGGATTACAGTCAACAATTTCCAAAAGAATCTTGCTTTTACATAAACGGAAAGTTGGAGAATAATTGCTGTGTGTGTGAGTGAGTTTGTTATTGAGTGAGTGGGTGTGTAAGTGAGAGAGTGAGTTAGTGCGTGAAAGAGTGAGTGATTGAGTGAGTCAATAAGTCAGTCAGTTAAACAATGGCTGAGTGAGTCAGTCTGTGAGTGAGTGAGGGCTTTGCCTTTTAGTAGTATAGTTATAGTAGAGTGAGTGAATAAGTGAGTTAGTAACTTGAATCAGAAAGAAACCAATCAGAGCAGTAACCTGAACCGTCTCAGAAAACATTGAGAAAAGATCCAGAAGTGGGGACCGCATGCTGAGGTCTTTACCGCCCCTTTCACTTTGACCAAATTGCAAACAGCTATCAGTAAGTGCAAAGACGCCAATGCACCAGGACAGGAAAAAGTAAAATAACGAGATGATTAAAAATCGTAGCACGATAGCAATGTCCTCGCAATTGAATATCATAAACAGGACGTGGCTCACGGGTGCCCTGCATGGAGCTTGGCTGAGCCCAAACATTGTGCCAATTCCCAAAGAGGGGAACCATCGAGATCTCCCAAGTAGCTACCGTCCGATCTCCCTGATATCGTGTTTAGGGAAGGTAGCTGAGAAAATGGTTACCGCTAGACTCTATTGGTAGTTTAAGAGTACGAATAGTCTGAACATCAATCAGACGGGCTTCCGGAAGGGAACGCAGCCGATTGACTAAGTGTTCCTTCTTCTCCAGTCCATAAAAGATGCTCTCCAGAAACAAATGCATAAAGTGGCAATATTTTTCGACCTCAGACAGGCTTACGATAATGTCTGGAGGTCCTGTCTGTTGTTGAAATTACAAAGCTTAGGCGTAACTGCTAACATGTACATGTGGATCCAAGGTTTTCTCACAAACCGGACGATCGCAACAACTTATGGCAGTGATACATCTAGTAAGAGAACGCTGCAACAGGGGCTGCACCAAGGTTCAGCACTCAGCTGCACACTGTTCATGGCTTACATCAACGACCTCCATGGTATGTTGCAAACCAGTGTGGCTATGTATGCAGACGATTTGGATATATGGAGCACCAGTAAAGATGCCGACCGACTGCAACAACTACAACATCTTGACCTTTTGGCTATCAGTAGGTACATGCAGAGCTGGGAAATGGAAATCAACGCCAAGAAGACGGTCTATTCCCTCTTCACTAATGGCCGAACCATTCTCAAACAGGAGATAGTGCTTAAAATAAACGATATAACGCTCAAATTGGACAAGCAACCGGTCTACCTGGGAGTGAAACTGGATCAAAAAGTACAAATGCATAATTTCGTACAAGACTTGTACACCCAGGCAACCGCCAAGCTCAACCTGGTGAAAATGCTTGCATGCACAAACTGGGGCGCTGGAGCAAGCACGCTCAGAGCTCTCATTCTGGTCTGTGTAAGGTCGGTGATCGATTACAGCATGTCCGCCCAAGCCTTTGCCAGTATAACGGCATTGGAGAAACTGGGTCGTATCCAGAACCAGCCTCTAAGATTTATCTGTGACGCTTATAGAACTACACCCACAGCTGCTGTGGAAGTCATTGCATACGTAGAGCCACTAGAAATACTTAGGGACAAGGCAATCATAACTACTGCAGAAAGGTACCGCAGTTTAGACCCTTGAGAACCCTGCTAACAAATGCAGTTTAATTGGGGCGGGCGTGGGATGTTGAAGCGATCCTTTTTATTGCATCAAGTAACGGAGCTTGACAGGACCTTTAAACCCCCACGAAACAGACGGCAAACTATTAGTGTCCTACTTAAACCGCCCTATGCGGAGGCTACTCGTCCCGAAATACGTTTGTCTTTGACTGATACGGCAGTGACGAAACGCAGCCCTGAATATGTAAAGAAAGTGGCTGGTCGTGAAAGTGTTCACGGATGGGTCTGCCAACATGAGAGAAGGAACTGCAGGATATGGCGCACTCATCCTATACCCAATTTGCGGGCAAGGAAAAGAGGAATTTTCAGAAACCTGTGGGACTATGGCATCGAATTACGATGCGGAACTTGAGGCTATACACAGGGCCCTGGAATGTGTGCACCTCATACTGCAAGGGTCGGACTGAGTAGGCTTTGACACGGTATTGTTTTGTGACTCGAGATCAGCTCTCGATGTTCTATTTAGCGAGAAACGTAGCACCCACATGCATGATGTCATCTTGGAGGACGTGGGTAGGCTCGAAAGACTTGGGGGTAAGGTAACAGTGCAGGGGATCCTGAGTCACGTGAATGTTGATGGCAGTGAAAAAGCAGACTCATTTTTAAAACCAAGAGCGGCCCAGCTACAACCAGACGTCCCAGTCACTTACGTTGGGGCAAAGACCTGGCTAATGGACAAATTTAATAGTAAGTGGTACCAGGAGTGGGCTGACAATACGACTGCCAGGGGGGTTTTCGCTAACATGCCCAGGCCGAGTCGATCAGACCAGTGGTGGTACTTAAATTGTAAACATCAGAGTTTAGTGATTCAAATGATAACAGAGCACTGCCCAAACAACTCGTACTTCAACATGCTAGACCATAACAGGGACTCGAACTACCGTAATTGCAGCCTAGCCTCTGAGACAGTCCTAAACCTGTTGACGTCGTATCCCGTGCTAGACAAAGCCGGGGAGGTTAGGGAGGCAAAAGAGAACCACGTTAAGACAATGTTGTATGGCACTGCACAGCAGATGGAGCAGGTTGCCCAAGTATTAGCCAAGGCCTTAAGAGAATAGTCTCAGGCCAAAAGAATATGTGTTTAGTTAGTAGGTGGATGGGCGAGTGAGTGAGAGAGTGAGTGAGTGAATGAATGAGTGAAGGTGAGAGTGAGTGAGTCTTTCTGTCATTCAGTGAGTCTGTGAGTGATTCAATAAATAAATAGATTCAGTGTGAGAATGACTGAGTGCTTTGCTTTTTATTAGTATATTTTAAGTATAGTCTGTCATTGAATGAGTGAGTGAGTAGGCGGGTGTCCGAGTGAGAGAGTGAGTGAGTGAATTAGTGTCAGTGAGGTTTTTGCCTTTTATTAGTATAGCTTTACTCACGGAAAAAACAGAATCAAATTGTACTCTCAAATATCTGAGATGTAGTGCAACATTTTAAAAGGTGACACAATTTTTTTAGACGTTGTAATTAACATATTTATAATGTGACTATTCCGCCTGAAATAAGATGTATACGGAACAATACAAACTTTGAATTGTGAATTTTTTTAATATTCCGTAGTAGATGAAATTAGTGACAGTGTGTTAAAGACATACTTTAAACTTAATTTTACAGACCTTTGCTTCTCGAATTACTATTACCTGCTATGTTTAATTCTAGCGTGAACCAATCGAAAATAGTAGCACGTTAAATCTTTATTTAACGACGCTAAAGTTAACTTGGAATTCAATGTACACACATATATATATATATATATATAAATATACATTATTAATAGTATTATTAGTTAGTTAGTTATTTTAATTATTTCTTTTTAATTTTACTTTTTTTAAATTCGTTTTTTTTTAAAAATGTATTCATTTATTTTTATTTATTTATTTTTTTAGCTTAAAATTCTACATTCGGAGACATTTATACTTTAAATATTTTTATAGTATTATTTTTATTTTTTTTGTAATTTACATTTTAATATAATAACTTTTGAATTGATTTTTATTACCTAATTTCAATAAACTTATAAAACATTTGTTAAAAGCGTTCAATTTAAGATTGCCACATGTGTAAACTTAAAATATAAAGGAAAAAGAAACAAGTACCATTCTGTAGCTTGCTTCATCGTTTCTAATTTTATTTTAAATATAATATGTTGTTCCATTTTTTTAACTTTGGAATGGATTTAACTAATGATAGTGTGTGTGTGTTTTTTTAATTAAAAGCGAATTTAAAATTATTTAAAATTTACTAAAAGGTACTTTAAAAAATCACATACCTTAATTTCTTCTGGCAAGAAAATTGCGGACATCGTAATAATATCGGGAAAACCCCTTGATTTACCAGCATTACCTCAGACAAACTTTCATCGGTTGTCCTGATTGTCTAGTGCTTGTCTGAACTTTGTTCGCTTGCTTATATATGCTTGACAATGTAACTTTGATATTAACACCACTTAATAAAAGTTTTTACGAATACTTTTACTTTATGTCCATGGCGTAGCTAGGGGGGGGAAGTGGGGTCGGTCCGCCCCGGGCGGCACTCATTTAGGGGCGGCTTTGCGGGCATTTAAAAAGTACAACCAGTTCCGTCAACCGCCCTTTTTTATTTGAAGGGGGAAAACCAAAGTGAAACAAAACTATTCGTAATTTTGAGTCTTAATTACCGGATTCGCACATTTGTTTGATTACATAGTGCATATTATAACTAACGCAAAACCGTTCAAAAATGTTTAATCGCTCAAAGAATGTATCCATTTGTTTGGAAAACTAAGTGGTATAAGTCACATATGACGATTTTATAAGAAAACTACCCAAAAACACATCACTGCTGGGACGAATAATGTGTGCTATTAATATCGCCACGACAGTTTTTATGTGGAATTTCTACATTCGCAGAATGATGCGCGAACAAGTACCTACAAGGCATGGTGGTTCAAATGTTGTGTTTAATTTGCAAGTGGTAATTTACATTATTGTTTCAGTTTTCAGTAAATTATTGTAAGGTAAGTTATTAAAATTTAAAGTTAATTTCTTTTTATTGCATTAGAGTAGCACAAATAATTTTTGTTTTTCATTAAAATATGGTAATTCATTAAACATGTTACGCCTATCCAATTAAAGTAATAGTAACGTGTAAATAATTTGAGTTCGTCTATTTTATGGAAAATTATTATGATTTATGACAAGAATATGTAAATATTCAAATTTCTCTGTTAATAAACACCACAATAGGCATAATAATTTTGAAATAGACATACTTTAAACTTGCAAGCATCTTGGAAAAATTGACATCTGAAGTAGTAACTAGGAAAACGATATCAGATGCTGGAATTTTACTCAATTCAATGCAATCGTTTTCTATTCTATTTTATCTCAATTTATTGGAACTCGTCATTTTTTCAATTAATGCAAAGCCATTGCATGTAACAAAGAGATGTGCTAATGCAAAATGCTGTTATATAAGTTAAACAATTTGTGAAGAGATGGAGATATTAACTGAACGCCTAGTTAGAAGGTGAAAATAAGTTGAATAGGGAAAATTCAGAAGACGCGGTTCTATCTTTAGAACAAGAAGTACAACGAGAAATGTTTTTATCCATGGATGGAATTATAAAATAAAATAAAATAACGCTTTGATGAGTTGCATGTTCTTGCAAGAAAATATTCGTATATAATACCATGTAACCTACTAAATTAAGCAATTGAACATCAAATACATTACTTTATTGACATTGACAGTTCAATATGGAAAGTAAAAGGATCCAGGTTTTTATGGCTGTACCTACGCTACAAGAAGCATTTTGCTAGAAAAACGGTTGAAAAGGCCCCCTTGATCTATTAAAATTTATTCAACAGTATATATCGGAATATTCTGTACCCAACATTATAATTTTTCGAAAAAAAATTTCAACTATTGCCATTAGTATTTGCTAGTTGTGAAAGGAGCTTCTCCAAACTGAAGTTGATAAAATAATTATCTTTGTTCCGCAATGAGCGATTAAAGTAAACAAAATTTGGCATTACTGTCCATAGAACAAGATACTAAAAATATTTTTATTTTTGATAGCATAATACACGATTTTTCTATTATGAAAGTTAGGAAAGTAAATGTATAACTATTTTTACATACTAATGTAGTAGTAGTAGTAAGTTCCCTCTCAGACCATGAATGGCCTATGGGGCAAGTGAAACTGCGTTCACAAGTTTCAATAGCCACGGCATACGAGGGGATTGTGTGGCTAGCACAATGCCCAGCCGCCTTTACTACCCCAACTGATGTCGGGTACCCACTAAGAGCTGGGTGGACTCAGGGACGCCCTAGGCACAGGGGAACAAATCCATGCCGTCACATGGATTCGAAATTCGAACACATGACCATCGGAACGCTAGTCGAGCGCTGCCACTCGACCACCGCGCCCCCATACTAATGTACAGATGTGTAACTTGGTTTTTGACGCCATTGGCAAAAAATTTTTTTGTCGCCTTTTATTTAAATAAAAATGAAAAAATTAGAGATTTAGCGTCGCCCTTTTCAACTGGCACAGGCCGTTGCTCTTGGCAACTAAAGCAATGCCAAGCCGTTGTTACGCCACTGCTAATGTATTCAATTTCTTTTGTTATAAAAAAAATCATTTATTTATATGTAGCCGTGTGGAGGCTTTAATTGAAGGCACGCCACAAAGGTGGGACTGAAGCAGTTGTATTTTTATCAGTGTTTATTACAACAATAATGGAACAGCTGTCATTGGCACACTCCCTTCTCTCTAACGCATCAAAATGTCATTCTTGTTCTACTTCATTTATTCTCTCATACCACCTATTGCATCTCGGTGCGGTGCACATTGTGCAACGCTTTGTGGATGTGCACACTACTACCTTATTAACAATCAATCTCTCACACAGACCAGTCACTGAGGCGGACTGCTGAGGTTTAACTCTAGCAGACGGCTACATATCAATACAAAAAAAAAGAATAATAATTGGTAATGTTTTTTGTGGGTGTAAATTTGGAATATGTTTTGTCTAAAAAAAAGGGGGGGGGGCTGTGACATCAGTATCTTTCTTGTGGCCTTTAAAAAAAGTATATCGTATTTATTTAATATGTATTTATAGGTATATAATCTTATGCTGCCTCTTTTATTAATGCTTACAAAAATATGGAATGCAATGTTAAACATGTTCCCCACAATCACTTCTTTTAAATTACAATTATTTATTCATTTTTATTATTTTTTTAAAAATCATTATATAATCGACTAACTGGCCGTTTATAAATGAATCACGCTATTTTGGCTGTTTTTTCACCTCCCCCCCCTCGTCACACGTCGTCATGAAAAGTAGACCCCTTCTTCAGAAGACGTCACAAAGCTTCGACGCCCCCTCAATATGAACATGATACAAATTAAATTTTGGCCATTTAAGTATATTTTAGAGTAACGCTGCATTCTAATATCGTAACACGTGTTTTAAATAAAAGTCTTTAAATAAAGTGTCAGTAATCAAATATTTAAGTGGGAATTTATTTAAAGTTGCGCGTTTTGACGTGACGTCACATTTCTTAAACACCCCCTCCTCGTCACACATCGTCACAAAAGTGTGACTCCCTCCCCTCCCCCCTGTTCGTGACGTCATTTATGGACGGCCCCTAATAGGCATGCATAGCATCGAGCTCCTGTCTAATTGTGATTTTTTCCTGTGTTGGATTGTTTTGTTAATCTTATTTCTGGATTCCATGAGGAAGAATAACAAGTGTCTTTCGAAAAAAAACAAAAAATTATCCAAGAGTGTAGCATACCCTCCTTGCCACTCTTGTGGTAAAACTAACTACAAAAGGTGTTAATGTTTTTTCAAGAACGCCATATGCAGAAGCTGTTCAAAGAAAGGACACATTGAAGCTATCTGCAATAGTCAAAAAGCAAGTACTTAAAATAAAGGAGGAAAGATTCACCATATCAAATGGAATGAAGAATCAGATGAAGATTCTGACAAAATTTTTGAAATTTACAATATTCACAACATATAACAAACTAATAAATTTTGGGTTTACCCCACCATAAATAATATTAAAGTAAAGATGGAACTTGATACAGGCTGCCCGATATATGAAATGACAAAAGCAGACTATCATTCGATTTTAAAAAAGGCACCAGTGACCAGTCCAGTGAGAATGAAGTTGAAAACCTACACAGGAGAGTTAATTACTCCTGTAGGAACAACAACAGAAAAAGTGTCCATAAACAACAACACTAAAATATTGCAAAAAAATGGATATTGTGCAACAGTGCACACGATATTTTTTACTTTGCACACGGTCCAACGAAACTTAGAGGAAACATTGGTTACCAGCATGCGGTCGACACTTGAAGTGTTTGTGTATCAGCTCAGAACAATACAATCTGCTCGTGGCCCAACAATCTCCAGCGTTTTGATGTTCTATCGAGTAAATTGGTCTCAGACTCTATGCATTATCTCAAATCAACAGCACAAATACGCTTTATACGCTATCTTTTTACATTCACATTATGTAATGATTTGTTTTTTCAAAGATTTTTTGTTCAATTTATTTTAGAGCTATCATACTCACGTGACTAACATTACAATTTATATATCATTTGTAAAATTTAATTAAAACAATTAAAACAATTGATTACTTACACCTCTATAGAGAAAAACATGTCAAAATTGATACCCTCTAAGACCTAGCTCGCTTTTAATAGACATGTTTGTGAGATGAATGTAGCTCATCCAAATCATTTTATGCGTTTAACAGTACTGTTGTAGTAGGGTTGCAAGACTCAAATACTAAAATTAGAGGATTGCTACATATATTCAATTTTTTCTAATAGTTAGAGCAGTGATTAGTCCAAATGAAAGTTGAATAATTAATGGGTATAAGTTGTGTTAATTTTTTTTTAAAATTCATACAAAAGAGTTTGTTCGTAAAACAATTAATGATAACGCGAATAAAATTTAACGTGAAAGTCCAATAGTTATATATTAAATATATACAATTGTGTTTCTTTAATCAACGGCTACTCTTCAGTAAAGCGTTAATGTTATTTGAGATATGTGTAACTTAAGGATTCAAGGTTTAAATTGTCTAAAATAATTTTCAAAACTCCCAATATATAAACTTTTAAATCGTTAATAAGCGTACTATTTTTTAAAAATACATTTTGAAAAGGTAAAAACAATTTTATAAACTACTAGTTTGAAAATATGTCTGAATATATTTCTACGTTTAAAAAGTATGTTTGGGGCTTGAAAAACTTTTAATGTTATCCATTCAGCCTTGCATTTCAGTAAAAATAGTATGTACGATTAGCAAATATATGTGTTTATAATACAAGTCTTTTTTAATATAGTGTCACTATGTCATTTAATTTTATTTTTAAATGTACCTGCCTATATATTTATCTATTTTTGTAAACATTATTTTATTTTAAAATATATTATGCATGTTACCATTATATTTATTTATTTTAAAATAAAATTGATATGCTATGTTTTCTTTTACTGTTATTAAACTTCTTCTTTACTTATGTTATTATATCATTTAAGAGTTATTATATTTTAAAATTAAATTTTTAAAAATGTTTAATTAATAAATGATGCTTAAAAAAGTGCTGGGTTGATTTCGCTTTAATATTTGTATACAGTGCATAATATACATCACTCGTCTAATCTAATTTCATTCTATTTATAAAAAAGACTCGTTGTTTTCTTACTCCTAAGTGAAGTGTAAACAGGATAATAATATTGGAAATATCGAAACCTTTTGGTAATAAGATATTGCTGAGCTTTTAATGTGATTTGTATTTTCTAGATCCAATTTAATTATTTATTAATATATACATATATGTGATGTTTGAATCGAACAAACACCAACCATAATTAAACAAACTAAATAATTTTTGAAAGGTTTAATTAACATATTAACAATAGCGTAGCTTCAGTGACCAATTAAATATACATCCTTGAGTTTAATAGCGGAAAAACATGTTCTCATGTGTGAAATACATTTTTTTTTAAAATTGATCCCAGCATAAAATAAAACTTATGTTGTCCTTTAAAAATTCGTATTTTTTAATTATTTATAAAAAAAATATATTTGTTAATAACATATGTGATGTTACATATTACATTTTTACTTTTATTTTTTCACGGAATACCGTGGAATATTTCCGGGTAAACATTTGTATTGAATCGTATTAGTCTACATTATATTGTTTAATTAATGAACTTTTTCTACTTGTAACACAGAGAGTCTCGTTTTGACATTTTATCATGGACGTCTATGCCTAAATCAGAGTCAGTAAATTAAGTGTATTGGTATGGCACATTATATTTCGCGAGTAACGGCTTTGTATTCAAAACATTGAAATATTTAGGTTTTTCTGTTCAAGACAACTTTTATAATATTTCTTGACTGTTTTCACAAATACGGTAGGAGTTATACCCATTTGTATCTTTGAAAACGATTGATATACCTTGGCTTATTACTAAAATTGAAAATATCTTTGGCCCTTACATCTAACTAAATATCCTACATGTCGAATGGAGTCTGCAGCTCTATGCAAAGGCTCTTATTATGCCTGTTCGGGAAACTCTCATAGTAGCTTTTCCCCCAACCCCCTAAGGGACCAAAAATATAGGGACCCCACCCTCCGAACGGTCCCGTCTGAGGCACAAGCAACAAGGTCGAAAATGCCTTTTACGAGTATAGACCTCACAAATGAGGTGTTGATTTTCCCTTATTTGTCTCGCTACAATCTCGGCCACATTCCGGCTTAGCAAACGAGTCTACGTTGGATCATCAAAGTAATCAACAAGAAGGTGTCACCCTTTTGGAAACTTTTCTCAGAACTGAGGTCGGCTTAGTACTTCGCTAATCCATACTGGAACTCTTTGCCCTAAACAGTACCACTTACTAATAGCGAATGAGTGGGGTGCCATGGTAACTTAGGATAACCCTAGATTCAGCGGGTAATTTGGTTTTCATCATCGACATATGATCTAATACTCTGTCTAAGTTCCATACAGCGACTGTAATCATATGTGACTTACTAACACCAAACTACACTTCGGCGTTGCCCACCAGTTTTTTTCAGTTTCAGGTCGCGGCCACCCACACAAACCTACTCGTGTTCCGAGGCACGTAGAGGACAACCCTTCTCAGAACGCATTGACTCAATTAAAGGACAAATGAAATCTATAAATAAACTGTTGTCATCTTCAATCAGAGTTTTTGATTCAACGCATTGCATAGTCGTAGATGTAGGTTATCAATAAATATATCTTATCTTTGTGTAACCTTCGGGGTAGTAGTTTTACCATTAATACCTAAACTGTAACATTTACTATGTAGCAATAAAATTGACAATCAATATTACTTGCAATATGTTCACTAATAAAATATTTGACATTTACAGCATGGTATTTGTTTTTTAAATTCATAAACAGTATCTGTTTTTAACCTTCCAATTCCTTTGCTTGTTGAATCAAACTTAGCAAATCTCACTGACTCACTGGTAACGATATAGTTAAATATTCAGTCTCTAAAGACGGTCATTTTAGGTATTAAATTTTCTTTCATTATTTTAAACATACTCTCTATCAATAAGGAAGCTTATTGCATGCTCTAACAATCAGATGTGAATCATGTCCAGTGTTGTTGAAATGAAACTCTTCAATTGTTTGTTTCCACAGTTAAAGAATTTGCAACTGAAAAAGAAAATTAAAGTGGGATTTAGACTTCACTCTCTTTAGACAATACATAAATGAATTTTTAAAAACAATTTTTAATTTTAAAAAAATGTATATGCTTAGTACATATTTTCCTAGTTTAATTTATTTTTGAATTCGAGGGAAATTACATATAGAGTATCTATTAAAATTTCATATTAAAATGAATTTTTTTATATTCTGATATTAAATTTTAAAAAAATGAATATTAAGGAAAGGACCAATTAAATAATTATTATATATTTAAGTTTAAAATATTTTTATTTTTCTGGAAAAATCAAAGTATTATAATAATAATACTCGAAATTAATTTATTTCGAAATGTTTACTAAAAGTATATAAAATTGTCATAAAAACATAAGCATTCTTTACGCAACGTCAAACACATGCGCATTGTTTATCGTCCCGTCTTTAATCTGGGCCGAACAATTTTTCCTGATGAAACCAGAAAAATACAAACACTATCAAAGTTAAGCCGCAAAATTAACAACAAAGGCAAGACTAGACTTAAAACATGGATACGTGCTAAACGCACAAATCAACTGTATGAAAAAGGATTTGTTATAAATGAGATCCTAGTATAAGAGGTTCTTAATTTCGATAAAAATTTTATTAGAATGTTCTTAGAAAATGGCTTTGGTTTTCAAAAACTTTTTAATACTTTTTTTTAATTATTTTATTAAAATTGTGACATAACTTTCATTTTCACTTTTTTCAAATGTATACAAAAGGTAAACACCTGCAATAATTAAAATTAATAAGTAAAAAAAATAATGTAAATAATTTACGCTTAACCAATAAGAATATTTTAAATTACAAACTTATTTTAATAGTTTTCAGTTATACTATTAAAACGATGTCTTCTATATCTTCTAGGAAATTATGACAAAACTCAAAAATGACGGAAGTTTTCAAAGTAAATGCATTTCAGCTGAAATCTATTTATTTTGAAAAAAAATACACATCATAATTAAAAATAATGTAATGCAGAACTTTCATTTGTTTTATTTTTTTTTATTTTATTCATTTATTTTCTTAATGAACAATTTTATGCGGGACGTTTGAAAAGAGTTATTTTTGGTGCATTAATTTGGTGCGCTGCTTTCTAATTCTAAAATTAGTAGCACTATAAAAAAAAACATCGACCCAACAGCATTACATCCAGACAGACAACGGGAATTATGTATATTGATAATCATGAATTTGTTAGGATGTTTTTTTCTTATTGTCTATAACTTCAATATTGAAGATTACGTAGATGTAACAAAAACCTATAAATATCTTTCAAATGTAAAGGGAATTCCGATATTTTTAGTAATGGATATTGTTCCTGTATTTTAAGGTGAACCGGTATGATTCAATAAATATCAGACTAATGACTTGACAATAAACATTTTACGTAAACATATTTAAATCTTCACTTTATGACTTGGCAATAAACTTTTACATTAAACGAAGTTCGACCTTTACCTAACTTTCGTTATCGCACAAATATGTTCTCTAGTAATTCTGAATCTGTAGTATATTTAGTATTCACACATTTGTCAGGCTTTAAGTCTTATTAACACACACACACACACACACACACAATAACATGCATAGACACACATCTATCTACATACACGGACACACATACTCAATACAATTAATGCACACATACATACATGTACAACCTACGGCTAGCTAATAAAGCAGTTAAATCATTTCCGATTGTGATGCTTGCATAGGATCCTACAAATCAAGTGGCAGGTTAAATCACAAATGAAGGGGCACTCAGAAGAAGTCTTTCGTTTAGTAAACACTTGATATTTAGTGAGAGACGCCTGCGGTGGTTTGATGAGGTCCTTAGGATTGGCTCGGAGTGAATTCCAAGAGCCCTGCTTCATGGATAGCTGGCAACAGTTCTTATAAAAAGAGATCAACCTTGCCTGCACTTAAAGGACGTCTACTAGAAAGACTGGCTCGCATCGACCATAAAACGTGGAAGGACATTGCTTGGAGCACATCCTATTTCGGTGAAAGGTACACACTTGGTACTAGGGCACTCAAGCTAACAGTGAAGTAAGAAGAGCCAGAAGAAAGGCGGTGTGTGAGAGACGCGTTGTTGTATTTAAATTGTATGAGCAATAAATGACTTGACTTAGTATGAAACACGTGGTTTGTGAGGTGAACTGTAAGCATGGGCGTAGGGAAGGGGGGCAAGGGGGGCATTTGACCCCCCTACAGTTTAGGGAAAAAATGTCATAAAAATGTCATACAGTTGTTACAATAAAACTGAACTAAATTTCCTGAAAGTTTATTACATGGAAGAGAGTTTACATTTATCAAACGAAAAAAAAATTATATCTGCAAGTATAACTGATTACATTACTGATTGTTCTAAATATTCCAGTTGTTTAACAATTTCTGTAACATTTTCAGCAAAAATCAGCAGCTTTTATATTTATGTGACCATCTAGTATCACATAGCTAAGGAACATTTAGAATTTAGAATAAGTTTTCTTTGCTGATTACTTTCTCAGAAAAACACTATAATTGACTTAATTGTTCCTATTGTGTTTCGTACAACATTCACATTATTTAAATCGTTCACAGCAAGATTTAGTTTATGTGAACTGCAATGTACCAATGCTGCTTTTAGGTATTTTTTTCGAATTATTGCTTGGAATCCTCCTTCTTTACCTGCCATTGTAGAACATCCATAGTATCATTGACCAACAAGCTTTGTCATATTTAATAAAAATTCTAATGAATTAGTAATGATGGTGTTGGTTAAACCTTCAGCTGTTCTATTGACAATTGGAATATATCCCATGAATTCTTCTGTGACCATCATTTTCCAATTTTGTTCTTTGACAAATCTAACACCAAGTGACATCTGCTCATTGCCTGAAATGTCATTTGTCTCGTCAGCAAGTATAGAAAATGCAACTGAATTATTTGCTTCACGAAAAATGTCTTCACGCAAGAGAGACCCACAAATTTCAATTATAGTGTTTTGCGTAGTTGCCGAGATACACTCAGCGGTTACCCGTCAAAACGGCCCCAGACAAATTATTAACATTTTTTAACAAAAACATTATTTATTTTTTTATTATTTTTTTGCATTTTAAGCTTTCGTCAACTTTTTCACCATTAAAAAGTGGTAATATTGTAAAATTATTTCTTATGATGTTATTTTAGTGTTTCTTGTCAACAAACAACCGTTATTGGTACCATTTCGCGTAAAGGCTATTAAATTCACTTTTGTGGTGTTATTATTATTGTTTATTATTAGCTAAACCTGACACTGAATAGGTGACTAAAAATACGAATATATTTGATTGTAAATTTTACTATTAGTCCATCTATTAGTCCAGGGCCGTTTTGTCGGGGCCGTTATGTCGGAGCCCAATTGTCGGGGCCGTTTTGTCGGGGCCGTTTTGTCGGTGAACCATACTCAACACTACTAGAACCAATTTACAAACGATTACCAAGAACTTCATCTCCAAATTCAACACAGAACTCTAACAGTTCATACAAATTACCAGAATTTGATTCTTTTCCACGAATTGCTAAAACATGCATACAGCAAAATAGGATTGTATAAATGATGGGCCCCAGTTTTTAATTTATTAAATGCATTAATAAATGTTGTATTTTAGCTAATACAGCACTAATTTGTAGGTCTTATTAATTTCTAAGGCTTTTATTTACCCTTATTTTACACTGAACTTGAATTTAATTGAAAATTGTACCTGTATGGCATTGTCACTTAAAATAAAAAAGTGGGTTTTTTTGCCCCCCCCCTGGGAAAATTCCTAGCGACGCCCATGACTGTAAGCGTATGTGGTCAAGGGCTGGGAGGATCGCTGACTAGGGATAGAAGGTTCGAGAGGCAACGGAGGTCGAATGCATACGAGCGGATTAGGAGTTGATTGTACATATGATATCAGTGGATTATATAGTTGATTAAACAGAGTTATTAACCAGAACACAGTGTGTTAAAGTCTTGTTACTAGACCAATAATTTGTATTACATGGTTTCAGATGGACCGACTCCACCCGCAACAACCACTGGAGCTGAATGAAAACATTGCTGCCAACTGGAAGAGATTTAAGCAGTCTTTCCAGATATACAAGGTAGCCAGTGGACTCGACACAAAAAGCAAAGAAGTGCAGAGTAAGCACTTCAATCTGCACTTCAGCGAGTTAAAAACTTCACTCGTGCCGACGCTTTTGTATCACGCTCCAGTGATAGTAATGAAAGGAGCAAATTGGTGCTCACATACCATCCCCACAACATCAGAGCAAAGGAAATATTTTTGAAAAACCGCACCATCCTCCTCGCGGACCCTGAGACAAACAACATATTTTCCACCCCACCCCTCATTGTATTCAGAAGGGATAAAAATCTGCGAGACCTATTGGTTCGTAGCCGTCTGCTTATTCCGTCCTCCCATCTGGGCACCAAGCCATGTGGTCGTAATCGCTGCAAGACATGTCCCTTTGTTATCCAGACGGACCAGATTGTCTTCCCTAAGGGGAGATTCAACATTAGGAATGGCTATCTTTGTACTAGCCGCAATGTGGTCTACACCATTGTGTGTAAGCGCTGTCCTTTGAAGTACATTGGTGAAACGGGGAGGTTACTCTCTTGCCGTATCGCGGAACATGTACGTGCCATTAAACAAGACAAACAGTGTCCTGTCTCCCGACACTTCAATGGACGGGACCACATGGGCGTCGATGACATGTCTGTCACCGCCTTGGTTTCTTGTACAAACACACCCGGCCGGGTCAGTCTGGAGAATAGACTAATCCATGAATATGGGACTCTTACACCACATGGGATCAACGTTGTGTTCGCACTGACAAGCTGATTGATTGGCCACACCCACCCTTTCCTTTCCTATTTAAGCTCTTACTTTTCTCTCCTTGCTTTATCTCTACTGGACTACTTGGATTTCACCGCAGCTAAGTGTTTTTTTTTCTATTATTTCGTTTTATTCGTTTCATTTGTGTACTTTTTGTCCGTTGAAGAAGGCTCTTTGCCGAAACGTTCGCCGTTGTGTTACGTCCTGTCAGGCCTACTAATACCCTGTTTTTATTTTATGCATTTACCTTGCAGAGTATGACACTGCTGCATGTAATAGGCCAGGAAGCGGTAGAAGTGTACAATACATTCCAGTGGACTGGACAGGAATGTGACGATTGTCACACGGATATTCATGCAGTGAAGTGCTTGTTACGGAAATGCGAGAATTATTGTTTGCCAAGAAAGAATGTGACAGTCGAGAGACACGTGTTTTTCTCCAGAAAGCAAGGTGAGGGAGAAAGTTTCGATAAGTTTATAACATACCTTAAACTTAAAGCAAAGTCTTGTGAATTTGAAAATTTAACAGAGTCGCTAATAAAGGACATAATTGCGGCAGGAGTAAATAATGAATATCTCAGGGCTAGACTACTAAGAGAATTAGACCTGAATTTAAACACGGCTGAAATTATATGTAAAGCAGCGGAAACGTCAGAATGGCAACTCAAAGCTTTAATAGAAGAAAAAAATGTTCATATTTTGAATGTGAACTCAAAGGCATGTGAGAAATCAAGTACGCACACAACAAGTCAACAGTCAAGAAAGCTGTAAGGTCCAGTGCACACATAAAAGCAGGCAAATGTAAATATTATGGAAAGAAAAATGGGCCTAGAACATATCCTGGTTATGGGAATTTATGCAACAATTGTGGAAAATGTTATCATTTTTCTTGTGTATGCAAATCAAAACGAGTAAAAGTTGTCAACCGTCAACTAAAAGATATCGTGGACTATAGTCAAAAAACATTCTGGTTAGGAAGTGTGTCCACGCAACACGCAACAAGTGATGAATGGAGGACAGTCTTAACGCTTGAACAGAGGAAAGTAGTGTTCACACTGGACACAGGGGCACAAGTAAACATTCTTCCGCACAGATTATTCAGTCAAATTAGAATTAGAAGAATGCAGAAATCAACAGCAAGGCTCACGACATACAGTAAGGAAACATTGCCTGTTGTAGGCAAAACATCAATCAAATGCTCTGTGAAAGACAAGACAGAGGTGATGGAATTTTAAATAGTCAAGACACACTCAAGCCCGATACTTGGTCTGCAAGGATGTCAGCAGCTGAATCTAATTAAAATTGTCAGCGTGATATGCAACAAGGGTCAGAGGTCACAACAGAAGAAATATTACAATGTATCAGACAGAATCATCGGACGTACACACTCTCAGCGTGTAAACAACGCACCGATTCATGGCAGCCAGCAGTCGTCGTGTCAGCTGCAACGAAGCCAAGGTCATACATCGTCAAGACTAACGATGGTATGACATACAGACGAAAAAATAACATGCTGAGACAGACCTTTCGTAGAGGGAGAGGTGTGACAGATATTTTCGAGTATTACACACCAGAAATAGACCATGAAGAACACGCTCCCAGCGTTGAAAGAAATGGGTCAACAGCAACAGACACTACTCAGCTTGCGAGGTCAAAAGCAACAACAACAAGAAACGGGAGACTGGTGAAGCCACCAAAGAGATACCCAGATAAAGAGACATAAAGGTGCACTATGATTTGAAAGAAATTTGAAGATTCAGTGTTAGTTAGAATTCATGTACTGAATTGTTCGATGTTTTTAATTGTATTATTCTCTAATTAATAATCTGGGTCATTCATCTGTTTTGTTAGAAGGGAGATGTGAGAGACGTGTTGTTGTGTTTACATTGTATAAGAATGCAATGACTTGACCTAGTATGAAACACTTGGTTTGTGAGATGAACTGTAAGAGTGCGTGGTCAAGGGCTGGGAGGATCGCTGACTAGAGTTAGCCGGTTCGAGAGGCAACGGAGGTTGAATGCATACGAGCAGATTAGGAGTTGATTGTAAATATGATAGCAGTGAATTGTATAGTTGATTTAACAGAGTTGTTAACCAGAACATAGTGTGTTAAAGTCTTGTTACTTGACAAATAAGTTCTATTACAGGTAGAGAAGAAGGAGGATAGCGCAATCATCCTTTGAGGACTGATTGATGCAATACAAGTCAGCAACATATTCTTAAGGCTATTGACAATATCATAGCGATATCTCGTCAACACATATTTTTCCTTTGTATATTTAAAAAAAAAGAAATGTATCGTGTATTTGTATATTTTAATATTTAATAAAAGGCTATTTTGAATTACACCCAAACGTGTTTCAACTTTTCAGAAACTATTGCATGTTTAAGTTGTTATGTATTATCTTTCAATCTCATATTTTTTTGTTGTATTTTTTATTACACGTGGGCGTAAATTTTAGTTTTATTTGGCCTGAGTTTTATTTGGCTTATACATTCATAATAAAACACTGTCATGTTTTATTTTGGAAAAAAAACTGTCGCTGGTAAATGGAAGATAAAATTCAATTGTCAGTTTCCTTATTTTCCAGATGTTTCCTATGCTTAAGGCGTATTTCTTAAACACGCACTTTTTCAAATATGCAACAATTAAAGCGTCTTGACTATAGAAATATTTTACTTTGTTTATTATATTGTATTATATTTCCTTTTGCCTGAAACATTTTATTATATATTTTATATAAATTGATGTGATGTTATAAGAGTTAAATTATCAAACATAAAAAGTAATTAAGAAGTTCAATAATTTTATAGAAATACATACAAAAATTCATAATTTGCAACAACTTTCTTTACTTTTCATGTAAGTAATTTATGAACATTCATAATGTGGAACAGCATTAATTTAAATTACCATGTAAAGAGTTACGAGTAGAGCAGGTTAAAGAGAATACATTATTTTAATACTATATTAAAACGAACAACGAATCCCATGTTGCATTGTCACATCCTGTCTAGGCTCGTACGACCACGACATCATTGTAATCAATCGAGCGTTTGTTTATTTTCAAGTACTTAATGTACAAACAAACCGGTCATCGCAAGAGCAAGTACAATTATTTTTTGGACCTTCCATAAGAAGTAGCAGGATATGATGTCATGCAACAGAAACAGTTAATACTGTAAAATAACATCTACGTTCACGGAGGGAAGAAATGAGTTAATTATATTAACAGAATGTATAATTCTCGGAACAAGCAGCGGAAATAGATAGTTGGTGAAGGAAGTTTTAAATTAAAGATTACAATTTTGGAAGCTTTAACAATGAGAAATGAAGATAACTTGACATTGGTAGATGTTAGGGAAACAAATATGCGTGGCTAGTATTACATTTTGAAAGCCTATTATGTTGGGATGGGGGGATCTTTATCACTTAGTAAAGAAAAGGAGAGGGAATATTAACATATTTGCTTCTATTATTGTCTATTATTGTCCTATTAATGTTATAGGAGTAAAACTAGAGATAGCCCGTCAAAAATGATGGAATCTTTTTTGGTTTGAGTTCAATATAAAATTACCGCTGTAAAAAGTAATATTTGTTTAAGATATTTAAAAAAAACAATATATCTTTGTCTTCAGGGCCTTGAAAACCACGATCTTGGTGAGAAGATCTTGATACACCATTATAAATTTGTATTCCCCATCAGGATGGGATTGAAAGTCGATGAGATCGACCTGACAATGAGATTTGAATTCAGAAAAAGCCATTTGTTTGACCATATTCCTTTTGTGGTGCCTTTTTGTCTTTTCTGGCAAGGTTCACTAAGATTAATACACAGTTGAATATCATGATGGGTAGCATTCTTGCATTTGGGTGAAAGTTCTTTCAACATGCTGTACCCTGCTCCATAACTTATGGCTAAATAGGCTTTATGAAGTACGTCAAATATCTCGCAGTCCGCGACGTAAAACAGAATGGCACTCACGCCTTCTTTAACAGGTTATATCAACTTACTCTTATTTTCCAAGATCATGACATCATAGTGTCTCATCAGCCAATAGTCCCGTGGTTCAGTGGCTAGCGAGGGGGGGGCAAGGGGGGGGGCAAATGCCCCATTAATTTTAAAGGTTTATAAATACTGACAGAGGCAGACGAAGAACTAAACACACAAACAGGCGCAGGGACTTTGTTAGTCCCCTTAAAAAACTTTTTTTTAAAATACTATTTTTAAATTCAATAATTAAAAAAAAATATTTGAATAATGTACTATCTGGAAACATGTACATCAAGAAGTCAATTATATCCGAAATTATAGTGCTAAAATGTTTTGGAGAGGCTACCCACGGAAAAACTATTTGAATACTTAAAGGATGCTTTGGCGTTTGCTAAACTTTTATGTGGATACGTTATCATTTTAATTAAACCTTCTAGTCAAAGCACGAGAGAGCAAAGTATTGGTGGTCAAAGCGGATATTTAGCCATGTTATTTATAAAAACAGTTGCGAATAAAGTTGTATTTTTCATAAGATGACGTTGCTATAGAAATTCATGTGAGGCATTGGTAGTTACAGAATTCGGAAAACAGTTATGATTTTCATGCCCCAGATAATATACTGGACTTTAAAATGTTGCTTTCAAATTAGATTACGTATCTCACATGACATTGTCCAGCCAGGACTATTTTACCTAACTGATAAAAAAATGATTTATTGAATTTAAGCCGATGTGATTTATTCAAGTTGATTGATATATTTGTGCTCCAAATTACCAAGCTCATTGCTTCGAATAGTCCTTAAAACTGACATAAAAATGCCTGCTGTGAGGAAAGAGTATCTAAAATTAAGTAAATGCAAAGTTATTACGTTCAATGATGAATACACCAAAATTGACTAATATATAGCTGTTTCGGCTATTTAGCTTAGGATTGCTGAAAATAATGATGCATCAAAGATCGTGCAATCGGGAAAAGCAGAAAACTTAAATTTTAATCGAGAAATAATGAAAGATCACTTCTATCTATTTCTAACAAACAATGTATAGTGTTCTTATTATTACTTAGTAATAAAAAATATATTTTCTATATATCGTCAACATATTTTTTCCGGGGGGGGGCGGCAAACCTGGGTTCTGCCCCAGGAAGCACATACCCACGCTACGCCGCTGCCGTGGTTCTTGTTTAATGGTGGTCTTAGGTATTTTTGCATTGTCCACCAATTTTTGGTAACAATTTCGGTCTTAAAAACGCTGTTTTTAGCAGCATTGGCTCTTACTTTACATAACTCATAGTAGAACCATTGTTACATGTCAACATGGTGTGATTCCTGTCCTAGCACTACATTCTCTTCCGATATGGTCACACAGCAATCCAAGGAGCTGAATGATATAAACGGACGTCGTGAGAAGAATTTTGGAAATATTGTTTTGATTTGTTAGTACCGGCTTAACCCTTTCTTACAATAATTTTCAACACTCACAGGCTTCGATCACCATCATCAAACAACGAGCAAAGCACCACCGCTAACATCAGTGGCTGAACAAATGGTGGGGGTAGCCCAATTATATAATTTGCCGGATGGCAATAATTTCAAACTTTGCTTGAAACCATCAGGCATTCTATACATTGCCTATGCATTCTATAGAATGCCTGAAATTCACACTTTGATTGTTACATCTATATTAATAAAGCAAAAGCCCTCACTGACTGACTCACTGACTCATCACTAATTCTCCAACTTCACGTGTAGGTAGAAGCATAAAACTTTTTTAAGTTGTTAAGTAGCTTCTCGCGACGATAAATGGCGTAAAAGAATTTTAAAATTCATACTCATGGGGACCGGGGGCCCAAAAACGTTTTTTCCCATTATATGGGCTATATAAAAAATGAAAATCTCTAAGTCTCATATTTCCCGAGTAGGTAGAAGCATGGAACTTTCGGAAGTTTTTGAGTATACTTCCGCGATGGTAACAGATGCATTTTTGAATAAAAGTATCCCTTACTGGGGGGCCGCTGGCCCAAATGTAGTTTTTTCCAAATATGAGCTATAAAAAAAAATGAAAATCACTAATTCTCCTATTTTCCGTGTAGCTAGAAGCATGAAACGTTGGGAAGTTGTTAAATACATTTCTGCAATGGTAACAGTTGAGAAAAAATATTTAAGCTATCATTTTTTGTGGGCGGGTGCCTAAATCTTTTTTTTCAAATATTAAAAACTGAATCATCACTAATTCTTCAATTTTCTGTGTAGGGAAAACTTTGGGAAATTTTTGAGTACACTCCCGCAAAGGTAACATGAAAAAAAAATTCTCCTATTTCCATTGTATATAAAAGCATGAAAAATTGGGAAGTTTTTGAGTACACTTTCGCGATGGTAACAGACAAATAATTTTCTAAATTATCACTTACTTTTGTCCGGGGCTCACATGTAGTTTTTTCCTTACATAAGCTTTATATAAATTGAAAATCAGTAATTCTCCAACTTGCCGTGTAGGTAGAAACATGAAACATTGGGTAGTTGTTGATTGTAACATGCAAATAAAAAAAAATTAAATTATCACTCACTTTGGGCCCGGGGCCTAAAAGTAGCTTTTTCACCTCATATGAGTTAAATAAAATTTGTTTAACTTTAGAATACTATGTAAATGGATTTTGACAAAATTGGGAATTTAAAAAAATGATGGCGCATACAAAAATTTTATTTTTCATTCTTTTCAAGCCGAGGGCCCCTAATCTGAATTTTGTAAACGTTTAAGAAATTTGAACCATTTGATTTGACCCCATTTTAAAAAAAATATTGACAAACAAATATATTCATCATGATCCAGCTTGAAACAAACTGTTGTTTTAAACTTTACATCTTACACCGATAGGGCCGCCAAGACCTTATTTTAGTTTTTTAAGCCTTATAAATAGTATTTTATTTATCACACGGCCATTAAACTCTGGGAAGTTTTAAGTACGCTCCCACGAAGGTTGTGTAATTATTTTTAAAAAACACCACTTATTAGGGGCCGGGGGCCCTTAATGCCATTTTTAAAACATGAGTTAGATCAAAGGTTATTTTAAACAGTAGCTACTAGTAGTGGCGTTGTTATGGGCAAGGGAGGGGGTCCAAATTCGAAAGTCTCCCCGGGAAACCTTTAAGGAGCCCCCAAAATTAATGTCCTCAAAGAGGTTAAGCTTCTTGGGACCCAAAACCCCTACACATTCCTAGCTACGCCACTGGCTACTAGGTAATGGATAATTTATTGACCAAATTTGATATTTTAAAAATAATTAAATTATATCGGATACTGAACTCCTAACGTCTGTTCCTTTGGGGCGGGGGCCTAAAATAATTTTTCGTAAACTTTTAAATCTTCATTTCTGATTAGATTTGTTAAAATGTAAATAAATATAGGCACGTATCTCCATTATGACCTATATTGAACTCTTCAGGCCTTATGAAATATGCACCTCCTGCACCCATAACCCTAAATGTAATTTTATTTATCCTTTGCTTTTACACGACCAAATCAAATATTGACAAACAAGAATATCCCTCATGATCTAGATTGAAATCAATTGGTGTTTTGAATTGGTGTTACGCGGGTTCTCAACCCTAGCTAAAATCCTAATGTGTTTCTTCAAATCGCGGGTATTTAGCTAGTGTATATGTAAATGTCATGTGTCTTTATTTTTTTTGGGTTAAATTTAAAATACAATGCTGTCTAGAGACAGTGGATGTCACTGTTTATGAATGCACAAAGGGTTTCTGCCATCAATCGTCTGCGCCTTTTACAAAGTTGATCGTCATTTGGCACGTTGCCAATCCCTGTTAACTCTTTGCCCTGTTTCATAGCTTAACTTAAAAGTAATACTTTTACAAATGATAAATAATAACGTTCCTTTAGTGACGTCTTAGTAAACAAGATCGGATAAACATTTTCATTTTATATAACGTATGCAGAGAGTAGTGATGTCAATATTGTTGAAAAAAGCTGTCCGCGTACCCGTGATTATTTCCAACGGTTACCCGGGTTACCCGTTCAAAACGTCGCATAATTTTTCCCGTCATGTCCGCTATACAATGCAACCTAGACACCATCCATGCACCTCATTTCACACAGTAGCCAACGGCATGCTTCCAGTAACAAATTATTGCTAATGCTCTACAATTAACAATAATGCACTAAAAGGTGTATTCAATTCATGCTGTTAATGCATTCGTCATACTCATAAACTAAAACTACAGTAAACTGTACATGAAAACAAAATGTCAATAACAATGACGCAACGTTCATTTTCATACCTTTGCGCCAGTAGACGATACTAAGGGCGATCAAGGACGCAATACTGCGCTAAATATCAATCGATCGTGCTTTGGTCAGTGGTGCTGCTTTTGTTGACACCAACACATTTCTGATATTGGGCAGATCGGCAGTTTGTTTTTCAAATATCAACTTATAAAGAGCGGCTACATGTTGTTTTATAGCACTGGTGTTGCCACCCTTCGCAGAAACAATTTCATTAAAACGGTTGCATTTTGCCATGTTGCTATCAACTCGTTTGGCATGAATCGACACGGCCGACGTCTTACTCATCTTACACTGTTGGCAACTATTTTATTATATTAACTTTGAAAACTGACAACTTAGGGTGTATTTTTTAAAATCCGTTTTTTGGGCAAGGCAAACACGTGTTAATGAACACAAGAAACACAAACAACTGCAATGGGTGTTGGTTTTAGGAATTGAGGGAGGAGAGGGGGTATATAAACAACATTGCTAGTATCAATCGGTAACGCACTGTTGGTGTATTTCAAAGCAAAGTTAGTGTAAAAGCAAGGATGTTTTAATTTTATTAACAAACACAGCCTCTTTCATCTCTACGTAGTCCGTCCTTGATTCTTTTAAAGATCCAAAACCTTTTTGTGTTTGCGATTTCTGTTTTATGTTGAGAAAAAAGATGTATCAAAATACATTGAAGTTTGTTGGGACCGTTTTTTCTTTTCCCGTTGACAGATATTTCTCCTTTGATGAAGTTCACATCATATATTTCAAACAAAAAATTTAATTTCATAAATTGTTTCGTGAACCGCAATGTAAACACAAAATCGCCGCATGGGAGCCGAAGTTTGGCTTCCGTTAATACAGACATTAAAGCCACATTTTCACGGGTACCCTGGCGGAATTTTACAACCTGGATAATCACATGGCAACCGGTACCCGGGTTCCCGGGTACACGTTGACAGGCCTAGCAGAGAGTGATTTACAAAAGTAGCAACCATGTTCTATTTTTTGTCCGGGGATGGGTGAGTATAAAGAAGTGGTTCTATTATGCAATTAATGATTGACTCCGTTAATATACATGATCTAATTTTACATGTTTTATTGGTTATGTAACACTAATTACCTTCCTAACTAAAAGAAAGAAGTCGTTTACTTTCGTTTTATTAGTATTTTATACTCGTAAAAATTGCCAAATATGTCATGAAAATATTTTTCTAATTGCTATAACTACAGTTGTGTTTCTATTTACCAGCGATCTTGTTTTTAAGCCAAATTCATTTAACATTAAGAAAATATCACAAAAGACATGTGACAAAGGCAGTTGCGTAGCTAGGGGGCGGTGGGGTTGGTGGTCCGCCCAGAGCGGAATTCATTTAGAAGGTGGCATTAGTAGGCATTTGAAAAGTAAAGCCATTTCCGATAACCACCCTTTTTCTTTTGAAGGGGGAAAACCAAGTTGACACAAAAATATTCTTAATTTCAAGTCTTAATTAACGGATTCGTGCAACATTTGTTTGATTACATAGTGATTGTTACAACTAAAGCAAAACCGGTCAAAAAATTAAATCGCTAAAAAAAGGTATCGATTTTGTGTGTGGATATTAAGCAGTATACGTCACAGATGACGCTTTTATAAGAAAACTGAACGAAAAAAAAACAAAAAAAAACAACACATCAACGATGGGTCGAATAATATGTGCTATTAATATCGCCACGACAGTTTTTAGTGGAATTTCCAAAGGTGCAGAATGATGCGCTAACAAGTGCGTACATGTCATGGTGGTTTAAATATTGTGTTTAACTTTCAAGTAGTAATTTATATTACTCTTTCTGTTTTTAGAAAATTATTGTAAGGTAGCTTACTAAAACCTAAATTTATTTTTTATTTTTTTTGTTTTAAAGTAGCACATATGATTTGTGTTTTTCATTAAAATACGGTTATTCATAAAAAATGTTACGCATATCTAATTAAAGTAATGTGTAATAATATTTTCTATTTTATGGAAAATGATTAAGATTTATTGCAAGAACATAAAAATATTCAATTTTGGCCGTTAATAAACAGAATAGCATAAATAA
Organism: Ampullaceana balthica; assembly: GCA_944989445.1. Taxonomy (NCBI): domain Eukaryota; kingdom Metazoa; phylum Mollusca; class Gastropoda; family Lymnaeidae; genus Ampullaceana; species Ampullaceana balthica. The sequence goes on from CALYLW010001075.1 coordinate 121,368, forward strand.
TTTCGAAAAAGGCATACTTTAAACTTTCAAAGTTTTCGAAAAAGTGACATCTAAAGTAGTAACTAGTAAAACGAGATCAGATGCTGGAATTTTACTCCGTCCAATGCAATATTTTTTTTCTATATTATTTCAATTTATGTGAACCCGTCTTTTTTAAAAAAATTAATGCAAACCCATTTCATGGAACAATGAGAAAAGCTTTTACAGAACGCTGTAATAGAGAGTTGGAGATATCAACTGAACGCCGAGTTAGAAGGAGAAAAAATATGAGTGGGGAAAATCCAGAAGACGTTGTTCTATCCTTAGAGCAAGAAGTACAACGAGATATGTGTTTATCCATGGATGGAATTGTAAAATAAAATAAAATAGCGCATTGATGAGTTGCATGTCCTTCGTTTATAATATCATGTAACCTAATAAATGAAGAATTTGACAATCAAATAAATTTCTTTATTGACATTGATAAAGAACAGTTCAATTGAAAGAAAAACGATACAGGTGTTCATGGCTGTACACAGGGCCGGTCTTAGCAATTGCGGTCTCCTTTGCGGCTTAGTATGCGAAAGCGTGTGGCCCACTGCGACGGCATAGGTTGCAGGGGCCTAAGACAGACCCTGGCTGTATCTACACTTCAAGAAAGGGCACTATGTTAGAAAAACGGGGGGAAAGGCCTCCTTGATCTATTAAAACATATTAATCAGTATATATTTCAAAATTCTGTACCGAACATTATAATTTTGCTAATAATTTTTTCAACACTTGCTATAGTGTATCTAGTTCTGAAAGGAGCTTCTCCAAACCGAAGATGTTACAAAATTATCTTCGTTCCACAATGAGCAATTTAAGACAACAAACTCTTGCAATATAGTCCATATAACAAGATATTACAAATAATTTAAATTTTAATAGCATATCAAATGATTTTTCTATTATGAAAGGTAGGAAAGTAAGTGTATAAATATGTTTACATACTAATGTATATAATTTCTTTGTTAGTAAAAAAATCATTTATTTATAAATACAAAATAAAAGAATAGTAAATGGTAATGTTTTTTTGTATGTATAATTGCAATATCTTTTTTGTCTCACTTTGGGAGGTGGGAACTGCGTCCTCAATAACTTTCTTGTAGCCTTTAACAAAAGTATCTTGTATTTTTATAAATGTGTATTTATATGTATATCAACTTATGCTACCTCTTTTATTACTGCTTACATAAATAGGTCATGTAATATTAAAATTGTTCCCCACCTTTACTTCGTTTCAATTACAATTATTTATTGATGTTTAATAATTTATAATAAAAAAACATAATACGATTGACTTAAGGGGCCGTTTATAAATGACGTCACCATATTTTGGCTAATTTCTCCCCCCCCCCGTCACACGTCGTCTCAAAAACTTAGACCCCTTTTCAATATGACGTCACAAAGCTCCTCCCCCATAGAAGCCATATTTTCTATTTGAAAAAGATCATATTTCAAATCAATTGTGTTGTCATTTAAATATGTTTTTAGTGTAAGGCTGCACTCTAATATCGTAACACGATTGAAGCCATGTAAAATGTCATTAAATAAAGTGTCCGTAATCATATATTTAAGTGTAACGTTGATTTAAAGTTGCGAGTTTGATGTGACGTCAAATGTGTGACTCCCCTCGCCTCCACTCCATTGCGTGACGTCATTTATGGACGGCCCCAAAACGGGTGGAAAATTGGAGACCTCCCCGGGTGGCCAAAGTTTTAGCTACGCCACTGGATATAAGACTTTAAATTCGATAGTTGGATGGGCTTATGCTTTATAAAAAGAATTTAAAACTGAAATGCTACATAACTTTGTTAAGACCTGTGCTAGATTAGGAATCTTCTGTTTGCGATCCATCCACCAAATAAAACATTTTAAAAACTAGAACAAATGTTAAAAAAGAGCTGCCAGATTCATTACTGAAGAATGTATAAAATTGACAAGAAAAACGCTATTAGTTAAATTATTAAACCTTAAACCACTAGAACAGTGCTTCTCAAAAATTTAAGTATGCTGGACCGGAAGGAATTTTCTCATTGATTCAGGTTCTAGTGCACTATTTTTCTGTTCTACGTGTTAACGGTATGTAATTTATTTTATTTTGTTTGTTACGCTGTATGGGCTTATTGCTAAAATTGACATATTCTAGAGGGTACGATTTTTAATCTTATATACATATTGCGCCTAAGGGCGTGTGTCAGTCAGTCAGTCGGTGATCGCTATGCGAGGTAACTCCCGATAATAAAATAAATTATTGAAAATTAAAACATGAAATCATAAAAATTTTGCTTCCTGATCAACAGAGCGTGTTGTGTTTCGCGCCATAAAATATTATCTGATGTGACGTCAATGTTTGAGATTATATTAATTTGGGAAAAGGGAGCAGTGCAGAAAGAGCAGTGGTTTATTTGTTGTTATGTATTTTTTACAAATCTGTTGAAAACCCGAGTTATTTGTGTGAATACGTATGTGCGCTAGTGTGTTCCTGTGTGTGTGTATGTGTGCATGAGATAATGTTTGTATTATTTGTCAACGTTTATTTCTATCTAGAGATGAACCTTTTCAAAATGTTGAAGGGTATATTTCAATAATAAAATCTCCAAAATCTGGTTCGAACTAATTTTATCTTAGCCACTGTTGACATTCTTTTAGCATAAATTGGGGTGAACTTTTAGATTCAATTTTAAGTTTAATCCTTGACAAATAACTATAGAAATATATGGGGAAAAATGATTTAAGGGCAGACGAATTAACAAACTTACATTTTATTATTACTTTTTATACACCTACGTATATTATCGGAAGGAAGAAAATTGTATACAGGCTCTAAACAACACTAGATTGCTTAAAATTAAATTTATAAATAGCAAAATGCAAACAGGACCGCATTTGATGCATGTAACAAGTGATTTGTGATAAAAGAACAACAATGACAAATGTTTGCTAGGTATACGATTTATTTGCCTTTGGTGGTTACATAATACAAGTGATTTTTTGGATCGATTGCTAAATAAACTGCCTTTAAGAAAATGAGCATTAAAAAAACGCTCAGAGATTTTAAATTAGAAAATGGAATGTGTATGCACTGGCGTAATAGTGAGGCTTCTAAGCGAAATAGTTTTTTTTTATAAAGACGGGCAACTTTTAGAACTATTTGAAAAGTGATTTTCATTTAAAAGGGCAGGAGTTAATTTTGCCAAACCGAGGGATGCAAAAACACTATTTCTTAGCTGGTGTGATTTTTTTTATAAATAAGTCACATTTATGCAGGCAAATTACAATATTAAATTGCCTAACGTTAAATTTATAATAGAAAACTCACATTTGATACATGAAGCCAGTGATTAGTAAAGAAAACAATGCCAATGTTTGTAAGGTTTGAGATTTACTTACATAAAATACTGAATGATGGCTCCATGAACTGCCCCAAAAGTCTAGATGGATATGAGACAAAAAAAATTCGGTACTGTTAAAGGCGGAAATGTATTATGTATATGGGCTATTTGCACGGGAGAAAGAATGAAGCTAATGATTTGAACAGTTATTTTTATTTTGAGTGTAAATCATCGGATCTTTTTTAAAGTACTTTTCATTGGTAGGGGCATGAGTCAATAATATCGCCAAACCCTGTGTGGCATAAACACTATAGCCTAGCAACTGTTTATATGATTTTTGCACAACTTAAACTAAGCCAGGATGGTAAATTTTAAGTCCAAACCTTGCGATTCAAATTGTTTCTTTAAACAATTAAACCCTATTCATACCTTAATAAAGCATCAACAGTCACATAAACAATATATGTATCATTAAAAAAATATATATTCGTTTGACTAAGGTCGTACTTAAACTGGAAATAGAAAGAATGTTTTGGAGACTCTTCCCATGAAAAAAAGTAATCCTAATAACAAGTACTTAAGAACTAACGAATGATGAAACATTCATGTTAAACAAAAATTTGTATATTTCTAGAACAATGCGGTTGCCTGGCATCCGCTTCGGATAAAAGCTGTACTGATTTTTAAGGTCTAAACATATTTATTGTAAAATAATATCACGGTTAATACGATTTATATATAGGATCTAGCATCAGAAAGTGTGTTAAAATTAATCATACTTTTTTTATTTTCTAGACACACATATCTTGATTGTATGAAGAAGTGGTTTGAATTATCGCTTTCCAAATTTCCTGATGCGTTTATTCTCTTCTAAAAAAAAAGGGGAATTTGAGACCCAAAAACAGAATATATTTGTTTTTATTATGCTTACCCGCGAGCATAGCACTGGTATTATGCTCGTCTTTTATATATTGCGACTGACCGCGTCTGTCAGTCAGTCAGTAAGTGGTCGCTATGCAAGGTAACTCCAGATTTTTTTTTAAAATGAAAATATAGACGGGAAATCATAGTAATTTTGGTTTCGAGATTAACAGAGAGTGTTGTGTTTGGCAACGTAAAATAGTATATGACTTGACGTCACTGATTGATTTTATATTAATTTGGGAAAAGGGAACAATGTAAAAAGAGCAGCGGTTTATTTGATGTTATTGATTTTTTTTTCAGTGTGTATGTGTGCGTGAGAGTATGTTTGTATTAGATGTCAACATTTATTTTTATACTAAAAATATGCCCGCACTATGTAGCGGGAATGGGCAGACCATTTTTCCCAGTATTAGTTGCTGGTTATTGCAATTTTTATTTGCCAAGTTATATTTCAGATTCATATATTAGTTAAAATCTTATGGGAAACAGAGATATTCCATTTTAAGTGGAAAACAATTAAATATAATTACATATATTTAAGAAAAAAAAGATAGAGAAAAAAACAACAGACATAATTATTTAGTTTTTACCATTTTACCGCGTGAATTGTTTTCACTTAATGCAGTGCCCTTTAACATTACCTTACTATTTAAAAGAAATGATTGATTAAAAAATGAATATTGACGACCATAATAACTATATTTACTATTTCATTCCCACATGTACTAAATAAACATAACTGATAGGTTTTACGAAAGAGCTCTACGACCATCGTCACACAAAAAGTTCATACATAATTACGACAATGCATAGTAACACAATTGTAAGTAATACACTATTTGTAACCGCGTCTATGAGATAAAGAATATATTTCACTATCACTTAAAAAGGCAAAGGCTACAAAACTCATAGCGCAAATAAACAAAATTGTTAATGTACTTTCTAAAATGCTTTTTTTTAAAAATCCGTCGTATTAAAATAATATCAAGAAAATGTGCACAACATATTTAGACAATAAAATATTATAGAAAGCTGGCTGCATAAAATAAAGTCTCTAAATTTTACGATTTATATTTACGGTTTTTATGCACTGTGTTTAATTTCAACAAGGAATCATTTTTTGGTTCCCTATATTTGATAAGGAATCATATTTTGTAAATTACATTACATTACATCTTACACCGATAGGATTCCTGGGCCCTTGAGTCCTATCGGTCTAAGATGTAATGTTCAAATAACAGTTTATTTCAATCTGGATGATAACGAATATATTTATTTGTCAATATTTGTGTGAAAGTAAACAGTTAACATTTCTTAAACGCTTACGACAAAGAGATAAGAGGCCTTCGGCTCCAAAAGAATGAAAAATATATTCTTAATGCATGCCCTATAGTATTTTAATATAGACCATCAACTTTGTATATTCCAAGTTTTGTCAAAATCTTTTTACACATTATTCAAAGCTTAAATACGGTTTGTAGCTCATATACGGTTAAAAAACTACATTTGCGCCACAGTGAGTGATACCTTAATTTTTATTTCGACTATTACCATCGCATTATTGTACTCACCAATTTCCAAAAGTTTCATGCATCTACCTACACGGGAAGTTGGAGAATTAGTGATAAGTAAATTTGTATATTAGAAAAAAATACTACATTTGGGCCCTGGCCCCCAGTGATTGATATTTTTTATTTTTATTTTGCCTTTTTCCATTGCGGGAGGTACTTAATAACTTCCTAAAGTTTCATGCTCCTACCAAACTGAAAGTTGGAGATTTAATGATGAATCCTTTTTATGTAGCTCATATTAGGATAAAAACTACGTTAGGGCCAACGGTTCCAAATTAAGTGATAATTTTATAGAAATTTTACCTGTTACCATGGCGGGATGGTACTCAACAACTTTCCAAAGTTTCATGCTTCTACCAACACGACCTACACGTGAAGTTGGAGATTTAGTGATGAGTCAATTTTTATAGAAACATAAAATATATTTGGGTCTTGGCCCCCCGGGGAGTGATATTTAAAATATTTTTTCGACTTTTACCATCGTGGGAGTGTAATTAACAACTTTCCAAGTTTTCATGCCCTTACCTACACAGGCAATCTGAGAATTAGAGATGAGTCAGTTTTTATATTGCTCATATAATGAAAAAATGCATTTGGGCCCCCGGCCCAAATTAGTGGGAATTTTAACATTCTTTTTCGTCAAATTTCGTCGTAAGAAAGTAATCAGCAAGTTTGGAATGTTTCATTCTTCTAACTACACTGAAAGTTTGAGAATTAGTGATGAGTCAGTTAGTCAGGGCTTTGCCTTTTAAAAGTATAGGGTGTATAGATAATTGTTTATTAATAATAACTTTCATTTTGGTTACTGAATACTTTCCTTGCTTAGTATTATGATTTATTTAGACGTGCAATCCTAAACAAAAATGGCGACTAATGACAGCACTGTTAAACTTAAGCATTAAAGAGGAAAGTTGAGCAAACCTTTTATTTTTAAGCTAAGTGTGGATTACAAAGTAGAAGAAGGTGACATAATATAATGCGTTCACTGACATAAACAATTCGCTTTTTGGAGTTCAAATACATCGCTGACTTACCACCTTCAGTACAAACATCCGCTCATGTATCAACACATTGTCAACAGTGACTGGCAGAAGAGTTGTCAAGTACAATCAATTAATATTTTTTATTGTTTATGTCAAAAAAGCCCTGTAGCGGCAAAATTTCAGCGGACTTGAAATTTTAGGACATCTGACTGCTTTTGTGAAAAATGATTAACTACAAACAGTACTACGTAAAAGCTCTTCGAAAAAAGTACATATTGTCATTATCATTAGTCAGATGTAGGGCTAGAAATAAACCGAACAAAGGAAAGCTATAGAAATAATTTACAGCAGGACGTCCAACAAGTTCAGTAGAAAAAGGCAATGATGAGACAAAAGCACCTAGGCCGAAGAACTTAAAACTTATCTGTAGCTTAGCGATTCTGAAACGCATTCTTCAGCTGACGATTCAGATGGAGTACATGGTGCACAGGCTGACCTGACGCGACACAAAGAAGAATCTTCTATTCTAGATACATGATCTTCTCATGTGGAAGTTTAATAACCATCTTTTTTCTGTCCTAAGCAATTTTGTGCACATAATACTATGTGTACCGGCAACATCTGTTCCGTGCGAAAGACTGTGCAGTTCTTTAGGATACATCGTCAATAAAATGAGATCATGTCAGCTTCCAGAAAATGTAAACACTCTGGTTTGTCTGCGAGACTAGCTGAAGTGATGCCTACTAGCTTACTATAAAGTGACTGACAGTCAGTACAATATATATGTTTTACAATTAAAATAACTCTCTACGTTTTTTTCGTTATACAAACATCATTTCTGTCAGTGCTTAAATTTGATTTTATAACATGTTTGTGTCAACTCTGAAGTTACGAAAGAGATGGTTGCAGACCAGATGCAAACAGTTTAAAGGGAAGAAACGACTATGTAACGTTTTTATAGTTTTGAGATAGTGACATTTTTAAGTTCTAATCTATGTAGTTTTATTGTTTTTTAACCATAATGAATATAACTAAAAGCTTTAACAACTTTTGGCATTTGCTTTTAATTTTTAAGGAATACATTTGATCTATAATGCTTATGAAAGAAATATTTCATGCTTTTACTGAGTAGGTTGGAAATGTAGTTAGCTATTTCTTCATTTTTAAGAAACGTTAATGTGTTTCTTATTAATAAATATCTTTTTATACTATTCTTTTATATTTAGATAGTAAGATAAACTAAAACTTTTAATATTTTAATTAACAATACTGGATTTATTTATTAAGAAAAAAATATTAAAATTTAAAAAATTCATTGTAATTAGTTCTCAAATATATATATAAATATATATAATTTGCAATGTCGCGTCTCTCCGTGACGCTACTAGATTTAGAAAGAAGCGCACCAAATTACTGCACCAATGCATCAAAAGGTGTGCAAATTAAACATGCGCTGTAAAAAAATATTATATGACGTCATTGTTTTCGCTCATATTTTAATTTTGGAAAAGTAATCAATGTAAAAAGAGGATTTGATGATGGTTAATTATAAAATCAAAAGACAAAGGGACGTCGTAGGCACCCTACAACCCCTATTATAAAATACTTTGTGTACATTTCACACAATTTTAATATTTCGTATTTATCAAACAAGGACAAGTTAGTTGGGCTTTTGAAAAAGTTCGGCGCCGTAGGCACCCTAAAAAAAGTGCCTTTTTTTATAAAATAAATAGATTTCAGCTGAAAACTTCAGTCATTTTCTACGAGTGATACGCTAGTATATATATGTTTAACAAGACAGCTCGTTATTTGAGATACATGTCCTGTGTCTTGAAATAACATTTGAGAAATGAGACTTATGATGTGTTCACACGTACAAATTTTGATCAAAATTTTAGTGTAAACCATGGCAACGTGCGTCATGCACTATTTTTTTTATTTTGAACTCATAATTTTTTTTTATATCCTGTAACATTTAAAAAAAACAACCTCTTATAATAAGTACATCAACAATATCCTTGTGTCTCTCTTGCAATAAGTACATCAACAATATCCATGTGTCCATCTTGCAATAAGTACATCAACAATATCCATGTGTCCATCTTGTAATAAGTACATCAACAATGTCCCTGTGACCAATTGTAATAAGTACATCAACAATATCCATGTGTCCATCTTGTAATAAGTACATCAACAATATCCATGTGTCCATCTTGTAATAAGTACATCAACAATATCCATGTGTCCATCTTGTAATAAGTACATCAACAATATCCATGTGTCCATCTTGTAATAAGTACATCAACAATATTCATGTGTCACTCTTGTAATAAGTACATCAACAATGTCCCTGTGACCAATTGTAATAAGTACATCAACATATCCATGTGTCCATCTTGTAATAAGTACATCAACAATATCCATGTGTCCATCTTGTAATAAGTACATCAACAATATCCATGTGTCCATCTTGTAATAAGTACATCAACAATATTCATGTGTCACTCTTGTAATAAGTACATCAACAATGTCCCTGTGACCAATTGTAATAAGTACATCAACAATATCCATGTGTCCATCTTGTAATAAGTACATCAACAATATCCATGTGTCCATCTTGTAATAAGTACATCAACAATGTCCCTGTGACCAATTGTAATAAGTACATCAACAATATCCATGTGTCTATTGTGTAATAAGTACATCAACAATATCCATGTGTCCATCTTGTAATAAGTACATCAACAATATCCATGTGTCCATCTTGTAATAAGTACATCAACAATATCCATGTGTCCATCTTGTAATAAGTACATCAACAATATTCATGTGTCACTCTTGTAATAAGTACATCAACAATGTCCCTGTGACCAATTGTAATAAGTACATCAACATATCCATGTGTCCATCTTGTAATAAGTACATCAACAATATCCATGTGTCCATCTTGTAATAAGTACATCAACAATATCCATGTGTCCATCTTGTAATAAGTACATCAACAATATTCATGTGTCACTCTTGTAATAAGTACATCAACAATGTCCCTGTGACCAATTGTAATAAGTACATCAACAATATCCATGTGTCCATCTTGTAATAAGTACATCAACAATATCCATGTGTCCATCTTGTAATAAGTACATCAACAATGTCCCTGTGACCAATTGTAATAAGTACATCAACAATATCCATGTGTCTATTGTGTAATAAGTACATCAACAATATACATGTGTCCATCTTGTAATAAGTACATCAACAATATCCATGTGTCCATCTTGTAATAAGTACATCAACAATGTCCCTGTGACCAATTGTAATAAGTACATCAACAATATCCATGTGTCTATTGTGTAATAAGTACATCAACAATATCCATGTGTCCATCTTGTAATAAGTACATCAACAATATCCATGTGTCCATCTTGTAATAAGTACATCAACAATGTCCCTGTGACCAATTGTAATAAGTACATCAACAATATCCATGTGTCTATTGTGTAATAAGTACATCAACAATATCCATGTGTCCCTCTTGTAATAAGTACATCAACAATATCTATTTGACCCTATTGTAATAAGTACATAAACAATCTCCCTGTAACCCTATTGTAATAAATACATCAATAATATCCATTTGTCCCTCTCGTAATAAGTACATAAACAATATCCTTGTGACCCTCTTGCAATGCAATATAAAGAGCTGTTAACTAATCATTTGTGTTTAAATGAACATATGTCCTTTTTTAATTATTACACGCTTTTATTTAAGTCACACTGTATGTTGTATGTTGTATCTGTCAAATCATGTGATGTAAAATTATATCGTTTCTGGTGGTGCTAAAGATCTCAAAATTTTACCACTGATAGATCTTGGATGACAGTGCATTGTATTAAAATTTCAGATTGATCGAATTTACCGTAATTAAATAAATGCATTTTAGTTTATCTCTATGTATAATCTGTATCCGTGCTATTCTTGACTTCCACGTGCGTGTCACCGAAGTTCACCCCCAGCCATCGACGACCACATATCAGGTGTTAAACAGCTCAGTAATACGAAACTAAATCTACATAATACAAGAGCAAAAACTGGAGTTTTGATTATTCAAACATTCCCTTTATCAATTATGCCCCTTCTCACATCCGCATTTTAAAAATAAAATACTTAAAAAGACATCTTTTTTTTAAAAGGACAAGCTTTTATTTACATATAGAAAGTGCACTAAAAAAATAAAATAAAAATGTTCTATGATAACAGGTGAAATCAGTGAACGTATCCACTGCACATAAAAGCGTGGGGCGCTCATCACTACTCTCTATCATACACAAGGCTGCGAAACATAAATACAAATCTGTATGAATATTAACAAACAATAAAAGTTTCACAACTTTTATCATATACATGCTACTGTCATATTAATTAGAAATTTGTAGCTATATGCAGAAGAATAGTTGCAAACAGAAATGAGTTGTGCAAATCTGAGAGATATCAAAATTTAAGCGTCCCACGCTTTTATGTGCTGTGCATAGGTTCACTGATTTTACTTTCTATATGTAAATAAAAGCGGGTTTTTTATTTAGTTTTTTTTGGAGTACGGATAATGATAAATAATGCATACCCGAAACACCAGGTACAGTATCTAAAATACATATGTGTAATAACGGTGGCCCAACCACTGAATACAAACCGCATGCATCTCTTCTGATTTTACTTTTCGGCTCGCAAAAATTTATGAAAGATAGGTTTGAAGAATAACTAAATATTTTAAAACCAACTTTAAAGACTTTCACAAACGAGTCTTATGTTGCTCTACACTTATAACCAATTCGTAAAAGACGTAATCAAGTATGGAGTTGTTACAGAAGATAAAGTTTTCGCTTTAATACACAAGTCAAAATCAATGATGAATCACTGATAGATTGTGTTATAATTTAAATATATTTAACTTAAAAGAACTAAATGCCGACTAATATCCATTTCGTTATCATGTAATTCTTTAAATCCTTGCTCTCTATAATATTAATGAAGTTCATAACATCAACTCATCTCACATAACATCTTTGCTCCACAACTACTAGCTACAAACCATATTTAACGAAACTTGTTAGATCTGGAAAGAATAATAATTCATTTTCATTTAACTATGAGTCATTTTACAATGTATTAATATATTTAAAAAAAAACATATTTAAGTGTCTGTTAATTTTGTAGCATTATCGCAAAAACTTCTTCAACATACATTTAGAGATAAAACAGATACAATATCGCGGGTATTAAGACTTATATATAGGTTCTAGCTTCTGAAAGTGCGTGCTCTAGCGAAAAAATACACTAACAGCAAAGGATATTGCTTGAATTTATTTGAGCAATATTATACACCGAGGATAAAGTTTTGTATACAGACTGATTCAAAATGCAGATCATGCGGTTAACTAAGTGGCAGTTTTCTTTTAAACTATATACACTTTCTTGAAAATAAAGTTTATTCTACTAATCAAATTTAAAATCAAATGCCTACAAATATATGTTAAATAGTAAGGCCTTACCAAATATGTCATTTTATAAGCTAACAAAGCTACAAGGAAATAAGGCTTACATATAAATACAAAGACAAATAATATCGCTATTTTAGTGGAACAAGTATCTGCCAATTTATTGCTTTGTTAATACTAGAAGAAAAGAGTGTAAAGTCATTTAAAATGACATAATCATTTAAAAGAAAATCAATATCTCAGAGTTTAAAAAAACAACAACATTATTTTATGCTATTATTCAAATGTAGCTTTTAAACCAATGAACCATATTTTCCACGCTCCACTGGGCATACATATTCACATAAATATTATCTGTCTCATACCATGTCCAATGCGTCTTAAACTAATTTCATGCTTAAACTAAACAATTGAATTGATGACATTTAGAGCTTTTTCCTAGAACCAAAATAATCATATGGAAAGATATTGTTTTCATTTTTTTATTCAGGCGAAAAGAAATTGAGTCGTGCCCATTAATTTTTTGTAACTGTTAAGGAGCTACGTTATTCTGGTAGAGTATATAGAGATGAGCTTATCTTATTATGACAGCAATACCAACATTGATGGGTAATATACAAATTCATCATACTTTCTATTTTCTTGAAACACATATCGTGCTTTTTATAAAGATGTGGTTTGATTTATCACTACCTTAAATTCCTGATTCATTCACACTCATTTTTAAGGGGAATGAAGAGACCCAAAACCAAATAAAGTTATTTTTTTAAATTTTGACTACCCCGTAGCGTAGCTCGGGCATTTCGCTCGCAGATAGATAAGGCCTTTCTAAGTATGTGACACATGTGTGATAATTTCAACAAATTTCCCTTTATGTTTTATTTACTTCTACATTCCCTTGGGATCATGTTGAGCCCATAGTAACTTAAATGTCACATTGGTATTGGTTTCCCTTTATTTCGAGGTTCTGTGATTAGTACAGAGTACAGAAATGTCTAAATGGCTAAAGAATGCAGTCTTTAGATCAGCTAAGTCAGTGCTTCTCAAACTTTTTTAATGTGATGGACAGGCAGGAAATTTTTTCATTGCTCCAGGGACCGGTGTGCTATTTACCTGTACTGACGTGGTAGCGAAATGCAATTTATTTTAATATTATTTTCTTTAATTTTTTATGCTTTTTGCCGAAAAAATGACATATTCTATAAGGTTAGTATTAATGGTTGCAAATGGAGGATTATAATTATATGTTTATTTCCTTTCTTGGTAATCTGCGGACCGGAGGCGGAAGGCCCACGGACCAGCTACTGTCTGTCGACCACCACTTTGAGAAGCACTGAGCTAAGTGACGTCGACAGTGATAACCACACAGGGTCATCAAGGACAAAGCAATAGTTACTATATTTGTCCCAGATCAAGTGACAAGAAAACCAAATAATTAGTCTGTAATGAGTTCAATATGTTTGTGATCGAAGACCATACCAAACGGTTGTGTAACCGATGCGAATGGTGACATCTTTACCTACAGCGGCTAAGAAAGCGGAAACTCACACATAAAGTATTGTGCAATATTATTCTGATTTTATAACACATTGGGATAACATATTATATCAAATAAACCAGATACTGCTATAAAGTGATGCTATTCTTGTCATATACCATGTTTTTCACCTGGGGTCACACTGACCCCATGGTACCGATAATATGACTTTTGTCATGGTGCCAGAGAAGGTATAACAAATGTGATATATTTTATTTATTTTCTTCTTATTTTGGCTCAGTTCCTTTAATTGATATCTATTTCATCCGTACCAAAAGTCACCATGATGATTAGTAAATAATATCAAATGTTGAGTTCATATAAATCAAAATATGTCTAAGTCTCTACAACGTGACATTATTTACGACTTGTGTTGATGTAACAATGACAAAAAAAAGTGCGTAAAACAAGATGGCGTCAAGGGTAAGACCTTACATTGTTAGCAAAAGAAAACTAAATAATTAATCGCAATATATAGATTTATATATTTATATATACATATATATATATATATATATATATATATATATATATATATATATATATATATATATATATACCAAAGCTACGGTTGAAATTTCTATTCTTATTTCAATTTGAGACAAAATTTCAAACAAATCAAATAGTCATAAGTGTATAAATAGTAGTTAAATGTACTTAAGAAAAAGACTTTATCGGAAACTCTTGGAAACGTGTGCAGTTTATTTATTTAAGTTTAAAATACCCACTATTTTTTATTTGATTTTTACTAAAAAACAATTTTATTTTTTAAAAAAGTATTTACATTGAAATACAACAGGTGTCTTAGTAATGATGTAAAGCTGGAGTTGTGTTACTATTTTGTTTGTATGTTGTTATTTTTTTTAATGCAGCCAGCAAAATACAAAAACAACTGTTCTTAGATCAAATATAGGTTGTAATCCACACTCTATAATTGTTTTAAATTTTTAATAAATAACTATATATATATATATATATATATATATATATATATATATATATATATATATATATATAAATAATTAATTATTTTTCAAATCTTATTGGCTATGACTATTTGACATATAGTTAAAGCTCTCAAGATGTTAGTTACATTTTTTTATTTAAATAAAATTAGATTTCTGAAAAAAAAAGTTATAGATGACAAGAATTAAAGATTTTTTTTCAATATTCATTATTATGTATCATTAATATCTTAATCATTCCAAGAAAAGTGTTTTAAACAGCTAATTGAGGTTTTGTAACTGTAGAACAATTACTTAAAGTGAACTCATGTTTATCGCAGTTAGTGGGGACCGGAGAATCCCGCTATATGTGAAATTCCGCGAAACAAGCCTGGGATTCCCAGTAATTACAGCAGACCTTCGCCATAACGAAGTAATTGGTGGCTAAGAAAAGTTCGCTAAGCATGTCTTCGCTATCCAATGCCCAATTAAACATAAGCCTAGAGCTAAAAATAGCTAATGCGTTGTTGGCGCTGAATTTCGCCTATCCATTCTTTAAGAAAATAATTTCATGCAACTAAATGAGAGTATAAACACCAAAAAATCACTATCAACAATTTAAATAGTAATACACAAACCCTAATGCAATTAACAAATAGACAATCCTAGCCATTATTACACAAATTAAATCGTAGCCTAGATGATTCTAAGGCGTAAGCATAATGGAATGAACCACACAATCATAGTGAAAACTCTTTATATCACATCGTAAACAACATTTTCTATTCGATTATAGTTAAATGATTAACTAAATCTTCCCTTAAAATGCCTAGTTTAAAAATATAAAAATAAATAAACACATATAGCTTTCCTAAATCTCAACCAGCTTTTCCAATGTTTACATTTTAACGCTAGCTAGCGAACAGCTGTTTGGTTAGTTTTTTTGTTTTTTTTTCTTGTTTATTTTTACATGAGATTGCACTCGCACAAAAAGTAATCATTTTTAAGCCTAAGATGAATGTTCTTTTAAATCGACTTTAGACGTTTTTCAATAACAACGGAATGATTAACTGTGTGTTTACATAATAAATAACTTATAATCACAGTCAGAGGCGTCACTAGGGTTGGTGTCGTCCGGGGCGATAGCTCATGGTGTCACCCTCTCACGACTTTACCCTAACTTCCCTGAGTCTTCCAGTGCCAAATAACGGGAACATAATTTTAAATTGTGGTGCCACCCTTTGTGATGATGCCACCTGGTGAGGGTCACACCCTCGCATTCCCATAGTGACGCCAACATTTTGTCTTCTTTAAATTGTTGTCTTAGTGTAACTTATTAATTAATTTCGTGGCGATGACCCGTAAAATAGCACAAAAAAGAGCGCAGATGAAGATTGGAGGCGATTATTCTAATATATGGTAATGTTTCAAGATGGACTACCAACTAGGTATAGCATGATGAAAGTGCTCTCTTTAATGACATGTAACAACAATTATAACAAGAAAAATGTTTCCAACATATGTCTGACAAGATTTGAGATATAAAAAAAAATTGTTTATTATTAACTAAATGATTTTTTTTTAAATTTTAAGTCTTGCCTGTCAAACTTTAATAACATTTGTTAATTTTTAAAAAAAAATTGTCTAGCTTTTGAACATGTTCAAAATTTAAGTGTTATTTGGCTTCCTTTTATAAGTTTCAAAATTAAATTCAATCTTTATTAAAGATTTATTTAAGCCGGAAAATGTATAACTTGGCATTTTGAATCTAAAATAATTGGAGTAAATTCTCACTATATTTCCCTCTTAAAAAAAATAATAAAAAAATATGTTACTAATAAGTTTACGCGTTTAATGTATTTCATTGAATTTCGTTTATTTTTCTAGCTGAAAAATTGTGTCGTCTCTTTTTTTTTAGACATAAAATCGTTCAGAGTAACATTTTAGATGTTGGTGTCGCCCCCCCCCCTGATGGTGTCTACCGGGGCGGTCCGCCCCCACCGCACCACCCTAGCGACGCCACTGATCACAGTATAATTTTTTTTTAATTTTCCCTTAATTTTTGTGTGTGAAATATTAGGCCTATATTCATTATAGTGACTTTTGTTTGTTATATGCCCAAGCTAATTAGTGTGTTATTGCGGGGGTTCGATAAGCGGGGGTTCGTAAAGCAGGGGTTACTGTATCGTATGTGTATGTTGGTACAAGAATGTTTAAAATATGTATATTTATTATTTATTTACATTATATATACAGTTTAGTATGCTTAAAGCGCTTGAAAAATATTATTGTCAATCATTACAGTACATTACTGTAATGTATAAATTCACTCACAAACATTTTACTTTAAACTTAAGTTTCAAATTACATCATACAAACAATTCCCCAACCCCCTCTCTCTCTCTCTGTGTCTCATTTTCGCGCTCTCTCTCTCTCTCTCTATCTCTCTCTCTCGTTTTCTCTCTCATTCTCCTCTCTCTTTCTGTCTATCTCTTATACGATATGATATTATGGTGTTCTAACACTTACAAAGGACGATAGTATCTTCAGCTGTAATAACGACGACGACGCTGCAATTGACGATGCTGACGACAAAAAAGGCCATTACAAGTATAAGGCTCATGAGGATGGCTAACCTGATCAGTTCCATCAATGTGAAAGCTAATTTTGACGATTGGGTTACTGCACAGGTATAATGTGACTTTTAAAGATAAAACACTGCTGCTTTCCGCAAAACGGCTTATATATATATATATGAATTAAGACCTCAAAGGAAGAAACGACTAACTGACGTTTTATTAAATTAATTAGTTATCCACCTTATCTGATAGCAAATAAAGAAATTATAATGTTTGAGTGAATGTTTATGGGCAAATAACGTCTGTGACACTTTAAAAAATCTAAATGTAACTGGTAAATAAATGATAAATCTATATAACTGTATAGTTTTTAGTTTTAAATCGTGAACATCTCATAACTTCAGAAATGAGACATAGCCGATCCTTCCCTTGAGGTTAGCTTTTATGTATTATATATATATATATATATATATATATATATATATATATATATATATATATATATATATATATATATATATATTTCTTTATTTTATATATACGTATATATTTATATATGTGTTGTTCGTAAGTCGTATGTATATATATCAATGGGGAACAATTTGCGGCTCACGAGCCGCATGGGACTATTCTGTGTTCACATTGCCACTCAATTTATGAAATAAAACTTTTCTTTTCAAATATATCATATTAACGATATATAATTTTTTTTTATTTTTTTTATTTAATTCTCTACCAACAGAGTGTTTAACAATAATATGGTGTTCATTTAAATTTTAAATTTTGATGGATCGATTCGTTTCTGACTGGTTGCAAGTAACGAAAAAAAACAAAAAAACAAAGACAATAGTATAGCTTTTCTAACACAATAGGAAGAGGAGACATTTATAGATATAGATGATAAGGCAATTTTCCTCATATGCAAAACACCGCTAGCAAATTACAAAGCTAGGTATATTAAGCAACATTATGAATAAGTCATGAATAGTTTGTAACGTCATCTCCACTGCATTCTGAATTAAGAATAAAAAACACTGTCAAATTTAAAGGAAAATCGAGTAAAGTTTAATTTTTTTAACACTTATCGCCCTTCACGCCCCTGAGATTGTGTCAAACGGCTTAGTAATGTTTAAAAAAAATCCAAAAACTAGATGATCTAGTCACATTCTCAACATAGCAGTGGCGTAGTCCAGGTTTGCTTTCATCCTATCCGTTTACTTAGTTGGAATGATCTCACCCATTTCTCTCGACTTGATGAGTGAATTTCTTTATTTTAAACCGAGTCTAGTGAACTTGTAGGCCTATAATTTTATATAGTACATAATTGCTCGCCATCTGAATACATGACGTTATCGTTTCTATAAACCCATGCCCTGAAAGAACTAATCATTTTCTTTATGGAAAAAAAAACTGCCTTTATACAACCAAAAGTCTGCCTGACACTCCCAACTTTCTTTATAAAACCAAAAGTCTGCCTGACACTCCCAACTGTCTTTATAAAACCAAAAGTCTGCCTGACAATCTAAAATTCTTTTATACAACCAAAAGTCTGCGTGAATCTCCCAACTGTTTTTATACAACCAAAAGGCTGCCTTACACTCCCAACTGCATTTATACAAACAAAAATTTTTCTTGACACTCCAAACTTCCTTTATGCAATTAAAAGTCTGCCTGACACTCCCGACGGCCTTTATACAACCAAAAAACCTACTGACACTCCCAACTGCCTTTATGTATTTTTAAAGGAAAAACAAATGTAATAGACTATATCATTTCTAAGACCGGAAAACGTCATAGCTCATTCGGTAATTGGGCTATATTTAGATTCAGGTCAAACTTTTCTGAAGTATCCATTACAACAGTGTATTTTGATACATTGATGTCACTAAAAACAATCTTCTAGGTGAAATTTTTTGAGGAAAAAATATTTCTTTACACTTATTTTTGCAGCCGAAAAAATATTAAAATGTTGAAGACTTAAAACTTTAATAAAAAAGCCTTAACATATTTTAAATTATTTAAAGATGAGTGTAAGCGTTCGTTCGATAGTCGTAACTACGGTAAACTCTAGTCCTAGCGTAGTCAATTATTAACATATATGTATTTTAATATTGTTTTCCTTGGTCCCTGCCTTATAAAAATATATGCCTTTGTATTTATTAGTAATAAACTTACACTAAGATTATGACTTTAATTATAATTACATCATAGTATGAAAGAATAAACTTCATGGACGAACGATCAACTAGAACTAGTTACTACTAACTTATTACTAGAGCCTCAGTCAGAGCAGATGCAGAGTCACTAATTCATTTACATAATTCATGCTAGCAAGGACGTTCCATTTCGCATAATATAATATTACATAATATAAACATATATTGATATTTTAATTTAAATGAATAAGCCTAAGCATTTTTTAAGATGAGTGAAAGTGTAAGCGGTCGTTCAATAGTCGGAGCCGGCCATCGCCACTAGTACTAGTGACTAGTGAGTGCTAGCAAACTTATATTTAATATAAATTGTTTTCGTTTGTTCATATAAATTATATATGCCTTAGTATTTATTAGTAATAAACTTAAACTAAGATTATGACTTTAATTATAATTACTTCATTAGTTTTAGAAGTAAATAGTATGAATGAATAAAATTCTCGGATGAATGAGCGAATGAACTAAAAATAAAAAGTATAGTCTGTATATTTACGTATTAATATTAAATTCACTCTCGCAAGGACGCTCTATTTCACATTATATTATATATCAAATAATATGACCTTATATTTTTCTTTAAAATTCTATAAAATCAAGGTTTTGAACAAGTTTTAGATACTTTCAATGAGCGCATTCCCTCTAATAGTTATGAATAAATATTAACTACTTGACCTCACGGCACCTCAGGCGGTGACCTATTTATAGATCGAGTCTATTATTACACTTCCGGTAAATAATGACCAACCCTATTAAGCAATTTTTTAAATGCCTCTTTGAGGAGTTAATCGGAGTGGTCCTTACCTCACAGATCTCTCGATGTATCTTCATATCTGCGCCACTACCATAAACAATACTAAAGTACACACATGTGACTATTACAATAAATAATGCAAAGTTTGTAACTATTATGTTTTTGTGTGATCTACTTTTGCTATATGGACATCGTGATGGGGCTGATTTATTTTAGGGGGGCCAAATTTTACAGGCTAGGAATTTGGAGATAATTATTTTATCCCGGAGGTTTTATTTTAAAATAAACCTGCGGGGGAGACTCTGTATGGGTGAGGATTTGTTTTGCGAACCGGCAACTACATTCAGAGTGACATTTTTTGTTTTATTTCCGTCTTTCAGTGATAGAGCTATTCCATTTCACACATTTAAAGCAGTCTTATTACCCATATGATTTGACAACAACTTTTTAAAAAATGACAAACAAGAATGGTCCAGATTAAAATCATTAGGTGTTTTGAACTTCACGTCTTGCACCAATTGGGTCCGGGCCTCTAATGTCGTTTTTTTTTAAACACAAGCTATTTAAATATCATTTTTCTTACTTATCGCAATACAATTTAACAAAGTTGTTCATTATTAATAAGCTAAATGGATTTTTCTTGATCAAACTTTGTACACACAATATTAATAGCTCATATTTAGAAACAATATGACAATGAAATCTTTATGACAAACAGTTATGTTAATTTTGAAATTTTAAATGTCTAACCGATCACGGACGTTCGCCAAGTTGAATTTAAAAATAAAAAATTTGCCCAATCTTCACGACATATGGAAGGGCTATCTTCGTTAACCAAAACACATAAATGTGCTTATTTTGGTGGTATGACACAAAATTGAACTTCTCTAAAGGTCTTTGGTACTTATGGTTCCAATTTCCTGAAATTTCGTTCACATTTTCCAAATTCTAACTGAATACTTCTTTTCCAATGCTATAATGTCAGTAGATAATAAATAGCATTTAGCACAATTCCTATGAATTCCTTGTTCTAACTTGTTTTTTCTATACTGCGATATTTTATATTTATGCTACCAACAAGTATTACTAATTATTGACTGCTTTTTTTTAAATTCTTTTTTTAAATCAGATACTTTTTTTTGAAAAGAGATCAAATGTTAATAAAAAGGATGCTAATGGGTGCACGGCACTTCACATGGCATCACTAAGAGGACACAATGATATGGTAGCTGTACTTATTGAAAAAGGATCAAATGTTAATATTCAGGATGCCAACGGATACACGGCACTTCACAATGCATCTCAAAATGGTCATAAAGATATTGCTGCTCAACTTATTCAAAAAGGAGCACGTGTTAATTTAAAGGAAGTTAATAAATACACGGCACTACACATAGCATCACAAAATGGTCACACAGATGTAGTAGCTCTGCTCATTGAAAAAGGATCAAATATTACTGAGAAATGTGATAATGGGTGCACCGCACTTCATGTTGCATCTCTTACAGGACACAAAGAAGTAGTTGCTTTGCTTATCAAAAAGGGATCAAATATTAATGAGAAAGATGATTATGGGTGCAATGCACTTCACATGGCATCCCTTAAAGGACACAAAGAGGTAGTGGCTCTGCTTATGAAAACAATATTAAATATTAATGAGAAGTGTGGTAGTGGATACACAGCACTTCACTTGGCATCATTTATGGGATACAAACATGTAATTTCTCTGCTTATCGAAAACTACTCAGTTGTAAATGAGAAAGATGATAATTGGTTCTACGCACTTCACATTGCATCACACGAAGGACACACAGATGTAGTTTCTCTACTTATTAAAAAAGGAATAAGTGTTAATAAGAAGGATCCTAAAGGATACACGCCCCTAGACATGGCAGCACGAAATGGTCACAATGATTTGGCTGCATTCCTTATTAAAAAGGGATCAAATGTAAATGATAAAGATAAAAATTGATACACAGCACTTCACATAGCATCCATTAAAGGAAACAAAAATGAGGTTGCATTGCTTATCGAGAAGCAATCAAACGTTAATGAAAAGGATAGTAAAGGAAACACAGCTGTTTTCATGGCATCTGGTAGAGGACATACATATATAGTAGCTTTATTAATTGAAAAAGGTGCCAATGTTAATCAGAAGAATGTTAACGGATACAGGGCACTTCACAAGGCATCGAAAAAAGGTAAAAATTATGTCGTTTCTTTGCTGATTGAAATGGGATCAAATGTTAATAAAAAGGATGATAATGGGTGCACGGCACTTCACATGGCGTCACTTGGAGGACACAGTGATATGGTAGCTGTACTTATTGGAAAAGGATCAAATGTTAATATTCAGGATGTCAACGGATTCAGGGCACTACACATAGCATCACAACACGGCCACAGAGATGTAGTAGATTTGCTTATTGTTAAAGGATCAAATATTAATGAGAAATGTGATAATGGGTGCACCGCACTTCACATTGCTTCCCATAAAAGACAGAAAGGTGTTGTTGCTTTGCTAATCGAAAAAGGATCAAATATTGATGAGAAAAATGATAATGGGTGCACCGCACTTCACGTTGCATCTCTTACAGGACACAAAGATGTAGTTGCTTTGCTTATCGAAAAGGGATCAAATATTAATGAGAAAGATGATTTTGGGTGCAATGCACTTCACCTGGCATCCCTTAAAGGACACAAAGAGGTAGTGGCTCTGCTTATGAAAACACGATTAAATATTAATGAGAAGTGTGGTAGTGGATACACAGCACTTCACTTGGCATCATTTTTGGGATACAAAATTGTAATTTCTTTGCTTATCCAAAACTACTCAGATGTAAATGAGAAAGATGATAATTGGTTCTACGCACTTCACATGGCATCCCTTGAAGGACACAGAGGTGTAGTTGATGTGCTTATTAAAAAAGGAATACGTGTTAATAAGAAGGATCCTAAAGGATACACGCCACTACACATGGCAGCACGAAATGGTCACAGATATTTGGCTGCATTCCTTATTAAAAAAGGATCAAATGTAAAAGAGAAATGTAATAGTGGGTGTACCGCACTTCACATGGCAACACTGAAAGGTCACAGAGATGTAGTTGATCTGCTTATTGAAAAAGGAGCAAATATTAATGAGAAAGAAGCTTATGGACGCACACCACTTCACATAGCGTCACAAAGAGGTCTGAAAGATGTTGTAGCTCTTCTTATTGAACATGAGGCACAAGTAAATGAGAAAGATTTTCAAAAAACCAAGGCCTTGATCGTTGCTTTATGTTATAGCCACTACGAAATTGTTCATTTATTAATAGCTAACGGAGGAAATTGTAAGGAACTAGTTTTTACTTCAGCTATTTTACATGTTCACGTTCTTTTAAATAAAAATATTAGACTTGAATTCATTCCATTTCTAATTGAACTAGGTGCTTCAATTAATGAAACAGACGCTAATGGTCAGACGGCACTTATGATTACAATTATTGCTGGACATAAAGATGTTAAACCATTATTTATTAAAACAGCAGTAGAAAATAAAATGTTACAAAGTAGTAGGCTTGAAAATACGTTTACCACAAGATGTCAAGCTTTTATTTTAAAAATTTTAAAATTTGGAGCAGATGTAAATATAAAAGACAAAGATGGCTGGACAGCACTGATGTTTGCAGCAGATTGTGGTGACATGGAATCCTTAAATTTATTACTTCAAAATGATGCAAATATTAATGAAACAAATATTTTTGGATGGACAGCTCTGTCGATAGCGTGTCAAAATGGAAACATTGACATCATTAAAAACCTGATTGACCATGAGGCGAATGTAAATCAGATAATCATTGATGGTTGGACAAATCTCATGATAGCAGTTCTCAGTCAAAAACATAAAGCTGCTAAACTATTGATTGCTTGTAAAGCCACTGTCAATCAAATTAAATGTTGCTGGCTGGACAGCTTTAATAATAGCTTCTGAAAAATGCTTTGAAGGCATTGTAAAACTTCTTTGTGATTATAAATCAGAAATTGACCGTCAAAATAAATATGGTTGGACTTCACTGATGAGAGCATGTCGCAATGGACACAGCAGCATAGTTCAATATCTTCTCAGTATTGGAGCTCTAATCAGTGTAAGAAATATAGTTGATTTAACTGCTCTTATGATTGCAACACTGCATGGACACACACACGTTGTGAAATTACTTATCAATAAAGATGCAAATATAAGTGAGAAAAATAAACATGGATTAACATCGTTAGATATTGCATCAATTTATGGATATACAGATATCGTTAATAACCCAAAGTGTAGATGTTCTACAGGATAATACACACTTTTCCAAAGCGTTGTATTTTGCCTTAAAAAACGGACACACTAATGTAGCTGAATTATTAATTGAGAATTGCACACACTTTAAAGATATATGTGTGGATAAATCTGATTTTCTAATAGGATCCTTCGAAAGCAAATTTTATGATGTCAATAAATTGATTATAAAACCTGAAGATTGTCACATATTAATTAAAAGTGACTGTTGTTGCAAATACATCGATAAATATAAAGATTTAATGGTGTGGCGAGAAAGATGTGTTGTATGTCTGGCAAGTTTGTCTAGGGGTATATTGTCTAAATAATCCCTCCCGCTCACAACGCATACACTTTAGTGATCTCTCTCAATCGATATATCAACAGACCAAAGGGTGTAAAAATGTAACAATAAATTTATTTACATAAATTACACAATAGTGGGAAACAGGTTCCAAATGATGACAGTAATATAATCAATTAACTATCCCTTTTTTGACCTAGCTTTGTCATCATCAAGCTAATCCTTGTAACCGAGTGTTTATGGTGTGTATACTTAATTGCAATGGGGTTCGTCGCGCCCCGCTCTGTGTAGCGGTTGGTTCTGCACGCTCCCCTGGTCAGTAGGTGTGATGAAGCGTTCAGCTGGGTAGTGCTGCCCCACACACGGCTCCGTCAGTGCTGACGTGTGTGTGGTTGGTTCTGCAGGGTCCCTCTAGCTGAATCGTTCGGTTCCTTAAGCTCGCTATACTGCTCACCTATGGTTCCAGGTGACTTCGGTGATCACGGAAGTGTGAATGACCGGCTTCTATAAGTATAGTGTGTTTATACGGATAGGCTTCGACATACGCGACGTGCGATTGTCGGCATCAGTTTACGTTGGACGTAATACTGGTAACTGTTGAGGGGTTCTCGGGTTCCTGTCGATGGTGCAGGGCTGAGGTAGGTTGACAGTCCAAGTCGCTTGGAACAGCGGTGGGTCCAGCTCTTGGTCCTTAAGGTTAACGACACTTCTCCCGGTACTGGCGGGTGCATAGAAACCAGACTAAAATAGAAAACGCATATGTGTAGTTTCTCTACTTTGTCTGCTTTAATCTATCCTTCTGGCTGCCGAGCCTTCAGAGCAGGGTGCCAAAAGGGAATTAAAATAAATTGATATAAACAAATTTAGCATGTAATATATTTACACAATACGAGAATGAAATCAGTATCTCATCTCTACCACCACGGGCGCAGCTCTAACTGGCGGACACCTCGTAAGTGGAGTGAGGTACAAAATATAATAATGTTATACACTACACGCAAATACAACGTGGTCCATCTGTTTGAGGGAGCGCGTGTAATCATAATTAAGAAATAAACCTAGGATATTCAAATCTTGCACGTGGCGTCGTGCGGAGATCACGGGGTTAACACACTTCAATAACTTCAGCATAGCATTCTACACGGGTTGACATTTAGATAATTACATGAATGAATTATATATACAAATACGAGGGAACAAAGCTGGAGTTCAACTTACATGGATTCTGGCTCGAAACCAATGTCGGCTCACTCGCTGCAAGGATGTAAGCGGATACAGTGGGGTGAATGATGGTCATACGGTCACTGCATTCGGCTGACGTCTTGGGCGGAAAAGAGGGTGCTATTTGGTTTGCCTTGCCCTTTATACCCGATGGGTAGCATACTCATCCCTTTTCTGATTTGATGTTACTTGTTGTTTCTCAGTCATGCAACCGTGATCTGTCGCACGATTCTGGGGCATGCCTAATCAGGTCGGGTCGCTGCATTGTTGACGTTTTCGGGTCAGACGATAGTGAGTTTTCATTTTCCCTTGCGCAGATGAGTTTGACTCCATAAATTTCGTCACAAATGGAAGATACCTTTGATATGAAAGCTAGAAGAGAAATTACTTCAACGAAATCTAAAATGGAACAAACATTGTTTGCGACTCAAAACACATTGTACGTTTTTATATAATTAAATATGCTTTTTTTTTCTCCCCACAAATTTCATTATTTAAAATAAATATATTTTCCTCATTGCATACTTTTAAGAAAAATAGACTCTTTATAGAGGGATTAACTTACTCAATTTAAATTAATCGATGATAGCGAAATAAATAAGAATTAAAAGTATAGTTTCTATTTGTAGTTGCTTTATTTGAAAAAAAACAAGAAACAATTCTTTTTAGCAAGTTTAACAATATTTTGTTTTCATATTTGCAGCGAAGATACATTTGAAATACCAGATCACATACAAGGAATACCAACTGAATTGTTTACACTAAATGAAATGACTTAAATGCCTTATATGTAAGTTTAAAGACGTTGTGTGTACAACTCTGTCATTTTAAGCCTAAAACCGTTTAAACACACACTTATATGTAAATTTAAAGACGTTTTATGTACAACTCTGTCATTTTAAGCCTAACGTCGTTTAAACACACACTTATAGGCATATTTAATATTGGCTACTGCTAGAATTTAAAAAAAAATAAGTTTTTTTAAAAAGTTCTTATTTAATTTATATTTGTTAAACTAAACTCATAGAATACATTGCAATTATCTATTTATTATTATTATTAATATTATTTATTCTTTGTAAGTCATTGTTTCCTTAATCTAACATGCTATTATTTCTTTTTAAAAAACAAATTAAAACCCAATTAAAGTCACTATAAACCTCCAAATGAAAAAAAACCCAAATAATTTACAAAAAAAGTCTAAAAGATTTCTTTGTGGAAAGATAATTGGGAAAATCTGGGAATTACAAGATCCTTGCTTGCATATACTGCACGCAAAAATAGGGCTGTTAACGATTAATTTTAATGTAATCGTTAACTTTTGAAAGAATTAACGATAAATAAATCGTTAATTTCAATTAAATCCAAAAATTAAAAGTTATGATGTCATAAGTCAAACTTATTAAGCGTTCTTGTTATAAATCTAAATAACACTGGAATGTATCCTTTAAATGTCATCTTTTAACCAACTACGCAAAAAGACAAGTGTGATGACATTATTTGGTTCAAGTGATGAGCGGGGCTAATTGACAATATAACCAGCCTAGCTGAACAATCATTCACATGGAACTTAGGTAACTGGTATGCACAAAACGGTCTTGGCAAGGAATGCCATTATCGGATATCGGTGTTCATTAAGTTTCCACCATTGTAGAAGATTAATAGATCTAGGAACTTTCATCTCAATTTTGTAACGCAGTAATTCACCAGAAGAGCTGTCGTCATTTTATGTCTCTGAGTCAGACTTCATTACTGCCATCAGCTAGTTTCTCTTTTTGTTTGGTTTGATAGGTAGGCGAAGTGTTTGTTCCACTGTAGGCAAACTTTATCAATATTTTGAAATTCCCGTCAGTCAAATAGTTTAAAACCAAAATATTCATGTAATCGTCAGGAAATGTGTTATTGTTTATCGGCTGCTATTTTTTATTATTGTATTTTTCTTTTTTACTTTTTGAGTTACAATAATGTGTACGTGATGGGTCGATAAATCGTTAAAAAAGTTAATCGTTACATTTTTAGCGATTAATAGAGAAACTAATGGTTAATTTCCACAGCACTACACGAATTAATTTTTATTATCTTATATAGTGTCACAATAAAATGTATGCTCTCTTTCAATGACCATAACACCAAAAGTTATTATTATAAAGAAAAGATTCATAACTTGAAATACTGTGAACAAATGTAGACAGCAGCTACGAAAGAGTTTAAATTGGTGGCAATTATGGTCAATGCACAGCTGACAAAGAAAACTTACTTAATCCAACATTTTTCTAATCGTTTCAATTACTATGTCGGAATATTATTCCATTGACTGCTCTCAATTCATTGATTGTAGCTAGTTTTATGGTGTCATCATTGTGTTTAACATGCCCCTAAAAACAAAACAAAAAACCCATGGGAGTTAAATCCAGTGAACGTGAATATTACATGGTACTTCTTATTCGTCCTACCCATCTGTTTGTCTCTTGGCTGTCAAGATAGACCATTACATCGAGATGGTAGTGTGGATGTATTCCATCATACTAAAAGTACCATTAATCATTCCTAGACATCTTTTGTATGCGTGGCCTAGCAGATTCTTGTTGCAATTTGAGGTAATTTGCACCATTCACATTGTTGTGAATGAATAAAGGTCCATTTAAATAAATGCTGACCAATCATACCAAACTGTAACCCCTGCGATGATAAAATGATGTTCCACTGTCACATGAGGACTGTCAACTGCCCAATAGGTGCAATTGTGACGATTAATTGAATCATTAGCCTCATCAGTCCAAAGAATCACGTTTGGGAAAAGTGTGTCCTCTTCAACATTTTCTTGAAGTGATTCACAAAATTATTGAATTCTCCTGTAATAATCAGCTTCATTTAGGCGTGAAAAAATCTAGGAATTAATCTTCACCATTGAGGTCGATTTAAAATGCATGGAAACTCGATTCAGAACGTTCGTCTCAGGACCCACTTGCCGAACTGATTTTTTAATGCGGTTGCTGAAATCCCTCAATGACGTCTGTAGATCTTGTGAGAAAAGGGGATGACATTGGTCTCCCGGAATGGTTTTATAAGACCATATTTATCTGTTCCTTTTTCCTAAAACCTATCTGGTTTTTGAGAAGTTGTGATTCTCTTTTACGTATCTCGTGGAAACTACACTGTAAACCATTTTTGCTCGTATGTTCTTGGTCTTCTATTACAAGTAGCACTGTATAATGAATTTTCTCTCCTCAAAATGGTATACCTATTCTTTCATGTGTCAAGTCCCCAGGGTTGGACATCATCCCAGCTGAATTATACAAGACAGGGGACATGGCGAACCTCAGAAAGCTTCATGACATTTTGTTATTGATGTAGCAGAAAGAGTTATTATTGAAACTTTTAAAGATACTTCTATATTTCAACAGTACAAGCGCAACTGGAATTGTCAAGCCTCCGATAATTATCGTGGTAATTTATTAATATCAATTGATGGGAAAATATTTGCCATAATCATTTTAAATAAATAAATGTAAGTCTTTAACAGGGACTACTACCAAAAAGCCAGTGAAGACTAGGAAACAAACCTCGGGCTACAGAAATGGTAATTATATCGAGTCAGTTGCAAGAAAACTGTCAAAAAAACGTGGACGTCTTTTTCATATAGATCAACCCAAGTAAAGCATGTTATAACGTCTGTATATAAGAAATGTGGAAAAGTATGGCCAATTATGGTTATTACAAGAATGTTTATAACCATTGTAATAAAGTTTGATGATGACATACAGGCTCGGGTCCTGGACAGCGGAGAAGCAACTTAAACTTTACAGTAACTTATGTTTTAAAGCAGGATTGTGTTCTGGCCTTTTCAATATTAAGTTTCATTTTCTCCGCCATGCTGTCGTTGTAGTTAAATTGCGTTTTACATTATTTATTGCTGTGATGGTTAATTATGCAATCTAAAGAGGCTATAAGGAATACAAGATCAAGTCAGAAATCATCATGGACATTCTTTTTTGTGAATATTGTGCCATAAGCTCTGACTCAGAAGAACACAACGCTGTGTAGATACATTGCCCAGTGCGTGATCAAACTAAGGATTCAACATCAGAACGCTGAAGAGAGGATCTCTGTACCAGCGGGGCAAAGCAAGCCCTACATGGAGTATACAATAATCATAATAGAATCAAAATCACCGTTAGTGAGCCGTTTCACCTCCTTGGCAGCAAAAAGTCTCAAAATTCCAAACTTTCGTTCTGTATCACATTTTCTGGAAAAGCATAGGGATCATCATTCAAGCCAAAAGCGAAAGTATAAGAGCTGTTGTTTTTATTCCAATATAAGCATGTAAAACATGGACCATGTACCAATGGCATTCGAGGTTGGTGAATAACTTTTACACCAAAAGCCTAAAGAAAGTTATCAACATAAAATGGCATTAAAAAATTCCAGACATTCGAATATGTTTATGTGCTGGAGATTCAAGTCAGATGTACTGCAAACGACGCTAAGCTAGGCACACCATGCGCTTACCAGACAATCGGCACCTAAGTAAGCTCTTCTATGGCAAGATTACTGAAGGACATAGAGTGTGCGGGAGCTAAATTTGCCACAAATATTCGCTCAAGATTGCATTAAGGTGTCAAAGAATAGGATATAAGAGGCAGCCGACTACGATCGAGCCCCCATGGTGCCTTTGGAATAGCGCTACAGTCCGTAAAACAAGCAGTCAAAAGACGGCAAAATCAAAACTACAGGCAATTAAGGTTGTTGCTTGATACCTCAATGATGACAACCTAACATCCTTTTGTCTGCCAAGATCACACACTTCTCAGGCATGAATACGTCTAATATGCCACCAAATGATACATAAAACTGTCATAACAGATTGCTAATGTAACAAAAAAAGCGTTCGTCGATCTTAACTAACAAACAACAATGAATCCATAGGTGCAGGCTTTTACTGTGAGATCAAGCTGCTAGTGGTATAGTTCCTGAACATTTTAAAATAGTAATACATTAAGAAATAATCAATCAGTCAATAACTTTATCAATGACAAGGCAATTCATTTCTTAAGTGTAAGTAGGCTAGAAATATTTACAACCGATTTTAGGTATTTTATGATCCACACGTCCTCTTGATTTAATTAAAAATCATAAAACAATAGCTCCATTTTCATTATGATTCAAAACTTTTGTTACGTGTTCAGTATGGAAAGCACGATTATCTGTCGTAAACGATAGTTTTCATTTTGACAAAAAAATAGCGTTAATTATTTTAACAATAATATTTTCTATAAACGTTTGATTAAGAAAAAAAAACAATAAAAATATGTTACTATGCAAAATGTACTGTTTACAAAGTCTCACACCTTTAAAAAAATTACTATCGGACCTCGCTAAGTCAAACTTCCCTAAGTCGAAAACCTCCCTATATCGAATATATTATTAAGTTCCGGCCTAATTCAGTAAGACTAATGTATTTAAGATCTCATTAACTCCAAGATGTTCTGCTTCCAAACACCGTAAGCCAAATTTTCCAAAGTTTTTGGGTAAAAATAGAAAAGGAAAAATCTTAATTCCCCATCCCACCGTGGAGGGAGTCAAGTGTGGGGGGGGGATTTCTCAGTGGTGTCGGTAATATCAAAGCTAAGTCGGCTTCCTTTCATATGAAACATCAGACACCGCCTCTCCTTCCTGTTAAGCCTTCTCACTTGTAAGGCTCCCCCCCCCCACTTTTAAAATCAAAATTGTCCTTGATTAATCTGCTCCTATTACTCCATATTTTCTAACTCGAAAACTCCGTAAGTGTAATTTTTTTCGGGTCAATTTGCGTTCGACTTAGAGAGGTCCGACTGTATAAACTTAACAAAAATTATATTTAAACAAATGTTTTTAAACTTATATTAATACAATTTTCAATAAAAATAAAACATAACAGTTTTATTTATTTTTTTCTTAAATAATACACATAAATCCTTGCATCGGGAAATGGACCTCAGGTTAAAAGGACATGGTAAAAATGCTTACGATTGTTTAAATTTTATGTTTATTTAATTATTTACTAATTTAAACATATGAAGAGCTCACGGGAAGAAACGGCTATGTCACATTTTTGTAGTTGTGAGATATTCAAGTTTTAAAGTTAAAAATTATACATATTTCTTAAAATTAACTAAATAGATTTGAATTTTTAATTGGGTTAGAGATATTTTTTTTTCATGAAACCTCATTCAGAGCATTCTATTTATGACCCTCTATCACAGTGGTTCCTAACCTTTTGGGGTCCATGCACCCCTTCAGATGCCCAAACAAAGTTCATGCACCCCCTCGTGAAACTTGCAGAAAATGCATAATAAACTATGTTTATTTTAGGAACATAACAGTTTTGACAATAGGCAACAGGGAATTTAAACGGAGATCTGCTGCTTCTTATGATCAATCGGCGATTTAAATCTGGGG
The DNA here is from genome assembly GCA_944989445.1 of Ampullaceana balthica. Lineage (NCBI taxonomy): Eukaryota > Metazoa > Mollusca > Gastropoda > Lymnaeidae > Ampullaceana > Ampullaceana balthica. The sequence goes on from CALYLW010001075.1 coordinate 153,991, forward strand.
ACTGTTTTGTACAAATCAACTCTCATTTCAGCCTCTGCATTCAACTTATTCCTTTCCTTGGTTTTAATCGTCAAAGGTGTGGAGAATCCTGCTTCACAGAGATAGGTTGTGACAAATGGAAGGAGAGTCAGTACTGCCCTATTGGCTATTTGTGGGTAGGAATTTAGCTGGGCGCACCAAAATTCAATCAAGGTATTGCAACTGAAGGCACTCCTCAGTACTTCTCTGGTTCTCAAATCAATCAGGTCATCTTTAGCAAGGTCACTGTCATCAATGTTGTCCAAGTCACAGAGAAAAGGATTGCGAATCCAAAGGTCTTTCCTAGCAATTTCTTGACAGAAATACCCATCAAAGGACCTTTGCAATGTTGAAAGGTGCTCTGAAATTTCCCCTTTGATGTTGTCGGGCAGTGATCCCTCAGTGCTTCCTTCTGCAGCAGATATTACAACTTCATCCAAGAATGGAAAGTTGGCCAAGTTGGACTTTTCAAGTCGTCATTAGAATAGTGGCAGTTTGTTAAGGAAGGCTTGCAATCTCTTAGTAGCATCCATTACTGTCAAAGCAGGTCCTTGGAGAGATATGTTCAACTCATTTAAGATGGTGAAGATGTCAGCCAGGTATGCCAAGTAATGAATGAAATTTTCACAGTCAAACTTGTCAGGAAGGTCACTCTCTTTTTCTCGCAAGAAAATGGCAAGCTCCACTCTCGGTTCTACTAACCGAGAAAGTATCCGGCCCCTGGACAACCAGCGCACCTCAGTGTGTTGGCAGAACTTGATGCTCAGAGCCCACCTCCTGACAGAACAACTTGAATAGGCAGTGGTTCAAGGCATGTGAGCAGATAAAATTTACAACTTGGACTACAGTAGAAAGAACTGACTTCAAGGTTGGAGGTAGATTTTTGCATGCCAGGGCCTGGCGATGAAGGATACACTGTGTAGTAACAATATCTGGAATTTCATTTTTACCAGTGCTAAAAATCCTGACTTATTACCGAGCATGTAGGGAGCACCGTCTGTGCAAATTGAAGAAATTCTTGAAGTCCAATCAAACTGGTTTTCAGTGAAGAATGCCCTGACTAGCTGCTGCACATCAACAGCTTTGCTAGTAGCTAAGAGTGGCTTACAAAAGAGAAATTCCTCCTTCAGCAATCCACTGTGAACATATCTCCCAAATGCAAGAATCTGACTGCATTGTGCTACATCAGTTGATTCATCCAGCTTCATGCTAAATAGAAAAGGACTGCTTCTCATCTTGCACAAGACTTGATGCAGAAAGTCTGCAGCCATGCCACTAATCCTGGAATGAATAGTGTTATTGGACAAAGGAACTCTCTCAACCTGCTTCCTCTGCTGGTGACTGGTGACCACACATCAGTTCCACCATCTCCAGAGCACAAGGCTTCACCAAAGTTTCTCCAATGGTGTGGGGCCTGGGGCTTCTTGTTTTTTGCAATAAGATATGCAACCTTGAATGATGCCTCCAGTGCAGGTTTATGTGACAAAGAAAATCTTGGTCAAGGTACCTGAGGTCAAGAAGCGAGCTCTCTTCTGCTTGAAGACCTCGACACTTTCCTTGGAATTGGATGGATGAACTTTCTCCAAGTGCTCTCGGAGTCTAACAGGCTTCATGTTGTCATTGCACAGAATTTTTCCACAGTGGAAGAACTGAGGCTTTTGTGTTCAATCTCTCTCTCTCTCTTTTATATTTATTAACGATTTTGAGGGGGTGATGACAATCGGAAAGTCGTACCAGTCACAGGCAAATTTTTAATTGACGAAGTTGATGTTTTTAATGACCGGAATTGGATGCTCAACTCAAGATTTTAGGTTTCAATGACGAATAATGGCTTACAATTAACGTTTTTAAGACCTTTGCAGCGTACAGGGCAATAAAAGTAAAGGAAACAAATCCCAACGTTTACATCCACTCAAAACAGTGAGAGGGTCACCGGAAGCCATATATCTGACGTATTTGATGACAAAATTAAATTATTTTTAGAAAAATGTGACGTAAAACACGAAATTCCCAGGAACATGCACGAACCAGTATCAAAAAGGTTGTAGGCTATATGGGCGCCCTTTGACGCTGCATGCCTGGCTTATGGTTTACATTTTCATATTATCAGTTTTTATTTCTTTTTTTTTCCTTCTGTTTCTTTTCTTCCTCTTTTTCTTTTTTTTCGCTGAATCGTTCATGCACCCCCTGGAACCTGCTCATGCACCCCTTGGGGGTGCATGCACCACTGGTTAGGAACCCCTGCTCTATCAGATACAGGGTGTAACTAAAAAATGTCAAAAATGTCACTAAGCCGTTTTTTTCCTTGTGGTCTTCAAATATCTTCTATATCTATATTTTAAAAAATGTGTGTGTCTATTTGTCATTTATTTTTTACTACAAAGTTCAGCAAAACGTCATGAGACTTTGCAGGTTGTTGACTAAATTCAAATTAAGTTTACAGTCATAACTTTTGACTCAAATTGGGTCACGAGTATAAAGTATCGTCTTGTCCTTGCATTAGCTAAATAGAAACAATTTAAAAATTGGTTTTTGGGTAAATTTATAGATCTTGTTTAAACATGGTCAATAAAACTAGTTGTCCCATATCAAAATATTTCAGGGTATTAAACTCCCAATGATCATGCATTATTTAACATAAACCCAAAATCATTTATGTTGTTGCCGTAAACGCCTAAGACTTTATTCCCAATTATAAAATATACTGTCTTGACTGATGTTGATACATGTTCATCATAATCAATATTAAAATCTACATAGAACTTGAACTATATATCTTAGACGGTTATGATTTTGGAGCCCTTTATGATGTTTGTTTTGTTTTTAAAATTTAGTAAATATAGTATATACATATTATTTTATTCATCCAATCGGAATCAAACTTTGGAAGATTGTTGTGTTTTGAAAACAACTACACAGTAGTTAATTTGAATTTACTTTTTTCGGAGTTTGTTTTAACGTATGACTGTTAAATTAGTTGTTGAATAAAAATGTATAATTGCTCTATGAAATTATTTCTTGAACACTAAGTAATCATTTCCAGTACATAATTTGTATTTTCCAGTATTAACAATTTTAACATTGGAAATATTGAGAACTATGTCGGAGAAGGAACCATCAACTTAATACAAAGGGGAATTAAAAGAAACAGAATACCAGAACCAGGAAGTAGGAAAAGGAAATAGCCCAAAGCGACCCCACAATTATTTGTAAGTATTTAAATCTACAGGTGAAGTTATTGCATTTAGTATGAATGTTTTATCATTTTAATGGCAAGTTACATAGTTATAGTCAAGGCAAGCTGAATTGTGATATGGTAAACCCGTTCTTATCGTTTGTTAATTGTTTAAAATTATAGACCTGATTCATAACGGTGTGGTATAATCTATTTGTTGTGACTCTTTATGTTTCAGCAGACAGTAAATATTACATATATGACAGTTGAGTTTAAAAATAAAATGCTTGACCAACTTCTACCTAGAATGCTGGGGTTCTGTTAATACATGCATACACATATATCTATTTTTGTATACATAGATGTTTACATGTTCGACTCGTATGTTATTATAAAACATTCATTAGACTACAAACAAAAGTCTGCAGGGTTCTTGTCGGTCTTCCCGATACTCTTATCTCACTTGTTTAAATTTCAATTAAGTTAGTTATGATTTTGATGAGTTTAAGGAATATTTATATAATTTGTAAATACTCCAGTTGTGTTTATCTTGAAATATTTTTTATTACCTACTAAATATAGAAATATAATATTTTGGCACGCATTTTAAAACAATTTACATTTTATTTTCAATCAAGTCATGTTGATGTCAACATATCTAAACTTAGCCAAGCTTTCGACAAACAATCGTGGAATCATTTTCTCCTCATCGAAGCAAAGTGTGTTAGTACCCTGCGTTTTTTATAATGTGAAAGTAAATAAAACTACAAAAAATACATACTGTCATGTGAAAAATGTTTTTACATTAATATTGTTTTTAAAACTAATTCTTGTAAAGCATTTTTACAGCCATGTATTACTCAGTATTAATACACCATGATTTTGGAGCTATATAAAACTAATTTCCTGATTTGTTCTTTATACACAGCTAATGTTTCTTAATATTAACTAAATATGTATCCTTATCTTATCCTTAGCACAAAATGTATTTAACACTTTAAAAAGATACATTGATTCAATATTATATGGTATGCCCTGTGCAGACATTGTTTTTTTTTACAGCCTTACACAGATGTAAAAATGCCAATGACTATAAACAAGAGAAATAGTTTTATAAATAAATATGTGTGTATCTTTATATATATATATATATACTAGCAAAATACCCGCGCTCTGCTGCGAAAGTTAGGACTTTAGTTGAATCCCCGTTTCACACTTATTCAAAACACCAATAGATTTCAGTCTGGATCATGATTGATATACCTGTTTGTCAATATTTGTCAAGGTCATGTAAAATAAAATGGGTACTAAAACGACATTACGGGTCCCCATGCAAAATGGTTGCAGGATGTGCATATCTCATAAGGTCTGAGTATTTCAATCTAGGTCATGATAGAGATACGTGTCTATATTTATTTAAATTATTTAAAATCTAAAGGTAACAAAGCTTTAAATGTTTATGAAAAAAATATGTTGGGTCCCGGCCCCGAAGGAACAGACGTTAGAAGTTCATTACCCTATAGCATTTTATTTTATTTTATTTAAAAAAAATCAAATTTGGCCATAGTTCATCCATTTACCCAGTAGCCACATTTTAAATTACTTTTTATATAACTAATGTTAAAATATGGCATACGGGCCCCCTGCCCCGAAAAAGTGGTGCTTTTTTAAAATTTTACTTTTAATGCCAGAAACCATCGCTGGAATGTAGCCAAAAACTTCCTAAAGTTTAATAGCCGTGGGATGAATAAAATACATTTACAATTAATACGTCTTTTTAAAAAAAACTAAAATAAGGGCCGTAGGTCCTATCTGTTTAATATGTATAGTACAAAACTAAAGCTTATTTCAATTTGGATTATGATGAATATATTTGTCAGTAAACACTTTTTTTTTAAAATTGAGTGAAATCGAATGGTTAAAATGTCTTAAACGTTTCCAAAAAAGAGATTAGGGGCCCTCGGCTACAAAATATTGAAAAAATATAATTTTAATGCCCTAACGAATTTTAATATAGGCCATCAAGTTGTTATCTTCTAAGTTTCGTAAAAATACATTTACACAGTATCCAAAGTTTTTTATTTGTAATTTAGCTCATATAAGTTAAAAATATTACTTTAGTGTCCCGCGCCCCCAGTGAGTGTAATGAAACAAAAAAAATTCGCCTGTTACCATCCCGGGAGTGTACTCAACAACTTTCCAAAATCTCATGCTTCTAAGTACACAGGAAAATGGAGAATCTGTGTTGATTAACTTTTTATATAAGAAAAAAAATTGGGCCCCGCCCCAGTGAGTGAAAATTTAAATATTTGTTGGCCTGTTACCATCGCGGGAGTTTACTCAATAATTTTCAAAAGTTTCATGCTTTTACCTACACGGGAAATCAGAGAATTAAATTTGAGTCAGTTTTTACATAAGAATAGTACATTTGGGCCCCCCGGCCCCCAGTTAGTTATAATTTAAATATTTTGTTTTGCATGCTACCATCGAGGGAGTGGGCTTAACAAATTCCCAAAGTTTCATGTTTCTACCTATACAGGAAAATGGAGAATAAGGCCATTTTCAGTAAAAGGAGAAAAAACGCTTTTTGGCCCCCGGCCCCCATGAGAGTGAATTTTAAAATTCTTTTACGCCAATTTGCTTTGCGAGAGGGTACTCAAAAACTTCCCAAAGTTTCATACTTCTACCTACACTGGAAAATGGAGAATTCGTGATTAGTCAGTTTTTAATATTAGAAAATAATTCCTTTGGGCCCCCGGCCCCCAGTAAGTGTTAATTGAAATATTTTGTTCGCCTGTTACCATTGCGGAAGTGTACTTATCAACTACTCAAAGTTTCATGCTTCTACCTACATGGGAAATATAAGAATTTGTGATTTTCAGTTTTTATATAGCTCATTTAAGGAAAAATTCCAATTGATCCCCCGGCCCCCAGTATTTGATAATTAAATATTTTTTGCCTATTAACATCGTGGAAATGTACTCAACAGCATATATATATGCATGAAATAGTTTTAAATATGTCCATAAACAACTTTAGGTGGTAATAAATTCAAAAACGTTTAGTACAACCATAATACATGTAACTAGATAAATAGAAGTTAAAGGTGTTTCAAACGACATACACTTTCTGCTCAATTTGCTCAAATATTATGTTTTTACAGAAAATAACTAGAACAAAATACCTTTGAAAAAAATATATTTTGCTAATGAACAAAATTGATCCTTTTTTTTTCTAAAACAAATCACACACTATTTGATAACACAAAACTGTTTTTATTGTAGAAAAACTTTCTTTAAAGAAAAAAACATTTTGGGAAAATATATATTTACTGCAAAAAGTATGATACAAGATGCTATGGAAATACATCTGAAGAACTAAAAAATTAAAACTCAGAAATTTGATATATTTTGAAAAAAGTACTTGTTGCAATTTTTATAATCAAGATTGTATTTTGTAAACACTTTTGTCACCAATAATTTATCGTTGAAATTATTTCAACCTAATTGCTTTCAAAACGAATCAGTTCAAATTTTGCATTATTAAGTTAACAATTAAAATGTATCTAATTTACAAACATAGCTGATGTGTATTATTTATGAAATTATATATTTCCCTTTTTATTTGTTAATTAACAAAATAGTTGTGTTTTTAATTTAATGTAAAACCTTGTGACCCAAGTTGATAACTTGGGTACTGAACAATAAACAGTATCACATGTGTATTATTAGTAATATTAAAATTATCTATTATTAAGAAAATAACTGTCAGAATTTAATTTCGAAATAAAACATTGGATTTTAAAAGAACATAACGCCTCGTAATACATTCTTTAAAAGATATGTGTACATATGAAAATATTGAAGAATAATTAAATTATAATGATGATTATAATAATAACAATATTTATAATTCATGATATTTGTAATTATATGGACATGATTTTTTAACATTAAAACACAATTTTAATTAGATAATATATATATATATATATATATTTATTTATATATATATATATATATATGTCCCATAACCTCGTCGTCGTAGGGGTGCTAATGTTTCTATTATAACTTGCTCGGGGCTTGGTAGACCTTCGCAGCGCCCATTTCATTTCCCGGTCAGTGGAGGTCTTTTTTTTAGCGAAAGTCATTCATCAACCTTTTATTGTTGCTTTAACTTGGGCTAGATCACACGCCCCTCAGCTTGTGAGGCGAGCGCACTATTTACTCCGCTATCTTCTCATCTTATCTGTTACAGACGCTCCTTCTATACAGAAGATTATTGCGTCCTACGCGTATGTATGGTTTGTGTTTAGGCCTGCATTTTTGTTAGAGATTTAAATGTTGATAAAGTGTTGGTTTTCCTGGTTTCTTCAGGCAACCCATTCCACGCCCGATTTCCGGACAGAAAGAACGAAAATGTGTATGTGTTTTTTTCTTGCATACAGAATAGGAAAGGTGTTTTTATTCTTATGTCTATCTGAGGGTTGTATTAATTTATCTTTGTGTTGTATTTCCAAATTATAATTAATTGCCTTATGTATAATTATTACTTTGCTCTTGGTTCTTCTATCATCTAGTGTTTCAAGGTTTAATGATTTAACTAATGGTATTATTATTGTCAAATTTGAATATTCTCCAGTAATAAATCTGGCAGCTCTTTTTTGAATTTGTTCTCGTTTATCAATGTTTTCTTTGGTGGATGAGACCCATACAGAAGATGCATATTCTAATACAGGTCTCATCAAAGTGAGGTAGCATTTTAGTTTTATATCTCTGCCACATTTGTAAAAGTTTCTTTTTATATAGACTAAGGTTGTGTTTGATTTTTTAATAAATTCATTGCCATTGGGATTCCATGATAGTTTCTCATTTGTTATGACTCCTAAGTAGTTTGCTTCTTTAGTTTGGGTCAGTTCTTTTCTATGAATGAATTATTTTGAATTTATTGGTATATTTTTCTTTGTTACTCTTAACAGTTGACATTTTTCTAGGTGGAAAGACATGCTCCAGTTAGTTTCCCATTTTATCGATTCATCTAAGTCTTTTTTGTAAAATGTTGATATCTTCTTCTGATTTAATTGTTCTATAGATTATACAATCATCAGCAAATAACCTAACTTTTGTTCCTGTTGAGATGTTGTTGGGTAAATCATTTATATAAATTAAAAATACTAAGGGACCTAGCACAGTTCCTTGTGGAACTCCTGAGTTAACCTTTATTGGTGCATATTTTGACCCATTAATTATTACAGTTTGCTCCCTACCCAACAGGAAGTCTTGGATCCAGTGATGTAAGGGACCTGAAATTCCAAAGTAGTTAAGATTTTTAAGTAAACTAACGTGGTGAACTTTGTCAAATGCTTTTGTTAAGTCTAGTAATGTTGTGTCTGTTTGATCATTATTTTCTAAGTCTTTTAATAGTTCATCTATTAAACCTATTAATTGTGTTTCACATGATCTTTTTTTTCTAAAGCCGTGTTGGTGTGGGCATAGGGCATTACATTTGTCAAGGTGGTTAACTATTTTACTATATAATATGTGTTCTAGTAATTTACAGGTGATACTAGTAAGTGATACAAGTCTGTCATTACCTGGGTCTGATGTATCACCTTTCTAAAAGAGTGGAGTTACGTTAGCTAAATTCAAATCCTTGGGCATTTTACCATGGTTTAGTGAAGCTTAGTTATTTTAATAACATTGCAGGCAATTCATCTGGGCCCGTAGCTTTTTTTATTTTTATTTTTTTTAGAAGTTAGTGATTACATATCTCGTCTACCGTTATGTGACCTATTTCTTCCATTTTTTTTAAATTTATTAAAACTTCCTTGTCGCCTGAGGCAGGAAAGGATGATGCAAAATATGTGTTAAGGATATTAGCTTTAGTCTCATTACCATTATAGGTTTTATTATTTGAGCCTTTTAGTGTGGCTATTCCTGTAGGTTCAATTTTTTTTAGATTTGATAAAAGACCATAAGTTTTTATTGTTATCTTTAGAAATTGCATTGTTTATATATTCATTTTAAAGGTTTCGACCAAGTTTTTGTTTCAAGTGTTTAATCCTTAAGTATTTCTTGTGTATCCTTTCTGAATAGGTAGCCTTGAATTTCATAAACAAGTTCTCTTTTTGTTTGCATAGCTTTTTTAATTTAGAATTGAACCAGCATTTGTTAATTTTATTTGATGTTACTTTTGTTGGAACATTCTCATCCATAATAGTTTTTAGATTTGTTTTTATATCTTTCCAAATTTCTTCTACAGGGCTATTTGTATTAAATTTATTTAGGAACTTTTGTTGGAAGTTAGCCGCTTATTGGTATATTTTTATTGAATTACATTTATTCCAAATAAATATAACTCTTTTATGTATCTTATTAATTGTAGTGTTTATTGTATTGGTTACCCTAATAATATCATGGTCGGACAGTCCAGGAATTATTTTGCAGTCTAACACTAGTCCTGGTCTATTTGTTTGGAATAAATCTAGTGTTTTGATTTTCCTTGTTGCTTTTTTTTACTATCTGTTCTAGGTTTAAGTTGTTTATAGTGTTATAAATTGTTCATTAATTTCCTTATTAGTTTGATTGTTATCAATTGTGTAGTTTTTCCAATATATAATTGGAAGATTAAAGTCCCCCATAATCTAAAGTGCATAATTTTTATGATTTTCCTCGATGAAATTTAACTGACTACAAAGATTCTTCATGTATTCTAGGTTGGTATTCGGTGGTCTATAAATACTGCCTTCAATAAGTAGTGCTGAGTTTGGTTTAATTAGTTTACTAAAAACAGACTCTATATTAAAATTTGATTGTGTAATTTCTTCAGCTATGCTATTTGATTTGATTGCAAGCAGCACTCCTCCATAAATGTCTGGACAATCCTTTCTAAAAATATTATAATTGCTGTTAAAAATTTCCGAGTTATATATGTTGGGGTTCAACCAAGTTTCAGAACCAGCAATTATGTCTGGTTCTTCTGTTTTTATAAGTAGCTCTAAATCTGGAGTTTTATTTTTAATACTTTGGAAATTAATTATTAGTGTCTTGAGAATGTTTTGATTATTAGTATTATTAGATTTTTTATGTTTAATTGTATTGGTTTGTGTGGCTGGTTTCATTTTATCTATTGAGTTATTTTTAATAGGATTAGCCAAAACACTTTAAGAGTTTGTGGTGATCAGTTAAACAAATCTGAACTGATTTCGGGCAATCCACAATGTATGCAGTTCCAAGATGCATATTTATTTCCTAGTCCTTTTGCTATGTACTTTGGTGTGTTAGTTTGCAGGGATACTGTGTGGTACAATTTATTGCAGGTGTCACACTGGTTGGCTCCTTGTTTGCTACTGCATGTCTTAATACAAATTTTTCATTTAGATGATACTGGGCCTGGGTTAAGTTCTATGTCGCGGAGAGGAGCAAAATTAAAATCTATTGCCTTAGCCTATATATCTAAATATTTTATGTTTCCATTGTTTGAATGTAATTTCCTTTATTTTGCTTAAGATAGAGATGAAGTCAGTGTGCTTTGTGTTGTGGTGGTTTATAATTATTGATATATTACTCTAATTTTTAGGATGTGTTTTGGTTGATGTTAATGCCCTTAGAAGTATTGTGTTTATTACTAAGACTAAGATTAAAATGCTCATTTTCCGGTTAGGCTAGGTACCCGCCAGTATAGTATATATACAGATACTATAAACAAATATAATTATATGCATATTTTGGCTGTTGAATGCTTTAATCAATTTAATGTTATTTGCCTTTAGACAATAATTATAATTTATAAAATATTGTTTTATGAATTTTCATGTACTTACATTGTCAAACTATTTATATATTACTTATTTTTAAAAAGAAATTTTGATTCTAGACTAGCCATACATTTTATTTCAATTAAACATGTATGTTTGGTAATTCAGTCTTTTTAATGTATTCCATTTTAATCTAACTCTATCTATCAACTCTAACAAATTTAATAGCATAAAACGTGTTAGATTTTTCTCAAATAGAAAAAAAAGGTATTTCAAATATTTTAAAGCTTTAATAACATAATAATCTGTACTTAGAATTCAAATTAACTAAATTTATTTTAAAAATATTGAAGATAAGTTTTTACAAAAAAACATACTTGATTCCTTCATGTCAATTTAGTAATTAAACAATCCTGCCAAACTTTAGGCTTCATAAAATAAAGAGAAACATTTACAGATTTTATTAGCATACATAATTTTAATGCAACCATATTTGGGTGAGACGTGTACTAGCATATTCATCTTCTGTATTGCATCAATGCACCACAGAAAAAATAGATAAAACGGTACGCATTAACAAAAATGATGTGATATTTGTTACCAAGGAATATTCAATACTGACAAGTGTAACACCATTAGTTCAATTATTAATCCTTAAAACTTAAAACACTAGAGACAGAACAAAAAATCCAATAGACATAATAAAAAAAGCAATTAATTCTAAATAAATATCACTTTTCTTGTTCCATATACAACAAAAAACGCAGACATAATATTACTTTTCATGTCTGAAATTTTGAAGTGGATTTGGTTGCTACATAAAAATCAAAATTCTACTAGCTTATAGAAGTTTGTGAAAAACATATTGGGACCCGCGCACCGAATGAATGGACGTTAGGTTTTCAATGTTCTAAACATTTTAATATGGGAAATGAAGTTTTTATGCACTAAGTTTTGGAAAAATCCATGTATTTATCCAGTAGCTAAGCTGAAAACGTATTTTCATCTAATATATAAAGCTGAATTGATGCTTGTATGTTAGTATGTTTCATTTTTTCAACTGTAAGTTAGACAATCACGGAAAAATCAAAAAATGGAAGGGGAACAAATTTGGCAAGACGGTTCCTTTTAACCTGCAGACGTTTTGCATATAGTTTTTGTAATTGTCATTTTTGCCTGAAGACCGTATATCAAAAAAAATGTATATACAAAGAGTGAAAAATTAAACCTCGTTTCCATATTGAAAAACTTAATGCGGATGTTCAAAAACGAGTAATTTTTTATGCAGTATATTTTTCAATACGTTTATTCAGCGGTCCACTTTAAAAAATATGTTATTGTCAAATTGTTGTGTGTACATGTTCGTGTACGCATGTCAAATTTAGCTGTGTCGTATTATTATAACATTTATATTTGGTTTGGATTTTAGATAAGCTATATATATTTATACAATTTAAACTTTGGCTTCCGGACTTATTAAAATAAGACGATTAAACTAAATAAAGTAACCTTAAAACGCGTAATTATTTTGTATTTCGAATTAAATATGTTATGTTTATTATTTTGTAGTTGGAATAACATGGGCCATTTTTAAAATCAACTTTTTTGTTTTTTTGTTTTCCATTTTGTCACAGGGGTTTGTTAACAGACAGTTGATTTGTTTTGGGTTTCTCCAATTTTGGCGTATTTTATAGTGCGTTCGTGTGATGTTTGATCAAAGTCTCGCGAGCATTTGAGAGGTGTGGACCAACCTTAAGAATATTTGAAAATGTTCGCGTTACACACAAATAATTTTAATTATTTTATTTAAAAGCTAACATTTTATACATGTTACTGTGACGTATATTACTGTGATATATCAGTGTGATGGATGTGCCTGCTTAAAGGAACACATGATATTCCATCAGGGATCCAAATTTGACTAGCAAACGCGAAACGCATCATCAACTATAAGGAGTCTCTCTCGTTTCTTGAACTTGATTTCAGTTAATGTCGAAAAGCCTAATTCACAGAACCAATAAGATGAAAACGGCAACATAGTTTTAACTGCTTTCAAACTGACTAAAGGATAAACTTTCGTGATTGAAAGACATAATTCTTCTAAAGTCGTGTTGGTGAACGTTGTTTGATAGAATTTGGTATGTCGTAATTCGATCAGCTGTTCCTCCTCTTGGGTCGACAAATTTATAATTTTACTAGTGTAGCTATTGTGGCAGGTCCTCGGGGAGGTGGACAAGGAGGCGAAACGGAGGGGGGGGGTGATTGAACCTGATAGAGTTACCGTTAGGCCTTAACATTAATACTTACAGTTTTATTCTAATTACAATTAATATTTTCACGGGAAGTTTATGAACTAACGATTCGTATTCATTTCAGTAATTTTCATCATCAAAATACACTTAAGACAACAGTTCACATGAACTGGGATGCAGTATTTAATTTAATTATAAGTTATCAGATAAACTAATTAAGCGGCATTTTAAGCAAGTTAAGATCAAATTATGTTAACTTGCTTAAAATGCCGACGTAGCCTACTTTAAAATAATACTTAAAAGTTCAATATCTTGCCGAAAGAAAAATGTCAAGCCAACTCCACAGCTAGAAAGAATGAAATAAATCTATCCCGTAAAAACAAAGTTTTTGACTATAAATCCCTTATATATAAGACATAACTAAACTAAACACATATTCTGTAGGCCTGAGACTAATCTCTTAAGGCCTTGGCTAGAACCTTGGCAATCTGCTCCATCTGCTGAGCATAGCCATACAACATTGTCTTCACATGGGACTCGCCCGCCTCCCTCACCCCCCCGGCTATATCAAGCGCCGGGCAAGACGTCACCAGGTGTACGACTGTCTCAGGGGCTTGGCTGCAATGACGGCAGTTCGAGTCCCTGTTGTGGTCTAGCCTGTGAAAGTAAGAGTTGGTTGGGCAATGTTCCGTTCTCATCTGAGTCACCAAACCCTGGTGTTTGCGACTCAGGTTCCACCACTTGGCCTGGGCATGTTAGCGAATACCCCTCTGGCTGTTGTGTTGTCAGCCCACTCCTGGTACCACTTACTCCGAAAGTGGTCCTTTAGCCAGGTTTTAACCCCGAGATAGGTGACTGGGGTCTCTGGTTGGGGAAGTGCTGCACCTGCTTTGGCCAGGGAGTCTGCTTTTTCGTTGCCATTAACATTCACGTGGCTCGGGATCCACTGCACTGTTACCTTACCTCCAAGTCTTTCGAGTCTACCCTCGTCCTCCAAGATGGCGTCAACCAAGTGGGTACCACGCTTCTCACTAGCCAGGACTTCGAGGGCTGATCTCGAGTCACAAAACAGTACCGTGTCGAAACCAAAAAATTCCGACCCCTGCAGTGTCCGGTGCACACTTTCCAGGGCCCTGTGTATAGCCTCAAGCTCCGCATCGTAATTCGATGCCATAGTCCCACAGGGACCTAGAAGTTCTTCTTTTGGTGGCCCTCCTATTGGGTATAAGATGAGCGCACCGTATCCTGCAATTCCTTCACTCGAACTGGCAGACCCATCCGTGAACACTTTAACTTGGGTTCCCGCGAACCCTTCTATCGTCTCAAGGGCAGCCGCTTTCTTTACATGTTCAGGGCTGCGTTTCGTCACCGCCGTGTCAGTCAAAGACAAACGTATTTCGGGACGTGAGCATTCCGCATAGGGCGGTTTGAGTGGGACACTTATAATTTGTCTTCTATTTCGTGGGGGTTTGACGTTCCTATCAAGTTCCGTTACTTGATGCATAAATGAGGAACGTTTCAAACACCCACGTCCGCCCCAATTGTGCTGCATCTGGTAGCAGGGCTTCCTAAAGTCTAACCTGCGATACCTCTCTGCAGTCGTTATGATTGCCTTGTCCCTACGAATATCGAGCGGTTCTACGTTTGCAATGACTTCCACAGCAGCTGTGGGTGTCGTTCTGTATGCGCCACAGATAAATCTTAAGGCCTGGTTCTGGATTCGACCCAGTTTTTCCAATGCCGTTTTGCTGGCAAAGGCTTGGACGGGCATGCTGTAGTCCATAATCGACCTCACACTACCCAGAAAGAGAGCTCTGAGTGTACTTGCTCCAGCGCCCCAGTTCGTGCATGCAAGCTTTTTCACCAGGTTGAGCTTGGCGGTAGCCTGGGAGTACAGGTCTTGTACAAAGTTATGCATTTGCACCTTTTGATCCAGTTTGACTCCCAGGTATACCGGTTGTTTGTCCCATTTGAGCGCCACATCGTTTATTTTGAGCACTATCTCCTGTTTGAGAATGGATCTGCCATTAGTGAAAAGTGAATAGACCGTCTTCTCGGTGTTAATTTCCATCTGCCACCTCTGCATGTACCTACTGATATACGAAAGTCATTACTAACAGTATTGATTATGTTCGAACGCGAAAAACAGTTACATACTGATTCTGTCTTAACTCCCCTTTGCTTTATAAACCCCGGGGCGGGTGGGAGAGGCGAAAGGTCTGGTCACCAATCTCTGGACCAAGCTCATCGTGACCCGTAAAATGTAAACAAAAGCACGCCGGTACACCGACGATGTGGCGTCAACGCGCGAACTGAGCTGTCACGTGAAAAAAACAAAACAATAACAAACCGTGAAATTGAATTACATACATCGTATAGAGATAAACTAAAAATGCATTAATTTAATTAGGGTACTTCAATCGATCTGAAATTTTGAAACGATGCATTGTTAGGTGACACGGGTCCATGTGCCACATTTCAGCTCGATGGCTTCACGGAAAGTGGGTCATTTTTTACTTTTGTTTTTATGCCCGCCCAAGACAGAGAGACAGAGACGGCGGTGAAGTTAATATAAGGATTTAAAAAGAAAATGACGTACAAATGCGCCAACCGAATCTTACGTCCTGCCCACAAGAAACACAAGTGATTACTGATTTCGTTGTTGATTTTCTAAAAAAAACATTTTGTTTTGCATTATTATAAAAATTAATAATAACTTCAGAGCTCAGAAAACTAGCAATTTTAAATATTTTTACTAAATCTCACGACACACCTGCAAATCTCCCACGACACACTAATGTGTCGCGACACACAGTTTGAGAAACACTGGTTTAAACCATTTTATTTAAATGTTTTCACCATACATTGGATTACATGTGTTAATGAAATTGCAATTTTTAAAAAAAAAGTAATTCATAAATAAACATTTAATTAAAAACCATAAATGTAGTGATTTTATTTTATGTGGAAAGCGATGGCATATGTGAAATAAACCTTTACTTTTAAAAGGTTAACAAGGCTATATATAGGGGAGAGCGGGGCAAGTTGTCATGTGGGTAAGTTGTCATGGTCACTATTTCTGAAAGTTGTAGCTGGTTTGATGCTTTTGTTTGACGTTTTGGTATTATATAAAGGAGGTTAGAAGATGAGTGCTCATTTGATTTCTTGAAGTTTGCTCGAATATTTCTTCTAAAAATCCAAAAATATAAAAAAAAATGTCGTTGGTAAGTAACTTTTTAACTTTTTGTTCAAATGTTCAATGTATAAACAATAAGTAAAATCTATTTTTAATGCATTAACAAGTTTATAGTTTTGGAACTTCTTTTATTTTTGTGCTAGTCAGTTATTAAATTTACAACAAGGATAAAAAGTTATTTAGGTCAAACTGCCATCTACCCCATGTGGGGCAAGTTGTCATATTTATAAGGGGGCAAGTTGTCATATAAAAATAATTTGCCGTTGCACTCTTTTCCCCATAGATATGTAGGTTTAGATCTGAAATGTACTTCTATTTAATTGTTCAGCGTAACATTGTTCTTTTTTCATTTTACTTTATTAGATTTGAAATCATGGTCCGCAATTATAAAAAGAAAACAAGTAGAGGTACCACGGCTAAAGACGCAATCCTTGAAGCAGTGAGAGATGTAAAATTAAGTGGCAGAAGCATAGCCCAAGTGTCTCTAGATTTTATCATCAACTATAGAAGCCTACAACGCTATTTGTCAAAAGCCTCTACAGAAGATCTTGAAGGAAAATCAACGATACCTTCATTTCATACTGGCTAAAGGCAACCTAGGTTTGTAAAATGTTAATAATAATCTTTTTTTTAATTGTAATTATTAATTTGTTTAGATGACTGCATAAAATATGTATTTATACTGATATATATATATTTATTTTATTTTATTTCAGACAAGTTTTAACACATCTTCATCTTGAACTGTGCAGCTACTTGCAAAGAGCTTCAGATATTTACTTTGGCCTTACACCAAAAGATGTTAGGAAACTAGCATATCAATTAGCCGATGCTAATAAATTGGCTATGCCTAAATCATGGATGGACAATAAATGTGCTGAAAGAGATTGGTTTACTTCTTTCCTACAAAGAATCCGACGTTATCATTAAGAGCACCAGAAGCCACGAGTATTGCGCGTGCCATAAGTTTTAACAAACCCAATGTTGAAATGTTTTTTTAATAATCTTCAATTGTGTCTGCAGCGTCACCAATTCACACCTGCAGATATTTGGAACATGGACGAAACAGGGGTAACCACCATCCAAAAGCCAGATAAAGTGATCTCACGAAAGGGTCAAAAGCAAATTGGGCAATAACCTCAGCATAAAGAGGTGCTTTGGTAATATTGGCATGTGCTGGCTCTGCTATAGGTAACAGTATCACACATGTTTTTGTATTTCCAAGAGTTAGTTTTAGAGAGCACTTTTTAACTAATGCACCACCTGGCAGTGATGGGTACGCAAATCCATCTGGTTGGATGAAGGAAGACACATTTTGTACATTTCTTACTCATTTTGAAAGAACTGCAAGACCTTCAAAGGATCATCCAGTTTTGCTTCTGGTAGACAATCACTTTCACACTTGTCATTGAATGCACTTGACTATGCAAAAGCAAATGGCTGTGTTATGTTAAGTGTTCCACCCCACTGCACCCACAAGTTGCAGCCACTTGACAGAACTGTCTACGGACCTTTTAAAAAGGCTGTAAATACTGCTATCAGCAGTCGGATGGTAAATAACCTTGGAAAATCAATGACAATTTACAATATACCAGAAATAGTGAAGGTTGCCTTCCCATTGAGTATGACACCAAATAATATACATACTAAATTGCTTTTCTTCCTGTGGCATCCACCCATTTAACCCACAAATCTTTTCAGACTTTGACTATGCTCCAATCTCAATGACAGAAAGACCGTTGCCATTCAAAACAAATTCTGAAATACCAATGCCTCAAGCTTCAAATGTTGCAGTTTTACCAGAACAATCCACTTCAGCACCAAATTAAAATTTGTCATCACAGGAGCCTTCAACTTCTCATGTGGAATCAATGTCTGAATGCTCTGTACTTACGACACCAGATAATGTTAGACCATTACCAAAGGCCCTAGAAAGAAATCATTCAAAAAACATTCGCAAGAAGAGAACTTTAATTATATTAACTAATTCACCTTTCAAAAATTGTGTGAGACAGTCACAGCCACAACCAAAAAAGGCAAAAGTTCTGTTAAGGGAAAGGGAAAACGCAAAGCGACAAAAAAACATTGACAAGACTCATCATCATAGGAAGATGAAAACTACTGTATCATTTGTATGGATACTTGGGCTAATAGTAGAGATGCTGAAAAATGGATCAAATGTTGTATGTGCTCAAGCTGAGCACTTGAAGAATGTACAGAAGGAGGACCTGGCTACATTTGTCATCATTGTGACTCTATGATGATTTTAATTGTCATTTTTAAAGTGTTTTAGTGAAAACATTACATTTTTATTGATTTTCATATATATATCTTTAATACAATAGTTATTTTCTTCTTTCAATACATTATTTATATGTTTTTTTCCAAATGCATTCGACTATATAGACCTACAGTTGGAATAAAATATAACTATCAAAACTTGCCCCTCCTATCATGACAACTTGCCTCTAAGGTGGGTTAAGTTGTCACAACCTAGAGGCTATTTTGTAGACGGTGTCATGGGCTAATAGAATGGGCTAAGTCCTTCTAATATTTTTAAACAACTATAATAAACTTTCAAATAAAATAGTTTTTATAATGATTGACCAATTCGTTTTTTTAATATTTAGAAAAATGTAAAAAGTATGGCAACATGCCCCGCTCTCCCCTACTTCTGACACATTGATGGTCAATATCAAAATGTAAAATGTCAAATAGTCTAAACTTTAAATATTGAATATTTTCAAAATGAAAAAGTATAAATAGTGAAATATATTAAAGGGGGATCACAAAGAGGGTGTATATAGAAATGTGTATTCAACACAGTTTAATTATCACGGAATCTGTATATGCGAATGGCTCTTTCAAAATTTTGTTATTCTCTTAAAAGTCTCTAGAAATAGTTTTTTTTAAAATGTTTCGTTACGTTATTTTCGAAATTCATTAAACAACATTTATAATGTAGCATGAAGAAGAGTTTGTTTATTTTAATTTTGGTCGCTGTTTATAACTAATATAAACGTATAAAGTAAACAATGAAACAGGTGATTAATAATAACTTAAATATTACAGACGATGAGGGAAATGTTCTTGAGTTTATTTGAATTCACTTTGTGTTATTTTAAAAAAAATACATAACTACATGACAAAATAAATAATAATATGTATCATTGCACATCTAATTATAAAAAAGGAAATTATTTTTCATAAAGAAGAGTTATATATATAAATATTTCAGTAAAATTAAATACATGCGTACATTTTTTTTAAAGTGACCTATAATAGGTATATACAAATTTTAATTAGCATTTCATCTCTATTAATTGAATAGAAAATAAGGTTTCCAAAATAAATATGTTGTTTACTGGACTATCGATCCGAGGCAGTTCCAGAGTCGCGAGTTCGAACCCGGGTACTGGCAAGGCGCCTGGGGCATTGTGCTGGCCACACATTCGCCTGCTCGTCAATGGTGGCTAAAAACTTGTGAACGCTACATCACTTTCCCCCATAGTCAGTCATGGACTGGTAAGGGGGTCATTTAAATATTTAAAGTAACCAAAGTGTCAAAAGCTGAATATTATTATTTGAAATTAGAAAATAAATAATAGTTTATCAATATTTTAGTTTTTTAAATATATTATTTGAATATGTCGTAACCCAAAATGTCCGTTAAGTGTGTTACGGTAATACTTAATTTATAAATAATCTATTGATGTACAAACACTAAAAAAAATCTATTTTAAAAAGGTATAATGCCACGTTTTGCAATATTACGCATATATTCATGAAAAGTAAATGTCAACCAAACATTTGTCATGGTTTGTCTTACATTCATTTTTAATTTCGTATATATGTTAAATAACAACATTAATTGAAAAAACACTTGTTTTGAAACATACTTATATCAATTAAATTTACTGTTCAGGGTGTTCATATCTCATGCATGAAACTCATCACTGTAACATGTTATACAAAATATTCAGACATTTAAGCTAAAAAATGTTTTTCTTTAGTTTTAATATATAAATTAAAAATGATGAATTTGCTTTGAATAAAAGTAAATTTTTTTAACCAAATTTAATTAATTAATTGTAATATTTAAAAATTGTCAACATAATTCTAGCTGATATTAAAAGAATAATATAAAAATTAAGAAGTATTAAAAGAGTGTACAGTTTTGTTATGGGTGGAATTGACATTCAGATAAATTGATGTTATATCAAAATTTACAAAACGCAGATTAAAAACAAAAATAAAATAAAGAACGTTCTTTTTAATAAAATAGAATACAAATAGTCCTAGCCAAGACATTATAATGGAAAAATTCATATTTAATCTCTATAAAAAGTGATGTATTATGTATTTTAATGGAAACATTCATATTTAATCACTATAAAAAGGGATGTATTATGTATTATAATGATTGAACTCAAATACACTGAGCTCCGTGGTAAAAATTTACAGCTAAAAATTAGCTATTGAAAAGAACATTGCACTTTTGACCGATGCGCTGTATACATTTTTCAAATGCATTTTTTATTCCTCCAGTTTCTCTTCTAGTTTACCAAATTGTGTCCCATCCACAAAGTTGTCTTATATGGTACTTTTGAAGCTAATAATGGTAACAATTTATTGCATTTGCAAAATTTTTGCTTTTAAAAAATGCATTCTGTCAAGTGAGTTGCTTAATTTCAGCCTTTGCTAGTTAATCAGTAACGTTGTAATTTTTACAGTTTATTTCTTTGGCTATTTCAATGAAGTGATGGCATGTTTTTGACACAACTGCTACTTTCATTAATTTTAAAATCCCTTGTATACTTCCTGTTGAATCTTAGATACTTGTAACACATTGTTGGTCTTTATCAAAGTATAACAATTCAAAATATCCGACACTCTTAAATGTTGAATATTTTCAACATGAAAAAGTCTTCGAAAATATTAAAATATATATAAAGGAGATCACAAGAGGGTGTCAAAAGTGAAGACATAAGTATTCAACACAATTTAATTATCACGTTATCTATATTTTCGAATTGCTATTTCAAATGTTAGTCTTTTTAAAGTCTATAAGAATCTCTTTTCAAAACTTTTCCTTATTTTCTTTTTTCTAAATCTCATGAAAAACATGTATAACATATCGAACGAATTTTATATGAAATATAAATATATTTTTTAATAACATCATATACCCATCATTTAGAGCTATGTCTAAAATTGTTATATTATAAACATATAAGGAAACGTTTAACCTCCTTATTAACGTTTCCCCCTTAAAAACAATTGAGATCATGTCTTATATTGTGTAATTTTAATTTTTAATAATAAAAAAAAACCTTTAAAAAACTTCTTTTTTGACTATAAATCATTTACCTACGAGACATAAATAAAAGAATTTTCATGATAATACGCAGCGCAAGACAATCCAAACATACAAAATTGTAGTAATGTCTCGTAAAAAATGTTTAATATAATGCGCACCGATCAGGAATATGTTTATAAAAAGTATTTTCAATAAAATACTCACCGAATTGCGCATCAGGAAAGTTTTAAAACGTTCGTTCAATATAATGCGCTGGGCGACACTCTATATCAAAAATTAACATCTAACATTCAATAACTTAATTACAGTACATTCGATCGATCTGAAATTTTAATACATCGTTTATATCATCGGCACAATTCTGCTTGCAAAATTTCAGCTCACTAGCAAACATGGCCAATGGTAAAAAATCGATCCTAATTTTTTTCGGCATGTAAGACCGCAAGGTCGCAAGCAAACAGACACCACGAGTTAAATAAAGGACATAAAAAAATAATTCGAATTACGCCACAAGACAATTAAATTTATGGACACACATTATTTTATGCGAAGGCGAGGAGCGTTTTAACTCATTACTAATATGGATAGAACACTAAACATTAACGGCAAAATAAAATCTAGTCTTTTTGCTAGGAAATAATCGGGAAACAATAGCATTTTAATGTTGTATACGTTTTCCTTGAACGACACATTTAGTATTACTCGGAAATCTGAAGGATTAAATAATAAAAATAATAAATTCAGCGTCATATATTTTAAAGCGATTTTAAGCCAGTGTTTAAATGAAATATACCTTTTAACAAACTAAAATATCTTCACCCAAAACTAGTCACAGGAAGTGACTTCATTATCAAGTACCATCAATCAAATATCTAATATATAAAGCTCAGTTGGTGTTTGTATTTTTGTATGTTTGTATGTTTGTATGTTTCACTTTTCGACTTTCTGTTAGACAGCCACGGAAAAACCAAATGACGGACTGTGACCAAATTTGGCAGCGCGATTCCTTTTACACTGAAGATGGTTTTAAGATAGGTTTTGTAATTGTCCCTGTTGCCCGAATGCCGTAAATTAAATAATCAGAAAATGTAGAGACAAAGAATAAAAAAATTTAACCTCATTTCTATATTGAACAACTTTACGCTGACGTTCAAATTCCGTTCAAAGCGAGTTATTTTTGGTGAAGTATTTTTACCCCAATGCTTTATTTTCAGCGGTGCGCATTACAAAAATAGTATATTTTCTAATTACGATGCGCAGATTTTCGTGTACGCTTCTTAATTTGAGCTGTGCAGTACAATGAATAGTCATTTCCTTTACTGGTACTTTCTATATATTATAGACACGTAAACATATTTAATTATAACTGCAACACGATGCATTAGATTTAATTGTTTACACGTTTAAATTTAATTGTAAATTTGTTTTAATTATTTTCTGTTCCATAACTCGACATTTAATAAAAACCTATTTATGTAATAATTGTGTTAGTATTTTTTTCAAGGCTTCATTTTTAGCGGTGCGCGTTCTAAAATCTTTTATCGCCTGATTATTGTGCGCACATTTTCGTGTACGCATCTTAAATTTAGCTGTGTCCTATTAATATAACATTTATATTTTGTATGTCTTTTACATAAGCTATTGTCTTTTACATAAGCTATACACTTATACAATGTAAACGTAGGCTACCGGACCTATTAACATAGTAGATTAAACTAAATAAAGTGATCGTGAAAACGCTTAATTATTTTGTTTTGCGAATTGAATTTGTTATGTTCATTCCTTTGTAGTTGGATTAACTTAAGCCATTTTTAAAATTAATTATTGTCATTGTTTTACATTCGTTTTTTAACAGACAATTGATTTGTTTTGTTGTTTTTTTTAAATGGGAACATAATTTTTTTTTAGAAACAAAATCTGTTTTTAAGCCATGAAAGTGACTCAAAAAAGAATTTCATTCCTTTATGATATTATACCAATCGCATAAAGCAGTGAATTTTAATCGTAAATGTAGACACAAATATATAACAATTCAAATATTATTTCCATGTTCGAACAACTATAAATAGATTACAAAAGTAGTTATTTTTGGTCCAGTTGTTATGAGAAGACTTTTTATTAAGCCATACAATTTCTGTAATCATTTATTATTTTTGTCTAAATACGGTGCGCACATTTCCTTTAATTCTTTTAAATACGACTGCTTTGGTTTCTTTCAAGTATTTTAAAAAGTTCATTCATATATAACATTTATAATTTAATTTATTGGCGCTATAGGTTAAGTATATTTTGCTTTTGAGGGGGTAATGCCATATTATCTTTATCTCATAGACGCTGATGCAAATATTGTATTAATTACCATTGTATTCCGATGCAGTGTCTTAAATGTATATGAGCTTTTTTTATTGACGACAGTGGTAGAGATCTTTTGGAAAAATGTCAACAAAGCAGTGGCCTTTTTTTAATGGATACAAACAAAAAAACATACAAACATCAACTGAGCTTTATATATTAGATATGCGTTTAAATTATTCTATTTCAATTTTTCCACGATATATTGGATTAATATTTTACATGTGCGAATGAAATAATGATTTTTTAAAACATAATTCATAACTCGACATTTAATTAAAAACCATAGATGTAGTGAGTTTATTTTATGTGGAAAGGGATGGCCTATGTAAAATAAACGTACACTTAATTTTTTTTTACATAAGCTATATATATACACTATACATTATAAACTTTCGCTACGGAACGTATTAACAGAAGTTGACTAAATTTAATACAATTATCCTGAAAACGCTAAATTAATATGAATTGCGTATTGAACATGTTATGTTCATTGCTTTGTAGTCGGAATAACATAGGCCATTTCTAAAGTTGCTTTTTAATCATTTTTCAATTTGTGCTTACTAACAGACGGTTGAGTCTTAATTTTTTAAGTGGATATATATTTTTTTATCAGAAACAAAATCTTACGTGTGTATTGAATATAATTTACAAAATATGATACCTTATCAGAAATAGGGAACACAAAAATGATTCCTTTTTGAAATTATACACATTGCACAAAAACCGTAAATATAAATCGTAAAATTTAGAGACATAATTTTAAAAAAATAGTATTTCCCTGTTAAAACAACTATGAATACGTCAAAAGGAAGATTTACTTTGGTCCAGTTCATTTACTTTATAAAAAGACTTTATTTTATGCGGCCAGCTTTCTATAATCTTTTATTGTATAAATATGGTGTGCACATTTTCTTGATATCATTTTAATACGACGGTTTAAAAAAAAAGTATTTTAGAAAGTACATTTATAATTTTGTTTATTGGCGCTATGAGTTATGTAGCCTTTGCCTTTGTAAGGGATAATGCCATACGTTCTTTATCTCATAGACGCGGTTACAAATAGTGTATTACTTGCAATTGTGTTATTATATAGTGTCGTAATTATGTATGAAATATTTGAGTGACGAGGGTGGTAGAGCTCTTTCGGAAAAAATTATCAGTTATGTTTATTTAGAACAAGTGGGAATGAAATAGTAAATTTAGTTATTATGATCGTCAAGATGCCTTATTTAATAAATCATATATTTTAAATAGTAAGGTAATGTTAAAATGCACTGCATTAAGTGAAAACAACTCACGTGATAAAATGGTACATATTAAATAATTGTGTCTGTTGTTTTTTTTGTGTGTATCTTTTTTTCTGATATATATATTATTATATTTATTTTTTTCCCCTTAAAATGGAATATCTCTGTTTCATATAAGATTTTAACTTATAGATGAATCTGAAATATAACTTAACAAATAAAAATTGTAATAACCAGCAACTTATACTTGGGAAAAGGGTCATCAAACTCCCGCTACGAGTGCGGGTATATTTCTAGTACATTAAATATTAAAATTATGAAAGTTGTAAGAAACACCATATTTATTTATATATAATTAGATATTAAAAAAACAACAACACACACGTTTAAATAGTAAATGGTTTTCATAAAATTAAATACATTAGTATATTTATATATTTTGATACTATTTTTGTCTAGCATTTCACCTAAGCCTCTGCTGATTAAAGTAAAAATATAGTTTTAAAAAAAAACTATTTATATTTATTCATGTAAATTATCGAATGTGTCATGAACCATTATATTATTATCTGAAATTATAAAAAAAAACACTATATTTTGTTTTCTTGATTTTGCAATTTCAAAGCTGTTGTACCCCAAGAGTCTGTTAGCTCTGTTTCAGTTACTTTTAATTTTTGCATAAAGGTACTAAAACATTAATACACTATTTAGCATAGGTGTACCAAAACATTAATACAATATTTATCATAGGTGTACCAAAACATTAAAGCAATATTTAGCATAGGTGTAGAAAACATTAATACAGTATTTAGCATAGGTGTACCAAAACATTAATACAATATTTAGAAAACCTTTTAAGTCATATTGTGAAATATTACACATTGAAAAGTTCACCTTGACACAAGGGATGCATGGTGGTCTAAGTGGTAGCGCGTTGGGCTTTAGTACCGAGAATCCAGACTGGCACGGGTCTGATCCCCTGTGTTGTTAAGGTCCCCGCGTTTAACAAGCTCCAATCGTGCACCACCTTGTTTGGTAGCTGATCTAGAAGAAGGAAAAGTCTGACGTCAAACATCCTCTGCCTTGTTAACCTGGAAATGGGAAGGGAGTAAAGTCTTGGTTACACGAATTACATAGAGAAGGGGAGGGAATGCTGCAGCTGATGCTCCATAATACCCGTCAAGGCTTGCATCACCATTTGTTGACAAAACAAGGGACGTGGCAGTTACCGGTTGATGTCGGCTATGCGTCAGATGATGCGTTCTCCACTGGGTGTGTGGAGGTTAGAGTATCACCCAAAAAGTGTTCCAAGAAATGTAACAAATAAAAGAAGATCCCAGCTCTTCGAATCGCTAGCTGAAATGTAAGGACTATAACGACAGAAGATTGACATCGCATTGACTAGGCTTTCAGGCAGCGCCTCACTAAAAGAGGATACTGGCACTGTGCTTCTCACGAGGCTTGCGTGTGACCAACACTTTCTTCAAGTGCAAGGATATAGACCAAGTATCTCGGAGACACCCTTGATCACGCCAATGGTACACGCTGGGACTCATCATCGCCATATGTGTACATCTGGCTAGCGTCCCACTCACCAGCAGCTTTCACAGTGCTTACTTCGAACGGATAATTCCCTCGTGGCCAGCAAGGTAAGAATACTGAGGAAAAACTGGTACCACACCAATAAAAAGGTAAGTCCGTGCATAAACAACTTCTATATAAAAGACCCTGTGAAGACGCTGTACACAGACAAAGTACATGGCGGTCTCTTGTATGTCACCTTCCGTGACAATTGACTCCACATGGGCGCATCCTAGAGACACGATCTATACTTCAGCATTGAATGCTTTTGCCAAAAAATTGCATTCAAATACGGACTGGTTTGATGCACATTGAGACGAGATGAAACCTGTCACAGTAACAAAAAAGGAAAGCTATTATTGCCTACACGAAAAAGCAGACAGACTGTTTGCCTTAAAAACCACCAAATTGTATGCCCAAAACGTCGCAGGCCAGTGTGCCAATAACTACTGGCTTAACTTCTGCTCCAGCATACAGTTAGCAGCAGACATGGGCAATTCCAAAGCAACGTACGAAAATTATAAAAATGCAACTGGCATTTTGATGTCCAAGGTTGCCCCCTCCTCTAAAGTCCAAAGGTGGAGAAATTAACCAAAACAAGGCAGCGCAGCTAAAACAGTGGGTTGAGCATTATCTGGAATTTTATGGAACAGTTACCACAGTCTCCAGCAACGCTCTAGATGACATACTCGCTATGTTGTTCATGGAAGAACTTGATGTCGTGCCCAAACAGGAAGAGCTGAAGAAAGCAATAGACAGCCCAGCTTGTAGAAAACCCCTGGGAATGATGGCATACCACCAGAAGCACGTAAGAGCTTTTCTCCAGCCTTTGCTAGAGTTACTTACCCTCTGCTGCGATCAGGGCTATATCGTCCAGGGCCGAAATGATGCAAATAAATTACACTATATTAGAACAAGGTCAATAGAAGTGACTGCAGTAACTATCGCGGCATCTCACTTCTTAGTATTTTAGGAAAGGCGTTTGCCCGTGTCATATTAACACGTTTACATAATTTATCCTCCTTAGTTTATCCACAATCTCAGTGCAGTTTCCAGGCTGGTCGGTCTACAATAGAAATGGTGTTTTCCATACTACAGATCCATAAACATGCAGCGAGTAGCAGATGCTTCCTACACATTGTCATTGTTAATCTTAAGAAAGCCTTTGATTTATTCAGTTGCAACGGGCTTTTACAAATCAGTTAACAAATTGACTGTCCCCCACATCTACTCACAATCATCAGACAGTTCCATGAAAAAATCCATAACACAATGCAGTTCGATGGAGCTACGTCAAAGCCTTCCAGTCAGCTGCGGAATTAAACAAGGTTGTGTTCTCGCTCCAACACTGTTCCCAATATTCTTCTATGTTATGCTTAGATAAGCATTCAAGGATAGCAGTGATGAAATCTAGTTACACACCAAAGCTGATGGAGGACTTTTCAACACTGCTCGCCTACGAGCCGAAACCAAAACGACATATGTCTTAATTCGAGAGCTACTTTTTACGCATAATGCGGCACTGATAGCGCACATAGAAACTTGCTTCCAATAACTCGTGTCAAGCTTTTCCAACTCCTGCAAATAATTTGATCTGCAAATTAGCTTTAAATAAGACGAACACCATGGCCCAAGACACACGTTGTCGTCCTTCTATCAATATCGACAATGATAACTTGGAGTTTGTGGACAGCTTCACTTTATTCTGGTCCAAGGTCTCCAATACACTGTCCATCGCAGACAAAATAAACGGTAGAATTGGAAAGGCAGTTGCCACAATGGCTAAACTAAATAAACTGGTCATGCAAAACACCAAGATAACGGATAAAACCAAACTGTATGTCTATTCATTAGTTATAAAAATATAATTAATGGATTAAATTTTAATTGAGTAAGTGTACAAACATTTTTAATCAGTATATGCTCTAGCTCAATGCAATTATCTTATTAATGTTAAATAACAAATTTACTTTTTTTGGTGTTAAAGTTTTTTTTAGAAACATACTATTTTCTATATAAATAGATTTTCATTAAAATTTATAATTATAAGTGTTTCTGTAATCATTTCAGATAATGTTTGCTTTTAATTTAAAAAAATAAAAATAAAAAAAAGGAAGTTAAACTATGTTTTTGTAAAAAAAATATATACAATTTTTAACATACTTCTAACAATCAAACGTTATTTAAATTGAATGCATTAATTATACAACATAAAAAGGAAATATAATTTTAATGCTATATGAAAAGAACATTATTTTTAAAGATTAATAATTACAAGTTACTCTTCTGTTGTGGCGTTCCAATTTTATGAAGTCCATTCTAGTTTATATTTATATTTCCTTTTCCGACGATATTTTCAGCAGTTTGATAGTTTTTTGTGACAATTGTTATGTTACAACTGCAGATAAAGAAACACACGTAAAATTAATTGTTTACCAATTTGTTTAAAACATTTTCAAATGTAAGTTCTTAATTTTGGTAACAACGATAAATAAACAAAGGAGCTTAGATAGTCGTTCAAAAAATCGAGTATTTATGTATAGCGTTAGTGAAAGCTTTAAACATTTACTTCCTTACAATACGCACAAAGAATGCTATAACGAATTTAGTTATTTTCAAACACATTGTAACAACACATTGTTATCGACAAATGCCATATTCAATTTTTCTAATGGTCTTGAATATCAAGATCAACGGTGGCCAAACCGTGTGTCGTGAACCACATGTAGCTCTTCTGTGTTCACATTGGCACTCGCGTACAATTTATGAAAGATATGTTACAAGGATTACTGAAAGATTTCAAAGCCAGGTTTAATGACCCATTGTGCTTCAATGCGGCCCTCAATAATTTTCTTATATTTTAAAATGGCTCTTAGTTACTACAGCTCTTGCCACCCCCTCCCCCCGTGGCTAGATTGTAAACATTTTTGTCAGCAGTGTATACTTCCAATTGGGCTTTCCTGTGATTTGTTAAACAATTCTTTAAACCACTATTGGGATATATTCCATCGAATATACAAAATAACAATAATAGCTTATCAGATCAATGTTTTCAGTCTAAGTAAGTGGTAGAGTAGATAGTACTGTCCTTCAAATATCAAGGACACAGTTTCTTATGTTTAACATTAGAAAAAAATACATTTCATCAATTCTGCTACAACCAACTTTAAACTTTGAAATAAAATATTTATATGTGTTAAGTATTTTAACATAATTAGTTCATATTAAATGTACATACTTGAATAATGATATGGGACTGTGATAAAATACAAACTATTGTAAGCTGACACGAAAAATCACGGTGTTAGCGGAAGGAGAAGAATAAAGAAAACAAAATGGCTAAAAAGTGTTATTAAAGAATGTGTGGAATAAATGCCTTTAATTTCTCGTTCATTCTGTGAGATGTAAGGGCATTGTGTATTAAAGTTAAAGTTCTTCATTGTTGAAAAGTGGTGTTAGCAGAATTATTCATTTGTCACGTACATTTTAATTTCATTGATATAAATAAAAGGCTACAAACATACATGAAGGATGTGTGAGACAGAAATTCGTGTCAGAAGTGAAAGCGGTGAAAGAGAACTTATGAAGATTTCAGAAAGTTGCTGTAAACAAAAGGAAAGTAACCTAGCATTACGATAGGACTATCTGAAGTTAAGGTATCTGAAGCTCGCTATTTACAGTTCAGATTAGAATATTTGAGAAATAAAAGGTAAAACCATATCACGATTGCACTGTTGTCTAACACAAACGTGGATTTTCTTTAAGGAACTTAGTGGAATTGGATATTTCATGTGCGGAATGAAAGAGGCGTTGTTCATTAAATGAAGAAACATTCTCTGACACCGTGATTTGAACAGATTAAAGGCCATATGCAACAGTGGACACACTTTTTATAGGTTGAGTGGACACACATAAAAGATGAACTACATAAGAACTATTCGTTGCATAAACGCATTGTTATAGATCTAGTTCAACATGGCCAAAACATGTCTAAATATAACAGTCAGCATATCAATTCAAGGAAGATAATGAATAGTAAAAACTAAAATAAGAATGAAAAAAAATGATTTATAGAAGCTATGGCCAGTGTTTAAATCAGTGAGTGTTGGATTAAGGAGCTGATTTGTGACAATTGACAATTAATAATATTAGTAAATTCGAAATAAATAGAAAAACTGAATCTGTATTCATTTCAAGTGAATTAAAATAATTGTAATTTTAGATTAATGGATGAAACTAAGGTTACTTTTAATTTGGAAAATCGGAGGATTTGAACAAGTGTAACTCAAAACTTTGGACCATAAAATGTGTTGAGTTTTATAGCAAGGAAATACCATTTCTTATCTCATATAATTTGTGTATTATTTGTTTGTTGTATATTTTTAGGTGTATTAAATTGTATCTAATAATAATTGCTTTTCTATACATAATATATTAGGGTAATTTGTTTTGTCAATATGATTGAGCGTATATAGAATATACTTTAGATCCTGTGATAGGATATTTTGTAGTCTCATTTTGTCAAAATTAAATGTAATGGTTTAGATGTGTCTTCTCATGTTTGAAAATCGTCAGTTTATATCTTTTTGTTGTTGTGTAGACTAAATTAGTATATATTTTGTGTTGTAGACGATCATAATTGTCTGTGTTAAATATTGATACATATTGTTGTTCTCCTGTCTATCTTCCTGTCTTTAAAAAAAATAATAATAATTGTATGTATTTAGGTTGTCTTAAAATACACAATACACAATCAAATTGTTAATGAAAACAATAGATTTGAACTTTTATATTAAACTCACACGACAGTAAACGTTTCGTTTAATGCCTTCATCAGTACAAAAAATATAAAATAGGTACTTACATAGGTAATAAAATTATATTTAAATTCTTAAAACATACTATGTGATAAAATAGTGATGTAAAATAAAAATAAAGGGAAAACAACAAATAATGACAGAGGATATAGGAAAAGTTAGCAAAATATTGATTACTTTTATAATTCAGGTATGTGCAATATGACTTGATTAGGGTCAACATATTTTTGAAGAGTTTTGAAAGATCCTATATGTTGTCTCATCATAGACAATATTAAGGGTGTAGTTGACAGTTCAGACGAAAAGTTTAAAGCATGGTGTCACAACAACTACCTATTATATGCCAGTGTACATATCAGAGACAACACGAAAAGAAATAAGAAAATATAGACATGCCATGTTTTCTATGTTGGGGATTTTCTTTTTCATTTAACCGATATCATTTTCAGCATTCTATTTGCTTATGATATTTACTGTTATTCTTTCTTCTTTAGTGTCACCATATGCTTCCTATGTTAATCTTCTCATCAAAATAAATGTGTATATTTTCTTTTTTTTATATTACAGATATTATGAAATATAAAATGATGAAAATGTTTCAAAAATACAAAGATACAAACGAAATAGGAAACACAAAAACTGTTACTCATAAGATACGACTGTTAGATCATGATCCTTTCAAGGCTAAAGTATACCCAATTCCCATGGCATTTAGAGACACAGTAAACACACAATTGATTACCTAATGAAAGATAAAAAACAAGAAAAGCATTTAATGCTAACTATACCTCAACAACTCTCATAGTCAAAAAGAAGAAGAGTAAGATTCGACAATGCTGTGATAACAGTCTATTGTATAGTGTAACAAAATTGGACCAATAATCTAATGCAGACCCAAAAGACATTGTGGACATATTTAGTAATGCTAAAATATGTACTACAAATGACTTGAACAGAGGTTGTTGGCAGTTAAACATGGATCTTTTTTCAGTCAAATATACTGCATTTGTAGCTATGGAAGAAGCATATGAATAGTTGGTGATGCCATTTGGCTTAGTCAACAGTACAGCCACTTTTAGTAGATTTATGAAATTAATGTTGCAAGATATTCCAAATGTTGTACATATTTTAGACGACATATGTATACACTCTAAAGATTGGGTAACTCACATCCATTCGCTTAAAGATTTACTAGAAAGACTAAAGAAACAGAATGTTACAATTTCCCTTGAAAAAGTAAACTTCTGAATGATATATATTGATTTTCTTTGATAGACAATAGGAGAAGGTAAAATAACTCCTACTGCAGAGAATGAAAACAAGATCTTTAACTTGTCAGTCCCAAATTCAAAGAAACAAGTTCAAGCAAAGCTGGGACCATGTAAAAGTTTATAAACCATATATTGAAAATAAGCAATCTGTTAAAACTATTAGATATTGTATTTAATTTTATGTATTATGGTTATTAAACTTAATTTTAAGTTCACACAACTATTACCTTGTTATGGGATTTCAATTTTGTTAATATAATTAGAAGCCAACTTAGAAAGTCCTGCAAATGTTTTTCTTAATCTCTTTGTCAAGATATAATGTTTAAAGAAATACTTGTCCATCAACATTATTGAATAGTTGAATTTATTACAATGTTGTTGTGAAGACAATCAAATTGTTTTAAAGGATGGGGATGAATGTCACTGTGATAAAATAAAAAAATATTTTAAACTTATAAAAAAAATCAAGATGTTAGCGGAAGAAGAAGAAGAAAGAAAATAGAGATGGCTGAAAAGTGGAAGTAAAGTATATTGTAGAATATACATCTTAAATTGTTCATTCATTCTGTGAGATGTAATGGTATTGTGTATTAAAGTTAAAATTCATCATTACTGAAAAGTGGTGTTAGTAGAATCATTCATTTGTCTCGTACATATAAGTTCATTGCTAAAATTGATGAAAGCCTTCAAACACACATGAAAGAGGCGTGTGACAGATAATATTTCCTGAAAAATGAACATCTAAAATCTTTTTAATAGTAATAAATATTACTTTAGCCATTATTTGTTTTGATATTTTTTCATAGATACGCGAAGAAACCAAACGTTGCAACAGATTGATGTTAGATTAGAGAAAAAAATATTAAATCATATATATATATATATATTATATATATATATATATATATATATATATATATATATATATATATATATATATATATATATATATATATATATATATATAATTATCCTTAAAAATATCAAAGTGTAGAAAACATTATATATTAGGTAGGTAAGATTACGGTTGATCGTAAGTAACTAAATAAATAGTTAAAATATTCATCGCAAGTTGTATTTCTTGATCTGCTAAAACACAGTTGTTATTTATAATATGAAATTACAGAAACATTTATCTATATATTCATATATTTATTCAATTAATTTGTTTACAAAAAAGCTTCATATTGTATATATATATATATATATATATATATATATATATATATATATATATATATATATATACATATATATATATATATAGAAAATATTACGCCCTATATTGACACAATGATATTTTATTTGGTATACGACACTTACTTAGTAATACTGCAATCTGTGAAGCATTGCTTTTCCAGATATGGTAAAATATCTTGACTGTTGCAAAAGCATAAGCAAAAAAGAAATAAATGATATCATTAGCTTTCATGTAACCATATATATATATATAATTATCTTAATGCAAAATACGTTAATAAATATTTGTGTTTCCTTAACATACTATTAGACCCTTAAGATTTAATTTCCTTTAATTTTTTTAATTATAAGGCTTTTAAAAATAACTTTTATACCAAACGTTGTTTAACTTAAATATTGTTTAATTTTTAGGACATTAAAATAAAATCAACTATGACACTAAAATCGTCAAAAAATGCAGACATTATTTTAGTGTAACTTAACTACAATTCAAAACATATACGAGCACTAACACGGCATTTTGTAGATACGAAAAAAACATGGCAGAGATCAGGAGCTGGATCATATGGTCAAAGAACAGATGTAACCCTTCATAGTGCAATAGCATTTAACTTAATTTAAGTTCTTTAAGTACAATCTTTTATTTAAGTCACACTGTTTGTATGTTGTATTTTCCATCCATCCATACATAGATCCGTCAAATCTTGTAACGTAAAATTAAACCACTTCTGATAATCTTAGAGATCTCAAAATTGTACCACATATGACAACGTATTAAAATTTCAGATCGGTCGAATGTACCGTAATTAAATTCATGCATTTTTAGTTTTTAGTTTATATCTATATTTCGTTCTATTTCTCACACAACGCCAATCGGCATATTAATTTTCAAGGAGAGGGCGGGGATGCCAGAACCAATGATAAAAATGGGGGAGGGGGGTTCTCTCAAGCCATTTGGAATTAGGTGTACATGTGAAGACTGTGTGCATTCATGGCCTGTGCGCTCGTGGTTTTACTACGGGTCTGTCATGCAGACACGGGCAATGTTTACATCACGTGTTTAACAGCTCAGTAATACGAAACTAAATTTAAATTGACATGATAATACACGAAATGCAACAGGAGTTTTCATTATTCAAACATTCTCTTTACTCAATTATGCCCATTCTCACACCCAAATTTGAAAATAAAAATTAAAAAATTAATACTTAATACTAGAAAATAAAATGCTTAAAAAAAATATATGATATTCTATCATGTACGAGGCTGCAAAACATAAATACAAGTTTGTTTGAATAGTAATAACCATTAAAAAATTCACAAATTTGATCATATACATGCTACTATCAGAGTAATTATAAATATATATCTATATGCAAAAGAATAGTTGCAAAGAGAAATGAGTTGTGATGGGCGCCCCACGCCTTTATGTGCAGTGGATACGTTCACGGATTTCACCTGTAATCATAGACAATTTTTATTTTTCTTCTTTTTAGTGCACTTTCTATATGTAAATAAAAGATTATCCTTTTAAAAAAAACAACATTTTTAAAAATAATTTTTTAAAGTTATTTTTTATGAAGTTTATGGAGTTAGTGAATAATTGAACAATGTGAAGTGGTTTGTCTACCTCATCCCCTCTACAATTCTGGTAGCATATTTCCCAAGTTTAAGCCTGCAGTTTTCAAAGCTAAGTACACTTTATAAAACTAGCTATTTCTTTACATTCCTTTATTATGTTTTTTATTAAGAATGTGTCATTTATTTATTTATTTCATTTAAAAATTAAAGTGCATAATTTGGATTGCACATATTGGACAGGAACGGAATAAAAGCATGCAAATTTATCTAAGCGTAGACACATTGGTTGATATTTGAGCAAACTGACACATGAATACAGTTTTAGAAAAATCTGCATTGCTTTTAAGTACATACTTAAAACCGTATAAAAATATAGATTGTATTCATAGGGACATTTTTTTCATGTAGGTTTTATAAGTTTATTTAATGACAATGGCAAAAACTCTAAGAGGTCTCCACCTTTAAATATCTAGGGGCCATAATATCCGACGAAAGCTTAAAGCCAGAAATTATTTCCAGAATTACCCAGTTATCTGCAGCGCTGAGAAAACTAAAATACATCTAGCAAAGTAAAAAACTCTCTCTGATATTTAAGATTCGACTAATGCGTTCTCTGGCGAAGTCAGTATTCCTGTATGGATGCGAGACTTTAACGCTCACAGCAGACCTCCAAAGAAGAATCAATCAGCTAGAAATGAGATGTTTTCGAAAGATATTGAACATCTCCTACACAGAGCAAATCACAAACGAAGCGGTCCGCAACAAAATAAATGCTGTCATCGGCCCCTACGAGGACTTTCTCATCTCAATATAGAAGAATAAATTACGATGGTATTGACAGGTGGCAAGATCTGGAAGGTTCGCAAAGACTATAATGCAAGGCACATCAAGGGAGGAAGAAAAATAGACAGACAAAAGGAGAGATGGGTAGACGACATCAAAGAGAGGACCGGCCTGTCATTCATCAGGCAGCACAGGACCGGGACAAATGGCGTGAGATAGTAGGAGTAGCGGGTTATGGGTTAGTCAAGTCAAGTCCAATGACAATATTTTGTTAGATTGATATAAATTATAAGCTAAGGAAACATTGAATTTCAACATTGGATGATTAAAGTCAAAATGTGAAAAGTAATGTATTGCAGTTTCAAATAATACTATTATTTAGTAAACATCTTCATTTGATCTTAAATATATATTTTTTGTCGACACTCCAATATTCGTTTTTTTAAAATACTCTACAAAAAAAATGTACAAAGGGTGGATTGTTTCCACGACAGAAACTTTTTTCTGAACAAAGTCGTTATACCCCTGACATTTCTGTACCATCAATATATGTATTTCTTTGTTCTCCTTACATATATATTTTGAAACGTGTCCCATGCAGCCGTTTTGTTGTAGAAATAAATCATATATTATTTTAAAATATAAGTTTGATCATTCCCCTGCTCTTAAATAGCTTTTCATTTTGTTCGTTAAGTAAAAGAAAAAAAAACAACATTCTCTCTAAACTCTCATCTAGTGTAAGTGCAGTCTATGTGTGACCTTATTTCTGAAAAAAAATTACTTCCATTTATTTTTGTTATTATTATTTGTTTTATTTAGCTAAAATTCAGCTGAATGTATGGTGGTAATACAGTATATGTATTTAAGAAAACAACACTTAATTAAAGTTACACACATTGTGCTTAGTTTTAGCCCTGTACGTTTAGTTAAACTTATATCATAAGTATATTAGAAGTAGCGAAACTAGACAGTTAATTCTTCTAATGGATATGCGATATTATTTATTCCTGCCCATACGAAAGACAATTTTAGATATTATGCCAAACCGTAATCACTTTACTTCCTAGAAAGCCTTTATGACTTGTGTTTTTTTTTCAATCACTACTTTATTTCGTGGAAATCGATGAAAGCAATCGTAACCAAATCAATCGCTTGACTATTTAAAACATAATTTATTTAAACCAGGGATGTCCAAAGTCCGGAACGCGGGCCAAAACCGGCCCGCGAAGCCATTTTAACTGGCCCGCGGCCTCATCTGAAATAATTAGTTAACTGACGTATTATTTCTGTAAAGATAGTATATTTATTTGAAAATTAAACATTTTGTACTGTTTCGATTATGTCAAATGATGGCGAAAATCTGTCATTATCATTTTTTTAAACAACCTGTAAATCGGTTGTTTTAAAACCCGATGAAGTTAATTGTACTAAAAACTTGACAGCCTACCGTAAAAGTCGATGACATAATTTTATTATTTTTAACCTCACAGCAAAGCTTATTTTCAAGAATCGGTCAGGCTAATGAAAATTCCCCAAAGACAAGTTATGAGGTAGCAAAACTGATAGCGAAACACAGCAAGCCATTTACTGATGGCACGTTTGTAAAAGAATGCTTGATGAAAATTGTTGAAAATATCTGTCCCGAGAAAAAGCAGGACTTTGCCAATGTTTGCATGTCACGCAACACTTTGTCTCGCAGAATTGAAGAAGTCTCATCTGACATTAAGAGACAAATAGAGACAAAGGCAGAGAAAGTTGACTTTTTTTTCGATAGTCTGTGATGAAAGCACTGATGCATCTGACACTGCGCAACTTCTTATTTTTTTAGAGGAGTTAATGATGACATGTGTGTGAATGAAGAATAACTTGATCTCCAGAGTCTTAAAGACCAAACAAGGGGAAAAGATTTATTTTCTTCTGTTTGTTCTGCTGTTGATGACATTAAACTACCTTGGAAAAAAATATCTGGAATTATTACTGATGGTGCACCTACCATGATTGGTGAGCATAGTGGACTTGCAACAATTGTCTGTAACAAAGTCAGTGAGGAGGGTGGCAAAGCTATTAAACTTCACTGTATCATTCACCAACAATTTCTTTGTGCCAAACATCTTGTCATTAATCCAGTAATAAAAGCTATAAACTCTATTCGCTCTAAAGCCCTGTTTCACCGCCAGTTTCAGCAGTCTCTTCTTGACATCCAGGGAGAATACGGAGATGTTGTGTATCACAATGATGTAAGATGGCTCAGTTGGGGAAATTGGGCAATTCATGGAAAATAAGGGACAACCAATGCCAGAATTATCTTATACTGCTTTGCTGGAATATTTAGATTTTTTAGATGCAACTTTTTCAAAGGAAATCGTCTTAAATGCAGCCTATTACCACACATTTCCCCTCACTACAGGAAATTCTGACAAGTTTCCCAGAAAGAAGCGTCAATGAGCAAATACAGAGGTAAGTTGCAGATGTTACATCACTGGCTGATGAATTTCAAAGATGCTTTCAGGACTTTGCAACTATTGAAAAGGACATCATGTTATGTTCTTCACCTTTCTCTATTGACCCTAATAATGGTCCGGGCAATCTGCAGCTGGAACTAAATGAGTTGCAAAGTGATAATGAAATTCTCAGCAGACAACAACACATTTCTCACAACGACTTTTACCGACAGGTGGATAAAGAGAGATTCAAAGAGATTCGAACATTTGCTAAGAAAATGCTCAGCTTGTTTGGCTCGACATACTTGTGTGAGCAGACATTTTCAGTTATGAATTTTAACTAGAACCATGTGAGGACAAGAATAAGTGACTCTCACCTACGTGATATCATACGTATCAAAACCAGTGGCATTGAGCCTGACCTTAACTATTTACTGGATTCAAGATCTCAGTTTCACCCTTCACATTAAAATTTCGCTTATAAAAACTTCTCAACTTATGTCATTTTTATATAATTTTAATCCGGCCCGCGAGGGTCTTTATTTCAAGAAATTTGGCCCGCCATGCAAAAAGTTTGGACACCCCTGATTTAAACTATTTCATAAATTATGTACAGCAGTGTTTCTCAAAGTAGTGGCCGGTGCAGGTTAGTAGACGATTAGCTGTTTGTTTGGGGAATTTATCAAGAAATGAATACAAAAATCTAATTATAATCCTAAATTTTCCTTAAGTTTGAGAACAAAAAAGAAGAGATTGTATCAAATTATTACCTAGCGTTTTTTGATAGGGACATCAAAGTGCCTGAGATCTCCTTTTCGGCTTTTTTTGTATGATACGTCACACAAATGATGTAACGATAATATCACAAACGGACGAGGCGTGGTTTAATTATTACATTCTTTTCTGGGTTTTAAAAACTAAGGAACAATCCATTTTCCGCAATCGAATGGCTCAATCAAGGGGTCGGTGAACAGGAGTAACTTATCCAATTTATTGTGAAAATGCAACTCTTTGCGGCGTAATGCAGACTAATTTGGGCATATAGCTTTCACTAGAATGCGCTCCTTTTGAGGAAAAAGTAATATTAACATAGACTTATATATTATTAGGTATCAGGCTAACATGTTCGCCAAACCCGAATTTGAGCAGGTAATATTTTTTTTAGAATGGTTAATAGGCTTTGGGGCCATTCATATATTACGTACGCAAGGAGGGGGTCTTAAATTTGCGGCATTTTGCGTATGCATGCGTACGGAGGGGGGAGGGGGGTCTCGACTGAATGTGTACCGTCGCACAAAAAATGTAATTTGCATAATACTAAGAATAGTAACGTAAACCGCTCTGGCTGCAAACTGCATTCGTGACTGACTGAGTCAAGACTGATATGCAATGGCAATAATGTTATATAATTTATTGCAAACGAAATTGTGAACTTTTAATTGCTTGGAGGTAATTAACATTTGATTCAGACCAAACGTTTACACATCATTAAAATATAGCCGTCGGGTTTATATTTACATTTCTTGAAATTAGAGGAAGTTTATATTTCGCCAAACGGTGCCTTAGCCGTTATAAACACACACCGGGACGGCGATTTCACGCACCTAGGAGAAAGCGGGGGGGGGGTGTCTAGATATTTGTGACGATGTGTGACTTGTTGGGGGGGGTGTTAGAGAGATTTGACGTCACATCAAAACAAGCAACTTTAAATAAAAGTTCCACTTAAATATTGTATTTGTTACATGGTGTTTTACATGGCTTCACACGTGTTATGATATTAGAATGTAGGCCTACACTAAATAAATACTTACATGACAAAAAGTGATTTTAAACATGCTCTTTTCAAATAAAATACAGCTTTTATTGGGGGGGGGAGCGAAAAGCTTTGTGACGTCATCTTGGAGGGTGTGGTCTAAGTTTTTGTGACGACGCTTTACGAGGGGGGAAGGGGAATGAATAATCTGCCAAAATCGCGTGACGTCATTAATGGATAGCCCCTTCTCGGGTCCGTCAGTAAATAACATTACGCACCTAGAGGGGGGGTCGACCATTTCTTAAGAAGGGGAGGGGTATTATAAGACATGTCACGTCACATCAAAACGCGTAACTTAAAATAAAAGTTGTACTTAAAAATGTGTCTGTTTACAATTTATATAATGACGTTTCACATGGGCTTCGTGCGTGTTACGATATTAAAATGCAGCCCTACACTAAATTCATAATTACACTTAAATGACAAAAGTGATTTGAAACATAATAATTTTCAAATTTTAAAATAGAATGTGTTTTTTGGGGGGAAGGGGCATTTTTGTGACGTAATATTGGAAAAGAGGGGGGAGAAGTCTAATTTTTTGTGAAGACGCGTGTCATGGGGGGGGGGTGAAAATTGGCCATAATCGCGGGACGTCATTAATGTACGGTCCCAAAGCTTTGACCCCCCCTCCCCGAAAAAAAAATCCGCATTTTCAAATATTTTAGTGCGCATTTTTATGTGCGTCATATTTCGTATACACCCCCTCCCCTTCATCACAAACGCGTGACCCCCTCCCCCCCAGTGGCGTAGCTAGGGGGGCGGTGGGGGTGGTCCGCCCCGGGCGGCACTCATTTAGGGGCGGCATTTGTGGGCATTTGAAAAGTACAACCAATACCGACATTGACCGACAACCCCCTTTTTCTTTTGAAGGAGGAAAAACAAGGTGAAACAAAAAAATTCGTAATTTTGAGTCTTAATTAACGGATTCACACAACATTTGTTTGATTACATAGTGGATATTATAGCTAACGCAAAACCGTTCAAAAAATTTTTTAATCGCTCAAAAAACGTATCCATTTGTTTGGAAAACTAAGCGGTATAAGTCACAGATGACGCTTTTATAAGAAAACGACCCCAAAAACACAACACGACCGGGCCGAATAATGTGTGCTATTAATATCGCCACGACAGTTTTCGTGGAATTTCGACTTCGCAGAATGATGCGCGAACAAGTACTTACATGGCATGGTGGTTCAAATATTGTGTTTAACTTGCAAGTAGTAATTTATATTACCGTTTCAGTTGTCAGTAAATTATTGTAAGGTAAGTTATTAAAAATTTAAATTTATTTTGTTTTTATTGCATTAAATTATCACACATAATGTGTGTTTTTCATTAAAATACGGTTATTCATTAAGCATGTTACGCATTTCCAATTTAAGTAATTGTAATGTGTAAATAATTTGAATTCATCTATTTTATGGAAAATTATTAAGATTTATGACAATAATATGTAAATATTCAAATGTCTCTGTTAATAAACACCACAATAGGCATAATAATTTCGCAAAAGACATATTTTAAACTTTCAAGCGTCTTGGAAAAATTGACATCTGAAGAAGTAACTAGGAAAACGAGATCAGATGCTGGAATTTTACTCAATTCTATGCAATATTTTTTCTCTTCTATGTTATCTCAATTTATGGGAACCCATCATTTTTTAAAAATTAATGCAAAGCCATTGCATGGAACAAAGAGATGTGCTAATACAAAATGCTGCTATATCAGCCAAACAATTTGTGAGGAGATGGAGATATCAACTGAACGCCTAGTTAGGAGGAGAAAAATATGAGTAGGGGCAATTCAGAAGACGTGGTTCTATCTTTAAAACAAGAAGTACAACGAGAAATGTTTTTATCCATGGATGGAATTATAAAATAAAATAAAATAACGCTTTGATGAGTTGCATTTTCTTGCAAGAAAATATTCGTACATAATACCATGTAACCTACTAAATAAAGCATTTGAACATCAAATAAATTACTTCATTGACATCGACAGTTCAATATGGAAAGAAAAAGAATCCAGGTTTTTATGGCTGTACCTACATTACAAGAAGAGGCATTATGTTAGAAAAATGGGGGAAAA
The DNA here is from genome assembly GCA_944989445.1 of Ampullaceana balthica. NCBI lineage: Eukaryota > Metazoa > Mollusca > Gastropoda > Lymnaeidae > Ampullaceana > Ampullaceana balthica. The sequence goes on from CALYLW010001075.1 coordinate 196,885, forward strand.
GGCACCTTTGATCTAATAAAATTTATTCAACAGTATAGATTGGAAAATTATGTACCCAACATTGTAATTTTGCTATGAATTTTTTAAACTATTGTTATCAGTGTCGCTAGTTGTGAAATGACTTCTCCAAACTGAAGTTGATAAAAATTATCTTCGTTCGACAATGAGCGATTAAAGTCAACAAAATATGGCAATACTGTCCATAGAACAAGATATTAAAAATAATATTAATTTTCATAGCGTAATACGCGATTTTTCTATTATGAAAGTTAGGAAAGTAAATGTGTAAATATTTTTACATACTAATGTACAGAGGCGTGACTCGTTTTTTGACCCCCCTGGCTAATTTATTTTATGCGCCTTTTATTTAAATAAAAATTTAAAAATTAGAGATTTAGTGGCGCCCTTTTGAACTGGCGCAGGCCGCGCCCTTGATAACTGCCCCAATATCAAGCCGTTGTTATGCCACTGCTAATGTATACCCTTTCTTTGTTTGTAAAACAAAATCATCTATTTATAAATACAAAATAAAAGAATAGTAATAGTAATGGGTAATGTTTTTTGTTTTGGGGTGTAAGTGTAAATTTGGAATATGTTTTGTCTCATTGGGGACGGGGAGACCTGCGAGCTCAGTAACTTTCTTGTGGCCCTTAAAAAAGTATCTTGTATTTTTATAAATGAGTATTTATAGGTATATAATCTTATGCAGCCTCTTTTATTACTGCTTACATAAATATGTCATGCAATAGTTAACACGTTCCCCACCTTGGCGTCATTTTAATTACAATTATTTATTCATGTTCATTAATTGTTAAAAACCATAATATACGCAAATAAGTGCCCGTCCATAAATCAAGCAACTATTTTGGCTGATTTCCCCCCCCCCGGTCACACGTCGTCAAAAAAACTTAGACTCCTTCTTCATAAGATGTCAAGAAGCCGTATTTTCTGTTTTAAAATGAACATGTTTCAAATTAAACTTTTGCCATTTCAGAATGTTTTTAGTGTAAGGCTGCATTCTAATATCGTAACAAGCATTTTACATAAACGTTATTAAAAAAATAATCAGTAATTAAATATTTAAGTGGAAATTTATTTAAAGTTGCGCGTTTCGACGTGATGTCACATTTCTTAAACACCTCCTCCCTGTGACCCCCCTCCAGGTGCGTGACGTCATTTATGGACGGCCCCTAAAAAGGGCGGCAAATTGGACACCACCCCGGCGGCAAAAGTTCTAGCTACGCCACTGCCTCCCCCACCCCCTTTTTAGGAGTGAGACGTCATTTATGGGCGGCTTCAAAGAGTAAAACCAGTATCTTCTGACTCCGGCTTAATATTTTTTCAAAAGGTGTGAGCGAATTTGTACGTACGCATGGGAGGGGGTCCCAAAAATGTACGGGATGCAAGGGGGAGGGGGTACAAAAATAAGAATTTTGTGCGTACGTTATATATGGATGGCCCCTTTCCCAGTTTCTAGTGGAGTTTAACAAGTCGGCGTAATGGCTCCAAAACCTTTTGGTATCTTTTTCTCGATGCTATTGCGACATGCTTTCGAGGACTGCTCGATTGTGTGAACGTTCATGCCAGGACGGATAAAAAACCTATATAACATCAGCCGACTCCGTACGAAGAGCAAAGTTGAAACTGTATTAATCAGAGAGTTGGTCTTCAAGGATGAAACAGCCCTTACCTCACATATAGAGATAGAGCTCGAACAGGTGGTCAATAATTTCTTAGAGGAATGCACGGATTTTGGTTTAACGATTAGCCTCAAAAAGACCTACATTATGAGACAAGGCTCTAACTTCCTAGCAGCAATCTCCACTGAGGGAAACACCTTGGATGTCGTCGAGGTTTTCACATAACTTGGCAGTAACATCACAAGCACACTCTCCCTGGAAAAGGAAATAGGAACCAAAATCGATAAGGCCGCATCTTTAATAACTAGGCTTAATCAAAGAGTGTGGGAACTTGTACATCTCACAAATAGGACGAAAATCACTGTGTACCTGACCTGCGTGCTCATCACACTACCCTATGGCAGCGAGTGCTGGACGTTTTACGCTAAGCAAACAAAACAGCTCAAAAGCTTCAACTTACGATGCTTGCGTAGGATTCTACACATCAAGTAACAGGACAAGATAACCAATGTCGAGATATTCAGGAGTCATATGCTGAGTATGAACTCAAACATGAGTGAGAGGCGCCTGGGGTTGTTAGGTCATGTCAGCAGAATGAGCTCGGAGCGCATTCCAAGAGCCTTAAGCTACTGTGAACTTGAAACAGGTATGAGCAAAAGAGGTCACCCCTGCATGCGCTTCAAGGACGTCTGCAAGAAAGACTTGTCACTGGCGCAGATAGACCACAAAACGAGGGAGACCATTGCCGAGGAGTGCACTTCCTGGCGGGCAAAAGTGCGTGAGTGCATTCAAGTCGCGGAAGCATCCCTCACAGGTAGGAGTGAAGAGATATGGACGAGGAGAAAGGGGGAAGGAGGGGCGGCAGAGGAGCAGGAGTTAACACCATCGTCCCATGAGGACGGCGTATAGCATACAATACAATAGGCCCTCATAAAAAAGGGATCGTCTTTGATAATATTTCTTTTTTACTATAAACAAAAAATAGTGATACATCATAACTAATCTTTATGAAATAAAAATTTGTGTAGTCGACAATATAAAAATCATTAAGAACTTTATTGATGCCTATCAATGTTGGTGTTTCTTTACGCCCGATTTTCTCTAGATGTATCCATTATAGTCAAAGCTCGTTACATTTTCGTAACTCTAAGGGCTCTTTTTCTTTTCACATAATAATTTATTTATTTTATTTTAACTTTATTACGATTATTTTTTTATGCAGAGTGACTGATGCTCTAATTTAAAATTATTTGTGTCCAAATAAATGAATTCCCGTTCTATTCTTCAAGTAGTAGCAAAATGCCATTTTGGCAAATACTTGTGTCACTAAAGTAAAATTAATTATTGTTCTTTGTATTTATATTAAATCTATCTTCTGCTTAAATTATAGCCTTTAAATTTATAAAATGGCATATTTTAAAAGGTTTATATATATTAGATAAAATATGTAAATATTTGATTTTCAAACAGAATGATTGAAGAAACCCTTTGTAAGAAATTTATTACAATTTGAAAGAAAATTTCCCATTAGTTATCCCGTGATCCTCTTTAAAATCAGTCTTTACACGATCACTCATTATCTAATATATAAAGCTCAAATGTTTGTATGTTTGTATGTTTGTATGTTTCACTTTTCGACTTTCTGTTAGACAATCACGGAAAAACCAAATGACGGACGGGGACCAAATTTGGCAGGACGGTTCCTTTTACCCTGAAGGTGGTTTTAAGTTAGTTTTTGTAATTGTCCCTTTTGCCCGAATGCCGTAAATTAAATAATCAGAAAATGCAGAGACAAAGAATACAAAATTTAACCTCATTTCTGTATTGAACAAATTTACGCGGACGTTCAAATGCCGTTCAAAGCGAGTTACTTTTGGTGACGTTTTTTTTCCCCAATGCCAATACTTTATTTTCAGCCGTGCGCATTTGAAAAAATATTATAATGTCTAATTACGGTGCGCACATTTTCGTGTACGCTTCATAATTTGAGCTGTGTAGTACAAAGATTTGTCATTTTCTTTACTGTTACTTTCTATATATTAGATAGACACGTAAACATATTTAATTACAACTGCCACACGATGCATTAGATTTATTTGTTTACACGTTTAAATTTAATTGCGAATTTGTTTTAATTATTTTCTGTTCCATAACTCGACATTTAATGAAAAACCTATTTATGTAATAATTGTGTCAGTATTTTTTTCAAGGCTTCATTTTTAGCGGTGCCCGTTTTAAAATCTTTTATCGCCTGATTACGGTGCGCACATTTTCGTGTGCGCATCTTAAATTTAGCTGTGTTCTATTAATATAACATTTATATTTTGTTTGTCTTTTACATAAGCTGTTGTCTTTTACATAACCTATACACTTATACTATTTAAACTTAGGCTACCGGACTTATTAACATAAGTAGATTAAACTAAATAAAGTGATCCTGAAAACGCTTAATTATTTTGTATTGCGAATTGAATATGTTATGTTCATTCCTTTGATGATGGATTAACATAGGCCATTTTTAAAATCGATTATTGTGATGGTTTCACATGCATTTGTAACGTA
>CALYLW010001076.1:0-18167 GCA_944989445.1 Ampullaceana balthica
GTGACCAGACATATGCGCACAAGACAATTGCGCACACGACAAACGCGCACAGACAATCCCGCAATGACACAAATGCGTACAAGACAAACGCGAACACCGATAGTTGCGCACACGGACAATGGCCCACACCGACAAATGCGGACACCGACAATCCCGCACAGTGACAAATGCGAACGGCCATATAAGCGCACACCGACAAAAGCGCAAACTGACAATGAAGCTATATTTAAAACCAAAAAAACATGTTTAAATATAATTTAGTTCAAATAGTTTTCAGTATCAGGAAGGAAGGCAAAGTATGGAGGAAAAAAAGGAACAAAATAGACAACAAAAGAAAGTGAATTAAAAATAATTCAGAAAAAATATTAAATGTCGAAATAATATTTTCACTATGAGAGTGGAAGATACAAAACTAACTGAACAGTGGGCGTGGCTAACTGGTTCAATCATTGTCATTTATACACATTTTCATTGAAAACCTTAGCGTTTATTGAATCTTAAGACAAAAAATCGCTATTTGAGGAAGAGAATGGAAGGTTAGTATAATAATAACAGTGGAAAACTTTAAAAATATAAATATTTAAAAATATTTAGCAGCAGTCTAAGTATAAATAAATTATAAAGTCAAAGTATAGTGTTAGTAGTATAGTCAGTATAAGTAAGTATAAGTATAGTATAATAATTCTCAGTATAGTGTATAGTATTATTCTTTTATTATTATGTATACTAATGACTAGTGAGTCTAAGTCTAATGAAATGCTTGACAATGCTATTTTAATAGTTTTACTATTTGGCATTGGCAATATAATCAATAATAAGTTAATAAGCCTATTTCAATTTCATAATATTAAAAATTAAGTCAAGTCACTCAAGTCATTTACTATGATATAAATTTAGTTTAAGACTAATGCTAAAATAATTTAAATAATATTACTATTAATCATAAATTATAAATACTATAAGTATTATGTTAGGTTTTTATTTCAACTTTTAAAACCTAAAACTAAAATAATATTTTTTATTGAGAAATTGACAAATTAAATTACATATAAATTACAGTACTACATAAGATTAAAATTAAAACTATTTAAAATACCTTTACATAGTTATTTAATTAAATATGGATAGATATAAAATTTATAAAATAATTAATGAAATGATAATGTAAAAAAATATCATTAGAAGAAATAGATATGACTATCGGGGCCATCTTAACGCATAGGCCCATTGGGCATTTGCCCGGGGGCCCACGAGCATAGGGGCCCCATTGGAATATATTTATTTATATATATTATCTATATTTATTTTTATTCCTACGCGGGGCACTCTTTCTTTGCCCGGGTGCCAAAATGGTGTAAAGGCGTCTCTGATGACTATGACTTATTAGTCATTAGTGTAAAATAATTTTGGACCAGGAATCTGAGGATTGCCTATTATTTTCAAAAATTATTAAAAACAATTATACTATACAGTTAACACTGTTAACAGATTATTGTTTTTATATTTTTTAAATTCACGCCACATGTCTATATTAATAGTTCAATATCTAATGTAAGTCTCAGCCTAACTAACTTATATTTAGAGGTTTAGAGCTGCACCAAGTTATACTTTTTTATAAAATTTAGTTCCTTGATAACTTAAAACTTAAAAGTAATTATTTTAAAAAAAAATGTTTTGATTTATAACAAATTTTGAATATAAATTTGCTTATCTCTTATCAATAATACTATAAACTTAAATACTTTTGCATCTCTGGTACCATACATCATTGGATCCAAGATTTCCTTTTTTGAAGTACGCAAACTGTAATAATTGTAATTATTAAAAAATCTACATAAGCAACAATAATTGTTAGCTCAGGACTTCCACAATGACATTTTATAGGCTGCCTACCAGTGTTCCTTTTAATTTTAAATAATAAAACCTAGACAAACACTAGAGGAAAGAACACAAAATAAAGTATTAATATGGCATAAAACAATCAATTCTAGCTTGGAAATACAACACAAAGGTATTTAATTAATGTAATACAATTCTCAAATAGATGAAAACACTGTTCTCATTCTGTATGTAAGAACAAACAAATAAAAATTCTTGTTCTTTCTGTATATTTATCCGACGTGGAATGAGTTACCTGATCAAACCAGGAAATTCAATTCCAATAAAAATATGTCTAGATATAAACCATAGATAAGCGTTGGACGTCAGTATCTTCTGTATAGAAGAAGTGTGTTAAAAATAAGATAATAGGAATGTTAGTTTTTATGTTAATGATAAGATATTGCTGCTAATAAATAATTTTTCATTTTCATTTGATAGTCCCAACAATGGAATTTTCAAGAAGTCAAGGTGGCAACGAGGTTTTAAGCTACCAAGGCTTTGAGTATCTTTATTTCCGGAATAACAATGAGGTTCTAACTTGGCGGTGCAGACAGAATCGAGCAATGAAGTGTCATGCTAATATAAAGACACACAACAACACCATAGTGAGACCCCCAACGGACCATTGTCATGATGCCTGCCCTCAAAAAGTGGAAGCCAACCTTGCCAGAAGCTTGATGAAGCAAGCCATGAAGTCTGCAGTAAGTGCTACTCCTCGAAATGTCATGGGGAGTGTACTGTCGCATGTAAGCAGCGATGTCTTGGCACACGTACCAAAACAATCGTCACTATCAAGAACTCTGTTACGTCACAGAAAAGATGGTAATGTTCCTAACCCAGGAACAATAAATTTTGTAATTCCAGACAAATACACTGACTTTGTACTACACGATTCAGGAGTTAATGATCCTGATAGAATTTTAATATTAGGTGATTTTGAGTTGTTAAATGAACTAAATAAAGACACAATATATGGAGATGGCACTTTTGACAAAGTACCCACCATGTTCTACCAGCTTTATACTTGGCATGCCAAAGTCGGAAACTCATACCCACCATGTATGTATGTTTTATTGCAAAAAAAAACCATGGGAACCTATAACAGAATGTTTGACATTATGAAAAGCCTTTTGCCGAATTTGGCACCGCAAAAAGTCTTAATTGATTTTGAAAAAGCCTGCATGAATGCAATCAGTAAGAATAGCTTTCCCCAATGCTGAGGTAAAAGGTTGTTATTTTCATCTATGCCAAAGCCTTGTTCGTAAAGTTAACAGTGTTGGACTTAAGGCTGAATTTCAATCAGACATTGAAATGAGATTGAAATTAAAATCTCTTGCTGCACTAACTTTTGTCCCAGTTGATGATGTGAGGAATGTTTTTGCTCAGCTAGCAGCTACTTTTCCAAATGCTGAGAGTTACAATGAGATCCTAACATACTTTTTTTCAACCTACATTGAAGGGGCAGCAGGCAGAGATCCTCAGTTCCCCATCCGCTTATGGAATCACCATGATGCAGCTTTTCAACAGTGCCCTAAAACAAAAAACTGTTGTGAGAGATTTCACAATGCTCTTAATTCATTATTCCACTGCAGTCATCCCAGTATATGGTTCCTCTTTGATGGACTTCAGAGGGATCTGTCCATTCACAGATTGACACTGGTAAATACTCAGGCAGGCCATGTAGAGGTGTAAAAAAGAAAATACCAAGATCTTCATGTATTAGTCGCCAATTCTGAGCAGGGCTATGCTGAAGAGAATGACAAGTTGAAATATTTGAGGAGGCTTGCTAATTTGCAGTAACGAACATTATGAAATATTTTGTATTTTATTATCTATAAGTATAAGTTTACAATTTAGAAGTAATTAAATAAAATATATATTAGTAATATTAAAATTGTTCTTTTCATATTTTTAAGTCATCTATACTCAATGTTGTTATATAACTGCACTCTAGTTAGCAATTTGTTAATTAATTAAATTAAAAAATAAAAATTGAAAATAAAAAGACAAAAAAAGTCATAATAAGTTGAGAAATTATGTAGTCGGGTACCTCAGCCAGAAGCTGGGCAAACCATGCTTTACATAAAATATAGTAATACTAATATAATACTAATAATACATTGTAATTGTATTCAATACTAAAACATTCATATATCCTAATTAAACAGAAAATATACTGTCATTGATGGAAAACATTACAGCACTGGTTAAATCCCTTTCCCGCCCATATGAATATGATTCCACATTTCTTTGAGATTACATACCCCATTATAATCCTGTTGTGTAACGGGATACCATTCGTAAAGTAAATCCCTTTCCCCTATTAAATACATTTACATATACTTTAATGGGATCACATAGCTCAGTATCCTATTATCCCATTGCATAAAGTGATCCCATTTTTTCATAGAGTCACCTTGCCCTCACATGATTCCATATTTAATTTGAGATTTCATGCCCAATTATGTTCCTGTTGATATAACAGAAAAGCCTAGCAGTCATTGATGTCACATTATCCGTGTGAATCCTATTTATGCTATAGTCCATTGGAAAAGTGTTTCCAATTGCTTGTATACATTTAAATAAGATCTCTTTCTGATTCGGGATACTATCCACTGTTAATACATTTTCTTGGCGCCATTTAATCTACTTAAGAGATATGACTCAGTATGGTAGTAATTATAAAAAGCAATTATGGCTAGGGAGATATTATAAAATACCAAAACTATGAGTTGGCCATGATGGCTAGGAAGGCATACTAAAATACCAAAACTATTTGTAAACTGATAATACAAACTAATTTATAAGTTTCAAAGTTGAAATCAAGAGAAACAAAATTAGTTGAATGATTTTTAAATGTTTATTATTTTTACTTTTGAAAATAACTTTCTTCTGCCATTTAATCTATTAAAAATGATTCAGTATGGTAGCAATTAGTACAGCCATTAAGCCTAAGCCTAAGGATATACTGTATACTAAAATACTTAGACTATGAGTAAACTTATAAAACATGTACAAACTATCCTACTATAAGTATTACATGTACATTAGTTTCAAAATTGTAATGAAAAGAAAGAAAAATACTTGAATTATCTTTAAAATGTAAATTACATTTAAACTTTTCAAAATAAAACACAACAGTTAAATGTTTCTATAAAAATTGAATTTTTAAAATAGAACAAATAAAGAAATGTATACAAGAGGCATAAACATATGAAATTATTATTAAATCTTGTTACACACAACAATTTGACAGGTTCACTACTTAATAACTCTTTGATTGACAAAAAAAATGTAACTTAGACTTAGATATACACTTTCTTTGGCCATTTAAACTACTGACAGATATGATTCAGTATGGTAGTACATGTAATTATTATAGCCATTATGGCTAGGGAGATATAATAAAATATCAAAACTACATACTACATGTATTTGTAAACTTTCGTCACAATGTTTAATGAAAATACTGCCTTTCATTTTCACACTTTCCATAAAGCAAGTTACTTAAAAATATATTGAGTTATTGTTAAAAAATACCTTTCATCTGAACATTTGAGAAGCATTCAATAACAAATAAATTAAATTAACATTTATATTTTAAATCTAGTGCTACAAACTCTTCACATTGTCATTTAATTGACTTATTGGCAAAGAGTCCTTAAAAATCATCAAACATATGTGTTTGTCTAGAGTCTACTATACTAATACTAAACTATTACAGAATTAATGAGGAAGCACTAGAGCTTAATATTAATAGCAACAGGAATAAAAAAAAATTTAACTGAAAGAATATTGCTGGAAATTATAATAATATATAGAGTAGTAATAACCTTTAATTTTAAGTTTGCGTATTGTTCTAATGGTAGTTTAAATCCTAATTGCAAAGTTATGTGTAATAAAATATCAACAGTAATTTCATCATTCAATTAGGACTTCCTTCTACACTATAAATAACCAAGATTATGAAAAAATTATGTACCTAATAAATCTGCGGGTTAAAGTAAAGAGGGGCTAAGGGGTCGGAATAAAACTACGTGTTAATCACTAATAATAATTTTTCAAATCGGTAGCATGAATGCATGTTAAAACGTACTTTGCCTTTAGAAAAGTGCAATGCCAACTCTTATTTTAAGACTAATAATATTCCTCTTTCTTTTATTAAAAAAGTTTTTTTTTCTTCTAAGTTGCACGGTATCATCCCGTATAAGTTAACGGCACCATTATTTTTAGTATAAGCATACGCCTTATTTTCAACTATATTATAACTATATGCTTAAGAAGAAGTATTATAAACTGTTATTTGTTTAATAATCATTTTACGAGCTTCCATAATACTACGATGGTTTAACATGCTGATTAAGACTTAAATATCCAATAAAATGTTTTTAAATGACATCTCTTAAAAATCATGACCTAGCAGTACTACTAGAACGAACAATTTATTACTATACTTATACATTTAAAAGTTATTTGTTTTAAAATATGCATACACTTATTATTAAATTTATTATTATTATTAATATATTGTTAGCTTTAAACGTGATGTATTTTTGCTGAAAACCAACAAAATCCATTATCATCTTTAAATTGGCGATGCATAACTTGCTAATTGCGCATTTGTCGGTGTGCGCTTATATAGCCGTTCGCATTTGTCACTGTGCGGGATTGTCGGTGTCCGCATTTGTCGGTGTGCGCCATTGTCCGTGTGCGCAACTATCGGTGTTCGCGTTTGTCCTGTGCGCATTTGTGTCATTGCGGAATTGTCTGTGCGCGTTTGTCGTGTGCGCGATTGTCTTGTGCGCGTTTGTCACGGAACCCAAGAAAATATTATATTAGAAATTTCAGAAACTTAGGCCTAGCCGCCCTAGGCAAGAGGTGGTACAACCGTATTAAGTATTATATCGATTAAATAAATAAATCCTGCAGGAAATTCTCATGTTCTGTTAAATGGTGCGATGTTGATTTTTTAAATCTCATTGGCCATTTATTTCAAGTTCATATTTCGTCTGTAGTATTGGTTACTTCTACTACAAATGCAGAAAATTGTTATTACTATCCTGATCTTTGTCCGTCAGAGTTATCTTTCTTTTCTGTGAAGTATAACGTTTTTTAAGGTTGTCATTTACCGCTTGTCATCAAGAGTTCTTGTTCTTTATTTGGTAGTACAATTTTATATTCGCCGTTTTTTGTTGAATTACCCAATATTACTGGTTTCTCGGCGAAAAAGATTATCAGGGACGGAAACCCCTGTTTCTTCATTTCAGAGTTATATTTAATCAAAGTTCAAAGTTCGAGGATAGCTACACAGCACTTCGTGGAATCATGACACGGTCACACGCTAATATGATGAACTGTCTTGAAACGGTGTCAACTCATTGATCCTGGTGTGTAAGCATTTACACATATGATTCGAATGCGAAAATACTGATGGTGTAAGCCTACGCCTACACAGTTGAATTATTGGTATACCGGATTATTTTTAATATTTGTTAATAAAACTAAATCATAATGTGCACTAGGACAGTGACACAATTCAAGTCTGTGACAGTGGGTCTAAATTTTATCAGCTTTCGTAGATCACATTCGGACATACGAAATGGGCTTGTCGGAATGGTAGGGAGAACACCTCTCGTTCGACTAAACAAAATCAGCGAAGAAACGAAATGCAATATACTTGCAAAAGCTGAAATGTGCAACGGAGGTGGGTCGGTCAAGGACAGAGCAGCATATTTCCTAATACAAGATGCCATCAAGAAAGGTTTGCTGAAGCCTGGGGGTACAGTTGTTGAAGGAACAGCTGGTAATACCGGCATTGGACTTGCCCATATGTGTCTTTCAATGGGGTTCAAATGTGTCATTTTTATGCCAAATAATCAGTCCCAGGAAAAAATTGATTGTTTGAGAACACTTGGAGCTGAAGTTACGACTGTGCCGGTCTGTCCCTGGAATGACCCCAACAATTACAACCACCATGCAAGAAGGTACGCTGAAAGCCTTAGCAACGCTGTCTGGACTAATCAGTTTGACAATCTTGCCAACAAACAAGCCCATATAGAAACCACTGGTCCAGAAATATGGAAAGAAACAGGGGGGAAAGTGGATGCAGTGACTTTTGGAACAGGAACAGGAGGAACTCTTGCTGGTGTGGGAACATATTTGAAAGAAAAGAATAATAAAATTCGAGTTGTTTTAGCTGACCCTCAAGGTAGTGTGCTTTATAATTATTTCAAGCATGGGAAAATGGAGAGGACGCCTGGTGATTCTATTACTGAAGGGATTGGCCAGGGCAGACTTACTGATAACCTAAAGGGTGCTCCGATCGACGATGCAGCTGTTGTGTTGGATAAGGATGCTGTCAACATGACATTTAGACTGTTGCACGAGGAAGGATTTTTAGTTGGGGCCTCTTCGGGACTTAATGTATCATCTGCTTATGAGGTCGCAAAAGCCATGGGACCTGGCCACACCATTGTAACATGTTTGTGTGATAACGGCCAGCGTTACTTTGCTAAGCTATTCAATAAAAATGTTTTAGAGAAAAGAGGACTTCTTGAAACATTACCTGAAATATATCATAAATACTTACATGAAAGTTAATTTTTCTTGCTTGTATTTTTACAATATCCTGAGATCCTGTATATATGAAATTCAAACACATAACTTATTCTTAATAAACAGTTTACACTAATTTAAGGTTATGGTCATTCACTCAAAAAGTATTATTGACATACTGTCTGGTATATGTCAAAGTTATAAATATATTATTCTACAAAGAAAATCCTCTGCGACTCTTTACAATAATTAAAATGACTCTGCCATCTCTTGTCATCCTTCAAATATTTGACTTTTCCCCTCAAAATAATTAGCTTAAGAATTTTTTGAAGCCTCAGTTCGTGCCTAATAGCGAGTTTCTCCCTTTTCCATCCTATAATTTCCTTTTAAATGACCTTAATGAAAATGTATAAAAATTTAATTAGAAGTTGTTTAAATTTTAGTTGTAAAATTATGAATTAAAGGTGCAGTATCTTTCTATTTATAGCACTGCAACTTTTTAAAACTGTTTATCATTAATTACTGCTATGTTAATGTTTGTCCAATATAACGTTAACATACATTCTGTAAACCAAGAAAACAGTTACCTATGACTTTATTTGCTATAATTTGAATATTGTGTTTGATTGTTTTACTACATGAATTATTTATCAAATTGTTATTTTTATTATATTTTAAAATATATGATTTTTGTTATGATATGTGGACATAAAATATTTCCATATTTTTAAAACTTAAAAATTCACTTCAAAGCGATTCATCAGTGTTGTATTAAAGAAATGTTAAATTTGTTTTTATGTTTTTAAATAAAATAATGCAGTGCGACACCCAAAGTAATAAACACGATGTCGATACGGTCATTCATAAAAAAATTATGACATAAATAATTAATTTGTTATGGCCGCATTTGTGTTTTCCACCCACCACCCCTCTCCCCAAGTCACATTTTGTTTAAGAATTTTGAGATAATTTTTTCTTTCCCTAAGCAAATATTCACATACCATACAAAAATAATTTCAACATCATTTCAAATATTAGGATTATCGGCTAAATAATCTTTCTTTTCGAAATACTAAATAATGTTTTGATTGTAATATCCATTTTACTTTTACCAATTAAATTTTGTCCTGTTTAAGTTAAATGATGAAATGTTTATCTATTAAAACTATGTATTACATGTAATTGTATTGCTCTACTAATTATCATAACACCACAGATAAATGAGTCAAAATTGATTTGTTGTGATACAAGAATTTTTGTGAATGTTACCATGTATTACTTATAATAAATAAGCCTATGGTACTCAATTTGTTGCAATCACGACATTCAAAGAGTCCGTATCATTCTCTGACAGGAAGTTCAACAAAAGTCAATGTGTGGTAGGCTGAGTTGTATTTCAAGTGTACGGACATTGACAATAAAATGTAGTATAACTATTCTATGTTTAGTCGTCTCTATTCAATGTTGAGTCATCTCTATGCTGTTTAGTCATCTCTATTCAATCTTTAGTCATCTCTGTTCAATGTTTAGCCAACTCTATTCAATGTTTATCTTCATAGATGAAGAAATTGACAAGTAGGACTCGCTGTAGTAATCACAAATACTTCTCAGTTATCTACATTCAAAATAGGGGTGTACCGGATTCTGCCGGATTTATGAAAGTGAAATCCAGCCGTAGCCAGATTTTAAAAAATTCAGGATTTTCCGGAGCCATTATAAAGATATATATATTAGGGCTCAACCGGCCAGCCGGATTTGGACAGATTTATGAAGTGAAATCCTGCAGTAGCCAGATTTGCTGGAGCCGAAATCCGGTACACCCCTAAATTAAAATCGATGTATAACCTTATTCTATCAAACGTAAATATTGATAATTAATAAAAATTAACAAAATAACAATATCAAGAGTGAGAAACTTTTAAAATAAGGAAACAAAGGATCAAATCCACAAATACTGAACAAACTTTGGATCAAATCCACAAATACTTATCCAACCATGGATCAAATCCACAAATACTTATCAATGAAATACAAAGTCTCCCAGTTGCAGAGGCAGCACACAAATACTTTCGGTTGTTTCCCCTGAAATAAAGTGACTAAACATAATGCCAGCTGACAGAGTTAAAGGTCGTTGCAAACTGTGAATTCGTACTCCTATTTGACAAAACAAACTTATGCCAGATGAAATAGGTACAACAAATAGAGAGCTTGGTTGGCATCTTGTTGTTGGTTTGAACAACCTCCTCCATGTGCAGGGGCGTGTTGGCCGGGGGGGGGGAGGAGGGGAGGGGACTTGTCCCCAGGTTGCACAATGCCTCACTACGCCACTGATTAAATCGCATCATATTTGACAATTTAGCTCCCTCAACTGTAACGACCTGTCACAAATATCATTTCAAACCACACTTTGCATTAACATTTTTTTTTGGAATAATTATTCATTAAAATTCATCAAGAGAAGCGACCTCTGTGTTCAGGCATCTGGCACTACAGGGACATCACTCCGAACAGTTTCAAATTCTGTGTAAAATATAAATAACATATTCAAATAACTGTGGGACAGTTTTTGTTGCCGAGGTGTCCGTCCTCTAGACTAGAGTCTAGTCTAGTGCCAGGTGTCCGTCCTCTAGACTAGAGTCTAGAGTGTGGCATCTATAGCAACAAACAAGTTCACATTATTTACTCCTTTTAATTAAATGATGTGTTTGTTGTTTTTTTTAGACTTGAAAATAAATCATTGTGATTTATTGTGTGGCTCATTTGTTTGTTTACACAAAGTTGTCAGCTCTAAATGTATGACTCTATACACTTGTTTACTTCAATTGTTTGTCTGGTGAACCCACACGCACTCACCACCCACACTCACGCCCTCACCACCCACACACACACCCTCACCACCCACACTCACACCCTCACCACACACAACACACACAGGGTTATGTGTTTACTTAGGCCACCCCCCTCCCATATTTTATGTTTACTTGGGGAGTGTCTGACAAGATGGACTGACGTGTGACTACGTAATGAGGTGACTACGTAATGAGCAGACGACTTGTTTGCATGATTGATTGTTGTGGTAGATCGGTGAGAATATGAAAGCAGACGAATATTTTAGTCACTTGACACAACGGCTTGAGTTCAGTCTCTGCCTCATGATAGTGGTCGCTATGTGGCGTTGCTGTGCAAGTTTATTTCACGCCGTCAGCGAGGACAATTCTTCATTGAGGAAAATTCGTTATTATACACAACTCCATATTGAGGACAATTCTTTAATATGCACAACTCCTTATTGAGGACAACTCTTTATTGAAAAAAATTCTTCGTTATGTTTCTCTATAAGCTGACGTCATTCGCGCCATTGAGAAATGGACTATTGGAGTAAAACACTTGAGTTGATTGTGTCTTCCAAAACGAATGTAATAGTAATAGTACTGTTAGAGTGATGGTGATAGGAAAGTAGAGCTAAGCGATTCTCAACCCGTGTTGAACTACGCACCTTATCCGTGTTGAACTACACGCCTCAAACAGTGTTGAACTACATACCATAACCAGCGTGTAATTTGCCTATTACCGAGAGAGGTTAAGATGACGTTGTGCAGAGTTCTGCTCCTTGCCCATGTCGTCATGTCCGGTATGGCGCTCCCCATCCTCAACCCGTTCCAGTTGTTCGGGGAGATGTTCATGAACGTGATGCACCCACCCCAGGGTGCGCTCCTGACATCCTCCGGGTACTCCCACGTGTACAGCAACGGTGCCCCGCCTCATCATCCGCCCCTGCCTGTGGCGTCCATCACAACGTCGGTTCAACTGACCCAGACCCTGGGGGGTGAGCAGACCGGAAACGGATTCTTGACCGGAAATGGTCACGTGTACAGTCAGCAGAGCAGGCCGCACGTGGACAGGGAGCGGCATGTTTTGGGTCAGTTTGAGGGTCACCACGAGGTGGCGTCGACCACAACGGAGTCTTCTTCCGGTGTCCCCTCAGAGTCGTCCTTCTCTGACTACCTCCGGCGGGCCACGTACGACTGGATGAAAAAATACAAACTGGCCTACTTCTCTAGATACTACACAACACCTGGCCCGTCGCCGCCCAAGCAAGATCCGCCACTGACGACGCCAATGGGGAAGTTTACCACGACAGCTTCAACCACAACACCAACATCGTCCCCGGGTACTACAAATTCAACCTTGAACACCACGGAGAGCATCGAAAATACAACGACAGCGGCGTCATCAACCACAAGATTGACTTCGGCACGACCGACAACAAATTCATCAACAACTCTGTCATCAACAACTACATCGTCAACAACCACGTCATCGTCAAGCACAACATCCAGCACGTCAAGCACAACATCCAGCACGTCAAGCACAACATCCAGCACGTCAAGCACCTGGCCCACGATTAGGTCGACCACGCCCACAACCATCGCGCTCCGCCCCATCACGGTGTTAGATCAGACTGTTGACGACATGACCGGGGGCTTCCTCCCCGACCAGCCCAACCTAGGCACGCGCTGGAACCACCACCATATAGAACAAACAGTGGACAACCTGGTCTAGGTAGTGAACAACCAGTGGACAACCTGGTCTAGGTAGTGAACAAACTGTGGACAACCTGGTCTAGGTAGTAAACAACCTGGTCTAGGAAGTGAACAACCTGGTCTAGTTAGTGAACAACCTGGTCTAGTTAGTGAACAACCTGGTCTAGGTAGTGAACAACCTGGTCTAGGTAGTGAAAAACCTGGTCTAGTTAGTGAACAACCTGTCTGGGTAGTGAACAACCTGGTCTATGTAGTGAACAGCCTGGTCTAGTTAGTGAACAAACTGTGGACAACCTGGTCAAGGTAGTGAACAACTTGGTCTAGTTAGTGAACAACCTGGTCTAGTTAGTGAACAACCTGGTCTAGGTAGTGAACAACCTGGTCTAGTTAGCGAACAACCTGGTCTAGTTTGTGAACATACTGGTCTAGGTAGTGAACAAACTGTGGACAACCTGGTCTAGGTAGTGAACAACCTGGTCTAGGTAGTAAGCAACCTGGTCCAGTTAGTGAACAACCTGTCTAGGTAGTAAACAACCTGGTCTAGGTAGTGAACAAACAGTGGGCAACCTGGTCTAGGTAGTGAACAACCTGGTCTAGGTAGTGAACAACCTGGTCTAGTTAGTGAACAACCTGGTCTAGGTAGTGAACAAACTGTGGACAACCTGGTCTAGCTAAGTGACAAACTGTGGACAACCTGGTCTAGGTAGTGAACACACAGAGGACAACCTACATGCTACACTAGGACTACAAAAGTAAACTTGATAAAGATCATGGTCTTTGTCACGCCAGTGTGTTTGGTCGTCCCTTAGAGTCTTGAATGTAGCAAGAAAGTAGCGAATCTTACATGTTTGTACTTCATGACATTGTTCAATCTTTTTAAAAATTAGGTTTTTGGTGTTTTTGTTTGTATGCCCCCAACTTGACGATTATTTTATAGTTCGATATATTTGACAATAATTACAAATATGAAAATATAAAATCGTTCTTGTTGCTTATATTTTGAAATTATGTAGATAAGTGGCGTACGAAGGGCGCCGAATGGAGAGCAGTAGCAAGGAGGAGGTTTTTTTCTAGGTTGAAAATTGTTGTTAAACTATGATGGTTGTGTTAGGATCGAGGTGGGGGGGGGTGAAAATACGTCTTATAACCGAGCTATGCGGGTACACCAAATACGTGTTGTAATCGAGCTATGTGGGTACACCAAATACGTGTTGTAACCGAGCTATGCAGGTACACCAAATACGTGTTGTAACCGAGCTATGCGGGTACACCAAATACGTGTTATAACCGAGCTATGCGGGTACACCAAATACGTGTTATAACCGAGCTATGCGGGTACACCAAATACGTGTTGTAACCGAGCTATGCGGGTATACCAAATACGTGTTATAACCGAGCTATGCGGGTACACCAAATACGTGTTGTAACCGAGCTATACGGGTACACCAAATACGTGTTGTAATCGAGTTTTATGGGTACACCAAATACGTGTTGTAATCGAGCTATACGGGTACACCAAATACGTGTTGTAATCGAGTTATGTGGGTACACCAAATACGTGTTGCAATCGAGCTATGCGGGTACACCAAATACGTGTTATAACCGAGCTATGCGGGTACACCAAATACGTGTTGTAATCGAGTTATGCGGGTACACCAAATACGTGTTGTAATCGAGCTATGCGGGTACACCAAATACGTGTTGTAATCGAGTTATGCGGGTACACCAAATACGTGTTGTAATCGATCTATGCGGGTACACCAAATACGTGTTGTAATCGAGTTATGCGGGTATACCAAATACGTGTTGTAATCGAGTTATGCGGGTACACCAAATACGTGTTGTAATCGAGTTATGCGGGTACACCAAATACGTGTTGTAATCGAGTTATGCGGGTACACCAAATACGTGTTGTAATCGAGTTATGCGGGTACACGCCACTGATGAAAATAACAGAGTACAACAACGTTTTTCAACGAAATATGATCGATAATTGATACGTCATTCAGCCAATACTCACTCCACCCTCGCCATCGATAATTGATACGTCATTGAGCCAATTCTCACTCCACCCTCACCCCCCCCCCTTAACAAGTTCTAGGACTAATGATCTTGTGTGGCACACTGGGGCCGTCATAAGATGTGAACCAATGCCTGAGGTCATGCAGGTCTTAACATGAGAACCATTGCCTGAGGGCATGCAGGTCATACGATTAGACCCACTGCCTGAGGTCATGCAGGTCATAACACGAGAACCGCCGCCTGTGGCCAAGATGAGTTGTAATTGGTAACAAACACTATTTTAAACAATGAAATGTAACATCACATGCTATTTATAGACTATAATATTTAAACTTTAAACTGATTACTGTAATTAAACCTTAAAATTGAGTTATGTATAATAACAGTTTTTGTTACATAGAGAAAGTGGAAGTTCAATCAAGTCACAGAATGTGTATGAATTACGTATATCAATTTGATTAAATTAAACATACAAGTTCGTTTTTATCCAAGACGAAATTCTTTTAATTCGCAAAAAAGGTGCAAGCCAGTTACATTGCACACCAACAATAATTGCACATCAGTAACATTGCACACCAACATCAACTGCACATCAGTAACATTGGACACCATCAACAACTGCACATCAGTAACATTGCACACCAACATCAACTGCACATCAGTAACATTACATACCAATACTAATTGCACACCAACAATAATTTCACATCAGTAACATTGCACACCAACAACAAATGCACATCAGTAACATTGCACACCAACATAGTTAATATATCATACAGAATGGGACTGCGATAAAGCTTTTAAATAAAATACAAAATACACAAACAAATCGTGCAATTAAAACAATAAATTTGAGCTTTATTTTAAACTAAAACGACAATAGAAGGCTAATGCCTTCATCAGTACTATAACATAAAATAGGTACTTACATATATTTAAATTCTTAAAACATATTATATCATAAAATAATTTAAAATATTCATGTAAAATAAAATGAAAGGAAAAACAAAAACAAACAAGGACACAGGATATAGAAAAAGGAGGAAGTATCTAAAGTTACAGTTAAAACCACAAAGGGAAAAAGATTCTGCAGTTAGGTAAAATTGTGAATTTGCTTAATTCCATACTGAGCCAACGTACCAAATCGTTTTATAAGTCTAGTTTTCCATGTAGATCCTATCATGGGTATTGTTTGCATATAAAATACCAGTAACTGCAATATCCGAAATACCGTCATTGTCAACACTGTTGAAATGTTTAGATACAGGACATTGAGCCTGTTTATTTATATTATACAGGTGTTCTCTAAACCGATCTCCAAGACGACGACCTGTCTCACCCACGTAAATTTTATTACACCTCTTGCAAAGACTTGTATAAATCACGTTGCGACTTGTGCAAGTGAATCCATCTTTTATTATGAAGTTTTCAAGAGGGAAAGAAATGTTGTTAATTTCAATCACATATGGACAAGTATTTCAATGGTTACGGTTGCAACCTTTTGTTCCACTATGTGCTTTCATTGTGGGAAGGTGACTTCTTACAAGTATTTCTCTCAGGCTTTTATCTCTCCGGAAAGCAAAAAGAGGAGGTTTTTTGAAGACCTGCTGAGTTAGAGGGTCAGCCATGAGGATTGGTCGGTTTTTGAGAATCACCTGGCGGGCTATAAAATTATGGGGATGAAAAGTTAAAATAAATTTGGATCGATCACATTGATCACATTGATCACATCGATCACATTGATCACATTGATCACATCGATCACATTGATCACATTGATCACATTGATCACATCGATCACATCGATCACATTGATCACATCGATCACATCGATCACATTGATCACATCGATCACATTGATCAGAATCAGATTATGTAAACGTGTCCTGTCTGGTCATGCCTTTAATTCGATTGACAGCGGATATTAAAAATGTTTCCGGGTATGACCTCCTTCGAAAAAAATCCAGCATTTCATTACTTTTCTCCAAAAAGTCTGCTTCATCACTGCAGAGTCTTTTAAATCTCAATAGTTGCGAAAATGTGATAGAGTTCTTACAAGATTGAGGATGGGACGATGTGTACATAAGAAAACTATGGCTGTCTGTAGACTTGTAAAATATTGATGTTGATATTTTGTTTTCTTTTAATTTAATTTGTATGTCCAAAAAATTGACGGCACTCCTATGGATGGTTGAAGTAAATTTGATTGAAGATAACCATACTATACCTCATGAATAAATCAGCACACCACCTGTTTGGTTGAGAGAATGCATCTCATTAGATTACAAACAGGGTTCCGATGGTTCTCACATTACAATAACATTGTTTCTCTATCATTACACATCCGCAGTACTCCAACAACCAAGGCCTTCAAGACTGCACTTAAGACACATCGCTTCGAACTTACGCTTACACAGTACATACATGACATTTCCTCCAACGATAAACGTAGCTTATGTGTAATGTACTGTCATTTCTGTCATGTGGTTGCTAGTATGTGAATGTTTATTTAATTTTATTTTTATTTTTAAAGCGGTGTGAGCACAGTTACTTACTGAGGTACCGTGCTATATAAATAATCAATTTATTAGTATTATGTTATCCTGATCTGTTATGTCTTTGCACGGTTAGGGCATCGAGTGCGCTTATTTGAAAATAAGGCGATGTTGGTAAGATGCCCCCAAATTGTGTCAATGGGTGTTACTCCCCTTGTTTCTAGGCGACCGCCTGCCATCAACAGAGTCGTCAACGAGGTCTCATAACTGGAATTTCCGATTTATAGAATTTGTAGCGGCACAGTGTAAACAAAAACACCTGCCCCTCTTTGGGGGGGGGTAATTTATGACATAAGCTGTGAAAGGAATTTAAGTTGTCAAGAGGTAAAAAACATTAGCATACATCTGAAATAAAATTATGTTAAAACCTAAAATGATATATTCACCAACAGCCAGTTGCGTCTCTAGGGGGGGTGCGGAGGGGGGGCGCCCCGGGTGACACCATCAGGTGGGTGACACCATCAGGTGGGTGACACCATCAGGTGGGTGACACCATCAGGTGGGTGACACCATCAGGTGGGTGACACCATCAGGTGGGTGACACCATCAGGTGGGTGACACCATCAGGTGGGTGACACCATCAGGTGGGTGACACCGAAACCCTAAA
>CALYLW010001076.1:20020-220964 GCA_944989445.1 Ampullaceana balthica
TTCCTGGATAATTTTTAAAAAACTTCTCAGTAAGTAAATTAATTTTAGCATGGGTAACAAATCTGGCTAGCAAGGTACTAGATAAACAAAATGAATGTATTACAAGAGCCAAAAAAATGCCTAAGAAATTTTAAAAACTAAAAAATTAGCGCTGTAATAGTTAAAATATAACATATATTAATGCATTTAATAATTAAAAATGAAAGTTCTCAGGAGAAAAGAAAATTAGCAGCGAAATAATATACGTGCCAAAACTGCAGGCTTATCCCGGCCCTTATTTGAAGTCTTAAAAATACAGTACATGTCTAGAATGTTTAGAATTATCATTAATTATGAAATATTGTTAAATAGGCCTAGGCCTAATTATTTTTCTTCCCTGGTTTTGTGTTTTTGTTTTTGTTTTAAATAACAAATTTATTAACAATTGAATTAATAACTTAATTTTTGTTTTTTTAGATGTACAATGGAGAAACCAAACTTTCACAAGTTGTTGTATGAAGGATATTTGAAGGCATTTCCCAACAAGCGCAAGCAAGACTCTCAAAGAGAAGTAACTGAAATTTGGAATAAATTGAAAAAAGAGGATGATTTGCCAACAAAAGTAGATTCGTTATTGAATAGTTATGCCGCCTTAGCACAGAAAAATAAGGCAACATTAATGAGCTTCTGGGCAGACCAGTCTATGAAGAGTGTAAATGTTCTTCCTAAAAAAGCAGCCACACATGTAAAAATTGAAAAAGAAGTTGTGAAACATCAAACACAAACCATTCAACAAGACCACATAGAAATCGATTTAGAAGCTTGTCCATTAAGTACTACTTGTGATGAAAAATCTGTAAAATACAAAGCAAAAGTACAAGGTGAATTACTGAGTCAGATAAGCATCTTCAAGACCGATTTGATTGGCTTGTATAAACGAAAAAGAAAGTGGTGTTTTAAGTTCAGATCAGGAAAAGGAACTAAAAGGAAAAAAAATTAAGGTTGATGAGCTAGAAAAAAAACTGAAAAGAAAGAAATATGAACAAGAAAAACAGAAGATATACCGAAAAAAGAAAAAAGAAACTTTAGCGCAAATTTGTGCTGAAAATCCTGACGTCAGCAGCAAATTAAAGATCCGACAGAAAGCTGGTCGACCAACAATTGAAGAAGATCAGCCGCTCCTTTTAAAAACCATTGTTGACATTGCATTGTATGGGTCTGCTGCTCACGACAAAAGACAGAGTGAAATTTATCGTAGTGTTAGAAATCTCGATGATTTGACAGAACAATTAAAGATTCAAGGTTTACAAATAAGTAGAAGCGCTGTTTATACTCGCCTTTTGCCAAAACGAAGTTTATCATCAGAAGGCAAACGCCATGTAACAACTGTGCCAGTGAAGTTAATTCGAGCGCAAAATGATTTACACTCAAAACACATTGATGGTAGGTTTTGTACAGCTACTTTGAATCACCTAGAAGAAGTGGCTTCTTTGTTAGGTCCTAAAGAAGTATGCTTCATCAGTCAAGATGACAAAGCCAGAGTCCCCATTGGATTGACAGCAGCTAACAAGCAAGCTCCACTTTTAATGCATGTCGAATACCGCGTTACATTGCCTGATCACGACTGGGTAGTAGCATCTAGACACAAACTCATACCATCTGTTTATGCTGGCATTGAAATCCAAAAAGACGGTTTAGGTAAACCCGAAGCTGTAACATATGCAGGCCCAACTTACATAGCCATCAGATCAGGCAAGCATTGCTCATCATCAGCTTATAGCCATGGACTGGACTATGAAAGGCTGCTTGAATTGGAAGAGTTTGACATTGTTACAAAGGATCCAAGCAACAAGATGATCAAACCGATTCTTATTATGTCTGTGGATGGTGGACCTGATGAAAATCCAAGGTATCAAAAAGTTATTGATGTGGCCATCCATCATTTTGTGAAGCAGAACATTGATGCAATGTTTGTAGCAACTAATGCGCCTGGTAGAAGTGCGTATAATCGAGTAGAAAGGCGAATGGCTCCTCTTAGTCGAGAACTGTCGGGACTAATTTTGCCACATGAACATTTCGGAAGCCACCTCGACACACAAGGTCGAACAATTGATGAAGAGTTGGAAAAATTAAACTTCAAATATGCTGGCGAAACATTGTCAGAAATATGGAAGCAAGTAAGCATAGACAATTTTCCAACAGTGGCAGAATATATTGTGCCTGAAAAGTCTGAGCTTGAAGTTGAAAATGTAATAATCAAAGATCAAGTTTGGTACCAAAAACATGTAAGGACAAGTCAGTACTTTCTACAAATTGTCAAATGTTGTGATTTAACTTGTTGCCAACCGATTAGAAGCTCATACTTTGATATTATTGCTGATCGATTTATCCCCCCGCCAATTCCAATCTGCCAAACTAATGAGGGCCTTAAAGCACCAGAAGTATCTGATATAAACTCACATAGATTTCCATCTCTTTTCTTCAATCAGTCTGTGAAAGTTGAAAACATACTACCTAGATCAGCAAAAGCATTCAAAATTCTTCCATATGATATATATTGTCCATCTATTCAGTTGCTAATGTTTGATCGTAAAATATGTCACCTTTATGTTGCTTCGCAAGCCATGTTAAAGAAGCACGTTCAACAGCACCAACGCTGTATGCCTGGGCCCAGTCAAATACTACATGCACCCCAACAGCAAATAATTCGTCCAATGCGAGTGGCAGCCAAAAGACAGAGAGAGCTCATGGCAATTATTGCTTATGGAGAGATGTTCAGTGCAGAATGGCTAGATGAAGAAAATGTTGACTTGTCTGGTGTTTCGGTTCCACAAGAAAGAATTCAGCCAGAACCTATGCCAATAATAACAATTGAGGAACATTTGACATCTCCATGGGAAGATATAGAGGCTAAGATATAGGATTTGGATTTGTTTGTAAAAAAATATGTTTAATATATACATTAAAGGTGTATTTAGAGTTTAAATTTTTAATCTCATTTCTGCTTGAAGTTAGAACAAGTCTTTGTAAATATTTTAATTGTCTTAAAAATTTAAAATGTTATATTAATTTGAAATATGTTCATAATTTAAAGATGTTGGGTAAAGAGAGGTAATAAGCCTCAGGTTTTCAACATGTTTTCTTTTTTTCCTTTGAAATCAAAAAATATTATTACATTCAAACAACTAATGCTTTTAAGTCATAGGCAACCTATATTTCTATAAGGGAAAATTTTTATTCAACATAATTATGAAGCAAAATAGCAAAAATATACTAAAAAGTTTGACATATCCATTTATGAAACTTAACCGAAATGGGGGCAATAAGCCCCATTTTGTAGAAGGTATACATTTTCACAGTGGCTGTTGACAACTCTCATTGGTCCACTCTATGTCTTAAATATAAGCCTCTTATAGGATTTCTATGCCTTTAACATGGTACTAAATGCTTTGGTTCACCTTTTTTCGTGTCCTGTTGTAAGTGACGAAATTGGTTTCATCACCGATAAATTTCTGACTGGGGTGACCACATCATTTCCACATCCTGATAAGTATTCTTGTATAGTTCAAACCATTTCTCAATGACCCAAAGGTCCTCAGCTTTAGCCCTTTGCATAGTGCTCTGTTTCTCTAAGGATTACTGTTGGATCTTGCCTCAGAAAGCCTCAAAACTAGTCAAGACTAGGTCAACGATCCATAAATTGTGACTAATGGATCTATAATACTATAATAAAAAATTCAAAAACAAATTTTTAAAATTATTTCCATGAGTCATTAATTTTTGTTTTCATTTTAAAACATTTCTTAATATTGTTTTTTAGTTTAAAACATGAAATTTCTTGTTTTATCGATATTGTTTTTGTGGTTTTCACATTTTTTTTAAAAATTTGGGGGGCATTATCATTAAGCTCCAGGATTTTCATAAATTAATTTAAACAAGCTAATTATTGAAAAACTGGACCAAATTCCTCTTAAAATGGTCTCCATTCAAAATAGTACAGGAAAAATCCTTCACCTAAGACCCGTTTTAAGTTTTATTATTTTTTAAACATTGCTTCCTTTGTAGCAGCACTTGGTATACAAATATCAGTAATTTTACTTTAAAAAATGACATACCCAGATTGTTAAAGGTGAAAAAAATGTACTTAATTAGTATAGATGTACTTGTAACTGAGAGAAATTTGAAAATCTCAGCTTAAAAATATTCTTTTATTACCAAAATAAAGATGTCCCAACTGAGCAAAAATTGTAAGACATGTTTGAATAAAACAGGAAACTGCAGAAAAAATTCACTCATACAAATATAATGCAAAGTTACAGTCAATGCCATAGGCTAGAAACCCAAGTTTTGTTTTAAATGATTCCCAGATTATTTTGTTTCTTTCCACCATGTAGACCTTAATGCCTTTCTTCCCTTAAAAAATGGCGTCAAGCATTTTACTCAATGACCCCAGTAAGTGGAGCCTATTGCCCCACGGGGCCTTTTAACCTGCTTTACCCTAATGTGTAAACATTTTTGTAAAACCTGTAATCTCTTTTCTGTTTAGTGTAAGCCTTTGTAGTTATGAATTGGAAATATGTCATAAGTTAAAAGTTTATTAAACTTTGTTTTTCTAAACATTTTTCTTTTTATTATTTATTTATTTATTTTTTATTGTATTTTTTTTTGGGGGGGGGGTTATCAAATGTTGACGTAATTTTATAGGGGGAGTCTCTGGAAGTTTGACAAGTTGTTGACAAGGGGGAGGGGGGGAGGTAAAAATCGCCAAAAAATTGTTGACGTAATTTATGGACAGCCCTATAACTGTAAAATTTTCAGTACAAACAGATAATGCTAAACTAAAATAATATGCAAATAAAAGAATACATTAAATGCACATTATATAATTTTTGTACATTTTATAAATAAAACATAGATCGAAAATCGAACCCGGGCGATAATTTACGATTAAATGTATAACTTTAAAATTATTAAAAACTATTTTTAAACTGGCCCAGATGATTTGCCTGCAAGATTATTAAAAGAATACAACACAAAGATAACTTAATACAACCCTCAGATAGACATAAGGATAAAAACACCTTTTTTTAATTCCGTATGCAAGAACAAACACATACCAGTTTTCCTTCTTCCCGTCCGGAATTCGGGCGTGGAATGGGTTGCCTGAAGAATCCAGGAAAACCAACACTTTATCAACATTTAAATCTCTAATAAAAATGCAGGACTAAACACAAACCATAGATAAGCGTAGGACGCAATAATCTTCTGTATAGAAGGAGCGTCTGTAAACAGATAAGATAAGATAAGATAAGATATTAAGCTTTTGTTATGAAAATTTCAGTACAAACAGATAATACCCATTAGAAATTAATGCCTTAAAGGCTTATGTCTATCTGAGGATTGTATAAGTTAGCTTTGTGTTGTATTTCTAAATTAGAATTAATTGCTCTATGCATGATTACTACTCTACTCTTGGTTCTTCTATCCTCTAGTGTTTCAAGGTTTAATGATTTAACTAATGGTGTTATTCTTGTAAGTTTTGAGTAATCTCCAGTAATGAATCTGGCAGCTCTTTTTAAAAATTTGTTCTAGTTTATCAATGTTTTCTTTGGTGGTTGGGCCCCCATACAGAAGATGCATATTATAGCTCAGGTCTCACTAAAGTGAGGTAGCATTTTAGTTTTACATTCTTATTACATCTCTTAAAGTTTCTTTTTATAAAGCCAAAGGTTTTGTTTGATTTTTAAAATAATTTCATTGACATGGGTGTTCCATGATAGTTTTTCATTTATTATTACTCCTAAGTATTTTGCTTCTTTAGATTAGATTAGTTCTTTTCCATGAATTATCAATTCATCAATCAATGAGTCTGGGAGTCTCTTTCCATAACTATTGTACTGTATAATATAATCTACTAGATACGACCCGCGGCGTAGCATACGCCGCAGACTTGCTCATAGATAGTGCAAAGAACGGACACAATATTGCAGCACGAAAAAATGAAAACAACGCGAGTGAACGTCGGGGGAGAGAGGGGGGGGGGACTCCAACGCATTGTTGGTCTCGAGACATGCGCACTGCGATTGTTGTTACTTTCCCCCCAACCCTGCACCGCTATCGCTTGCCAACTATAAACCGTGATTGGTCGACCATAGCGAGGGTCACACATCATGCTTGTTTGCACACTTCTTGTGTTTGTTCTGGTGAATTATATAATGTAGATATTCCTACTGCAAACTCTTTTGATTTTTATGAGCTTTTAATTATTAGTTTAGAGCAGTGATGGCAAACCTAAGGCACGCGTGCCACAGACGGCACACAGGGCTTCGTTAGCCGGCACGCGACTAAAATTTTACTGCCTTAATCAAAAATAAAAATAAGATAATACTATTTAATTTTTTAGTCTGTTCTTGAACGTTTCACTTAAATATCGCGTTATGCCACTGGCATAGGGGTAAAGCTTAGATTTCAGATTTTCATATACATGGGTATAGAAATGATATACATAATCTTTGACCCAATTTATGACGTTTTAATTGTTTGGGGTCAGTCATATTACTTGTTACATGGCAAAGAATACGCCAAAGTTAAAGCAGCTAATGTTTGCTAAACGAATTCAAATTTATTGCAGACTACCCGTTTCCAGATCTAAGCATTTTGAGGTAAGCTATGAATAACTGTAATTGAATATCTTTAACAGAATGCACAAATATAATGTAAAAACATGCAATTTAATAATATAGCACAACACGAACGCTTAGTAAGGAAACCAAACTTATTCACATGCGCTCATTTCTTTGCCCTGCGCGTGCTGTTTTCCATCAGTAAACTCCCACAGAAGGGTCTCTTTTGGAAGCCAATGGTCTGACATAAGCACAGCTTGCCCCGCCCAGAGTAGTTGGGACTCCATCATGAGGCTTGTTTAGATACTTGGGAGTCTGCTTCGGTGTCTGGAACCTTTGCCTACCATTTGATGTTAAGAATTTTCCTCGGGCCTTAGGTGATATATTACTTTATTGCTCGAATACTCAATTCACTGGTGATTTAAAATGATGGATATTAAAAACTCTATTTACAGGAAAACTGCTTTGTACATCAGCAGAATCAGGGCCGGTCTTAGCAATTGCGGGGCCCTATGCGGCTTAGTACGTGAAATGGATTGCGCGGGGCCCAGTTTGGGTAGGGATAAGGAATTAATAAGGATAATAAGAGAACCTTAATATAGTTATATGAAAGTGCGGGGCCCACTGCGGCCGCATAGATTGCAGTGGCCTAAAACCGGCCATGAGCAGAATAAATCTACTGGCAGAAACTGTGGCGCAAACGGCTGGTTTAACAACAATAAATGAGATGGCTTAACGTATAGTTGGACTTAAACCAGTTGGGAGTTCAATCATGGAGGCAGAATGCCAACAATATAATGACATAATATTAAGGAACAGACCATGGCCCTAATATATGATGGGGCAGAACTAGTTCCTAATTACACATAGCAATGGAGTCTTGGGAGGCGAGGGAGCCCTACGCTCCGATGACTGCCATGTATGACATTGCCCTGCAGATGAAGCAGGTTGCTGATAGCTTTAAGAGAGTAATCCCAATCTTTCCAGAATGTGAGATTAAATTAGATTTTTCCTGCATAGTGTGTTGCACAATATAGGATAGAGGAGAGGTAGTTCCTACATGGTGTGTTGCACAATATAGGATAGAGGAGAGGTAGTTCCTACATGGTGTGTTGCACAATATAGGATAGAGCAGAGGTAGTTTCTACATGGGGTATTCCATAATATAGGATAGAGCAGAGGTAGTTCCTACATGGTGTGTTGCACAATATAGAATAGAGGCGAGTTAGTTCCTACAAGGTGTGTTACACAATATAGGATAGAGGCGAGTTAGTTCCTACAAGGTTTGTTACACAATATAGGATAGAGGCGAGTTAGTTCCTACAAGTCTTGTTACACAATATAGGATAGAGGATATCTATTTCCTACATGGTGTGTTGTAAAATAGAGGATATAGGTCGAGTTCCAACATGGTGGTGTGTTGCAAAATTTTTAAGAGTATTGAAAACTTGTGTTGAAAGCCTACCAAACATACCCGAATATCTTGTTCTAAAACAAGACTGACAATAGACTTTGGACATTTGATGATGGTCTGGGAAAAGTCTTGCCAGTTGATTTAACCTGACACTTTGATGAACCGTTTGACAAACCAGGGTTTAGTTGACAAATTTGGGAATCTTCTTCTCTGTCGAAAATATATAGGAGTTTAAGTAAACAGTTAACAAATATATATTTTATAACTTAATTTTTTTTTCAAATTTGTGGTAGATCAAATTGGTCGTTATTAGTGTTTTTAAGGTCAAATTCTGGTAATTATAAGCTTTTATAAAATATAATAATAAATGGTTTTTAATTATTCAAAAATTGATTCCAGCACATAATTTTACATTGCAGAGTGGGGGGGGGTGTGGGGGTTCCACTATGTTTTAATAGTTTCATTTCAAGCTATAACAGACGTGTGTTAGAATTCAGCTCAACAACGCTTTCCTTGGCTCCTTTATTTCCATTTGGCACGATCTATAAAACGGGAACGCGTAAAGTTTAAAGAAACAATTCTTCTTTATTACGTCTGTTTGTATGTTTTGTTTTTAAATCTAAAATTACCGCCAAAGGCCTTAATAACAACCGAGTCATCTGAGTTACTGAACTTTGTTACTTTCAAGTGTTGTCAAATTAATAAACTTACTAAACAAATAGCCAAAAAATTGGGAAATCAAAAAGAATCCAATGCGGTAGATTAGGTTTAGACGCAATTTTTATGTCAGCAATAATTATTACCGTATTTTCTCCCTATAAGGCGAACTTTTTCTTTTCCCAAAAGTGGGTTTGTGTTGGTGCGTCTTATATGACGAATAGAATTTAATAGAAAGTGTTTGGTTCAGAATCTTTTTTTTTCCTAGATTTTCCTTCTTTAAAATTGGGTACGTCTTACATTCCGGAGCATCTTATAAGGCGAAAAATACGGTATTTGGCTTGCAAAAGTTTGCGTTTGTCTAATTAAGTTGATTTTTATATTGGATTTGTTATTTGTATTGGTATAATTTAAAATGCATTTACTTGTTAGCGTGTATCAGATAATATTTTTTTCATGTAAAGGGCTAATACTCCGCCAAATTTATAAAAGAAAAAATTGTATTAGTAATTTCCCTTCATAAAATGACAAAAGTGAAAAGAGTGTGTAGGGGTAAAAAATATAATTAAAAAAAAACGGGGTTCAGTTACAAACTTGAAGGAAAATGTCAACTTTAAAATGAAGTTTGTTACTCTTTTTATTTTGAATGGAAACCTGGATTCTAAAATACCATGCGATTAACTGGAGTATGTTATTTTATTATAATTTTATTTTTATCCCATAATATCTTATCCTAAAGAAAGAAATGTTTGTTTACACTAAATTATTACTAACTAACTAAGTTAAGTTCATTGCACATTCATGATTCATATTATATTACCAACTATTACTATAACTATTATTGCTATTAATTTGAACAATTAACGTTATTCAAAGATACCAGTTAGTTACATATTTGTTAAAGTGTCACAAATAACTAAACTGTTAAGTTACTGTTACACTCGTTACACGGTTTAATACAATTAATAAACTGTTAACTGTAACGTTACAACAGGTTAAACTATTTGTAAATTTTAGGGCAGTGTGTACGGTAGTGCCGATAAGGAATTTGACGCGTCACTTGCTACGACCTTTGGCCTGCATATGTCCCTCATTACTCTACTAGTCAGAAGCAATGTTCCTTCTAAGGTTCGTTGTTTCGTGTGTAAAATACAATCTCGTGTGTAACGTTGCACAGCATCCATATTTTATGTGCACATTTTTACACCCCAAAAACACATATATTATATTATTATTATCCTTATCAAAATTTCCTGCGCGGCGTTTGGGAACATTGGTCAGTAGTTTTACCCACACATACGAGGAACATTTATTAGTGCTTTGAATGCTCTGTACGTGTGATGTTGTCCGTGGACTCATTGGGTTATATGTGTGTCATTGTTTTATATGTTTGTCATTGTGTGGTAAGTGTGTCATTGTGTGGTGTGTGGTGTGTGTCATTGTGTGGTGTGTGGTATCTGTGTCATTGTGTTGCGTGTGGTATGTGTCATTGTGTGGTATGTGTGTCATTTGGTGATATGTGTGTCATTGTGTTATATGTGTGTCATTGTGTTATATGTGTGTTATTGTGTGGTATATGGGCCATTGTGTTGCGTGTGGTATGTGTCATTTTTTGGTATGTGTGTCATTGTGTGGTATGTGTGTCATTGTGTGGTATGTGTGCCATTCTGTGATGTGTGTGATGTTTGTGTTCTTTGTGTACTGTGTTTTTCATTGTGTGGTATGTGTGTCATTGTGTTATATGTGTGTTGTTGTGTGTTATTGTGTGATGTGTGGTATGTGTGTTATTGTGGGGTATGTGTATCATTTTGTTATATGTGTGTCATTGTGTGATGTGTGTGTAATTGTGTGATGTGTATGTCATTGTGTGATATGTGTGTCATTTTGTGGTCTGTGTGCCATTGTGTGATGTATGTGTCATTGTGTGGTGAGTGTGCCATTGTGTCGTATGTGAACCATTGTGTAATATGTGTCATTGTGTGATGTGTGTGTCCCTGTGTAATATGTGTGTCCCTGTGTGATATGTGTGTAACTGTGTGATATTTCTGTCATTGTGTAACATTGACATTACTTGTTCACTCCTTGCTTCCCCACCCCCTTTCCCAAACAAAGGCGCATATTTTAGCTCTTCTCTGGTCCTGTATTATGCTTATATGCACTGTTATGACATTTTGTGTTGTATTTAGGATATGACTGTTTTACATTGAATGAATTGATAATCAAGCGTGTTACTATTTATATGTAAAGTACCGTGAGCCCAAGTTGCTTGCTGGGTGTGCTGCGCCATATAAATTATCAAATTATTATTATTTTCAACCCCTTATTCCAACGTTACGCAACATTTTGTAATAACACGTGGCATTAAACTAAAGTACACAACACAGCATTGATCAAATAATGAGAGGGTAGCAGGGCAGGAGGGCCTTTAAAAAAATGTTTGGGGGGGGAGGGGGGAGCTGTCAATCAGAATCTCCAATCTAAAGATTCTTTTGACGAAGTTATGAAATGTGTGTGCTGTCGTCAAGGGGCGCCGAGATACAGATGGGCCAATAATTAGGCTTGCAATGTCTTGTTATTATTGGTGAACGCAGGTAGGATATTAATTAAATTGGGACAGTGGGACATTTTTAAAGTTTGTCCCCGGGCGCAAAATATCATAGGCACGCCTCTGGCTGTCATGTTCCCTTTCGCTGTTATTTGGGATTTATGGGAGAAAAAAATCTTTCGTTCCCTATTAATCCACCCCCAGCGCCAAGTGGGAACTTATTAAAAGAAACAACAACAACCGTACTTCTATGCAAACTGTAAGGTGTATTTAGACGTCTCGTGAACGTTCTCAATCGTGTGGATATACGAGAAGATAAACGTACTTGGCAATGTGAGAGTTTTGCCAACTTGACTTTGATTGTGTCATCTACCGTAACTTTCAGAAATGACTATCACCTTAACATTTAAAAAAACAATGAAAATATTACAGTAACTTTCAGATAGGTCTTTTACCGTACATTTTAAAAAAATGACCATGACCTTAACTTTAAAAATGACTTTTACCTTAACTTTGAGATTAGGTCTACAGTAGCATTCAGACAGTAATTGAATCGTAACTTTTAAATATTACTGTTACCGTAACATTAAGACTAATCCACTACTGTAACTCTCAGCTATACACACTACCTTAACATTCATATCTGTTAGTGTTATATCGGCATTACGATACGCATACGTTCCACTTTTATCAGGTTCCTTTCAATTTTAACCACATTTTGTTATCAGGCTATTGTTTCTGGATCATTTAAAATCGTTCGTTCGCCACCCCACCCCCTCCCATAAAACACTTTTTCAAAACAGGACAAGAGAGAGAGAGAGAGAGAGAGAGAGAGAGAGAGAGAGAGAGAGAGAGAGAGAGAGAGAGAGAGAGAGAGAGAGAGAAGAGAGAAAGAGAGAAAGAGAAAGATAAAACGTATAGATTTAATTCTATCCATGTTCTTATCTAAATGGTATATCATTTAAGTGTGCTGAAGCCGTTAGATGAAAGCCCGAAATAACTCGAGCCTTTTGGAGATCGTTTGAGATGTTTTTGTCCCGAATCCTCGATAACACAGCGACATTCAGGGCTCCCCCCGTGTGACGTCACACTGGGAGTGAGGGGAGGGGGGATACACCTGGGAAATCATCAGAGTGGTGCTACATCATTGCTCCGCTGTCATGCCGTGGTGGACACTGGTCTGGAGGAATCGGGCGGGCCTTTGAGTTTACCCAGGGCAAGCTGTTTGTGTGGACCTTTGAGTCGACTGAACAAGAAAATATGGTTATGTCATATTGACCTTTGAGATGACTGAACAAGAAAATGTGGTTATGTCATATGAACCTTTGAGTCGACTGAACAAGAAAATACGGCTATGTCATATGGACCTTTGAGGCGACTGAACAAGAACATATGGCTATGTCATATGGACCTTTGAGGCGACTGAACAAGAAAATATGGTTATGTCTAATGGACCCCGCAACACAGTATGGTAACCACTTGGCATTCGATGCTGGTTGATGGTTGATGGCGGTTGTGGTTTCGTTTACACCATAAAGGAAACCACCTCCAGCCATAAAGTATAGCTCTTCGCCCCACGCTTCTCTATCGTGCCTGAACACTCTCTGATGTCGAAGAGTCTGTTA
Organism: Ampullaceana balthica; assembly: GCA_944989445.1. Lineage (NCBI taxonomy): Eukaryota > Metazoa > Mollusca > Gastropoda > Lymnaeidae > Ampullaceana > Ampullaceana balthica. The sequence continues at coordinate 32,864 of CALYLW010001076.1, forward strand.
GAGGAAACGAGCCGATGACGTCATAACTTTAGCTGATGGCCGTGATGATGAAGTGAATGACGTCACGCGAAGTACCTCAAAGTGAGGCTGATTCGGTGGATGATGGATCAGACTCTTAGAATGAATGTGATTTTTTTTGGGGGGGATGGGGGGAGCGGCGCGACAGGGGTGACGTCATCAACTGAACAGGTCAACCGGCCGTCAATACTTACCTGGTCTTTTCTTGTTTTTTTCTGGGGGGTTTTTTTCTTCACCTTTTTGCTCACCACCTCTTCTTTCCCCTCCCTCTCAAATATCATACATTTCCCTTTCACCTGCTGCGGTCCATTATAACCTTTACAGAAGGTTATCTCTCGTTTGAGGGGAAGCAATCCCACAACACGTGAAGGCGCTCACCCACCTTTGCCGGGAACCAATTCTCCAACACGGTTTCCATTACTGGCTTGACTTAGGGGTGAATTATCTCCCCTACTTCGGACAAGTCTGCCACAGACATTTATGACCTCCCCTATGTCTTTGGGTCCTCGTAGGGGAGGTAATATAGTTTCCAGTAGCCAGAAGCAATTTTGTATCAATAAGTTTCAGTTGACGAAGCACTATTTGTTTAACAGGGCACACGTTGTTACGTGCTTTTTGTATGTGTTTTTTTTTCTAAAGATAAAGCTTATTTCTAGAACAAGAACACCCACATTGTGTTGTAGCTTTTAAGTCGATGTCGGATGGGACAGACCAAGATTTTTTGCCGAAAATCCAAAATGAAATTAAAAGAAATTATAACCACGGTCTCACTATCCTACTTTCCTATCATTAGTTTACGCCCCTGTCCCCATTCCCCTTGACAAAATAACATCGTGTCAATAAATCAAAGGGTTTGCCGCCTTGCTCACCCCCCGGACCTCCTTATTGAGAACCACTGATTTCTTCTAAAATTCTAAAACTGGTTCGTGACACACCACCTAACAATGAGGTAATTCATTTTAAAGAAATAATACTCGACAAACTACTAACTAAAACTAAATACTAGTAGTATACTGCAAACGGCATTGTTCTACAGTTCTAAACCTAGTTAGAGACACAACTGAACACTTGCGGTGGCCGACAGATGAATGTGGTAGGTAACCCAATCCTCTCTTTTTGCTCCACCTGTGAGGATGTTTTACCTCGATATCCGGTAATCATTCCCGGCGCTTCCTCCCCGTTATGATTGGATGGTACATCATCTCTACGCAACCTTCTCCACTACACAATCTCCTCCACTACACAACATCCTCCACTACACAACCTCCTCCACTACACAACACCATCCACTACACAACATCCTCCACTGCACACCATCCTCCACTACACAACATCCTCCACTACACAACATCCTCCACTACACAACATCCTCCACTACACAACATCCTCCACTACACAACCTCTACACAACATCCTCCACTACACAACATCCTCCACTACACAAAATCCTCCACTACACAACATCCTCCACTACACAACCTCCTCCACTACACAACCTCTACACAACATCCTCCACTACACGAAATCCTCCACTACACAACCTCCTCCATTACACAACCTCCTCCACTACACAACATCCTCCACTACACAACATCCTCCACTACACAACATCCTCCACTACACAACCTCCTCCACTACACAACCTCCATCTCTACACAACCTCCACCTCTACACAACCTCATCCACTACACAACTTCCTCCACTACACAACATCCTCCACTACACAACCTCCTCCACTACACAACATCCTCCACTACACAACATCCTCCACTACACAACATCCTCCACTACAGAACATCATCCACTACACAACCTCTACACAACATCCTCCACTACACAACATCCCCCACTACACAACCTCCACCTCTACACAACCTCCTCCACTACACAACATCCTCCACTACACAACATCTTCCACTACAGAAAATCCTCCACTACACAACATCTTCCACTACAGAACATCCTCCACTACACAACCTCTACACAACCTCCTCCACTACACAACCTCCACCTCTACACAACCTCCTCCACTACACAACCTCATCCCTTGCCAAGTCTTCCAATCCACGCCACCCTCTGTGTCCCACATTCTCCTCACATATTCCTGTCATTTTATGAACTCTGACCCCTGACTGCACATTTCCGCTTGACTGGACCTGGCCTGTCAACAAATCCCGATGGTGGCAGTTTTTCCCCCCTGGACGTGGAACCTATCTTCATACCGATCAAACTGGACGTTGTGAGGAAATGACGTCATTGGTCCAAAGTCCGTATCCGCTCTTGGCGCCAAAGAAAGTTCTTATGTTCAATTGCCTTTAAACCAGTGGTTCTTAACGTGTCGTGCGTGGACCTTTGAAGTCTTATATGTTACAGACGCTCATTCTATACAGGAGATTAAGCAACCGTTTAAAATTAAAAGGTGCTAGAGAAGCTGTGAACTAGAGTGAACTGCATTTCATTTTGAAAACTTTTCACAAGTATTAAATAAGAAATAATAGAAATATTGTGTTATATATATTTAAAAAAAAACACAACGTATATCTAGAATTTAGATTGTTTAAAGACTGATAATAACTTTATAAAACTATACTCACTCGACTTCTCTACCTCCACGTATTCGCCCGAGTTTCCTGCACCGCCGCCACACCCCCACCCGCCTCCCCCACACCACACCCCATCCACCCACCAGACGCGATCTCACCCCCAGTGCCCCGCCACCTCAGGTTCGCCTTCACTCATCAGCCATTTAACCGGTCGTTTGCCGATGGTTTATCTCCGGCTGTTGTGGCACTATCGGACTTTCACGTACTTTACAACTTGACAGTTGTGAGCCGCGAGTCGCGAGGCTTAACTTCATTATGGAATAAGGTTCGTAGTTGTTTCGTTTCTATCTTTTTTGTATTTTTTAGGTTTTTTTTAACAACTAACAAAATAGTATGTTGTTTCTTTTTGTTGTATTTTTTGTTGTTGTAAATTATTATCATCGTTTTATTTTAGATTTAGAACCACTGAGGTTAGCGAGGTTATCCGCATCAAGGGATTCAGTTTTAGAAACTGTAGATTCGCTGGTGTTGCTTAAACAAAATTAATCAAACGCATTTCTAAATTTATTTGAATATGGGAAAATTTTATTAAGAAATTAAAAAAAATGTCAGGCTGTTTTTCGTTTTAAGGCGCTGTTTAGGGGCCGTCCATAAAGTACGTCAGTCGTCACGCTCCAGAGTGGGGAGGGGTGTAAGAAAGTGTGACAGTTTGTGACAGGGGAGGAGGGGGGATCCGGCCATGTGTGACGTCACGGTGTTTTATATTAAATGTTTAATTATTTTATTAATAAAAAAAAACCCTTTTGTTCGAAAGTGTGACGTACTTTAGGGTGAGAGGGTCCGAGATTTGTGACAGTTTGTGACAGGGGGAAGGGGGGGGGAGTTAAAAATTGTCAAAAAATAGCGTGACGTACTTTATGGACGGCCCCTTATAAGAATCCGTGGTCAAGGTTATTTATTACGTTCTTAGAATTTCCTCATTTCTCTCATTAAACAATAACTGAAGTTGGCCAGCCGAGAGCAACAATTATTGTTTGGACTTTTTCTACGAAATTTCTTTAACAACTTCCGTCGTCATGTACAGATACACCATCTTTTAAAAAATAAAATAAAAATTCAGACTCTAGACTCTTCAGACTCTAAGCTCCTTACGTTGGGCTCTAGACTCTGTGGAATTATGGCTCTAGAATCTACAGTCTATGTCCTTTATTCTAGGCTCTAGAATCTACAGTCTATGTCCTTTATTCTAGGCTCTAGAATCTACAGTCTATGAACTTTATTCTAGGCTCTAGAATCTACATGCTCTAGGCCCTTTACTTAAGACTCTTGGCTCTTAAAACTCCATAGACTTAAGGCTCTTTACTTTAGACTCTAGGCTCCATAGAGTCTGAAGTTAGGCTCTAGACTAAAGACTCTAAGGTCTCAACTTCAAACTCTAGACTCTATAACTCTATATACACTCTTTACCTTAGGCTCTAGACTCTATAACTCTATATACACTCTTTACCTTAGGCTCTAGACTCTATAACTCTATATACACTCTTTACCTTAGGCTCTAGACTCTATAACTCTATGTACACTCTTTACCTTAGGCTCTAGACTCTATAACTCTATATACACTCTTTACCTTAGGCTCTAGACTCTATAACTCTATATACACTCTTTACCTTAGGCTCTAGACTCTATAACTCTATATACACTCTTTACCTTAGGCTCTAGACTCTATAACTCTATATACACTCTTTACCTTAGGCTCTAGACTCTATAACTCTATATACACTCTTTACCTTAGGCTCTAGACTCTATAACTCTATATACACTCGTTACCTTAGGCTCTAGACTCTGTAACTCTATATACACTCTTTACCTTAGGCTCTAGACTCTATAACTCTATATACACTCTTTACCTTAGGCTCTAGACTCTATAACTCTAGATACACTCTTTACCTTAGGCTCTAGACTCTATAACTCTATATACACTCTTTACCTTAGGCTCTAGACTCAATACACTCTAGGCTATATGGACGTCAGACTGTAGAATCTTACAGAGTCTAGGTCCTTTACTTTAGTCTCAATACTCTAGACTCTGTGGATGATAGGTATAGGTTGTGGGTGAGTCGTTAAATTGTAGGTGATTCGTTAGGTTGTGGGTGAGTGGGTAGGTTGTGTGAGTCGGTAGGTTGTGTGTGAGTTGGTAGGTTGTGTATAAGTCGGTATGTCGGTTGTGGATGAGTTTGTAGGTAGTCTGTGAGTCGGTAGGTTATGGGTAAGTCGTTAAATTGTAGGTGATTCGTTCGATTGTAGATGTGTCGGTGTGTTGTTCATCAGTTAAAAACGGGCTGCGTTGTAAAACTAGGCCAGGACACGAGCATTTGTTCAGCAAAGAAACATTTGGGGCCTATTCTGGGTCACAATGACATAAGTTAGGGTTGTCTTACCTTGAATCCGAGGGAGCGTTGGTAGGTGAAGGTGTGAAGCATTTGGTCTCATAACGGCAAGCAGGGGGGGCGGGAGTCTTTTCTTCTAGCGGTTGGGGTGGGGGGTTGTCAAATATATATACAATGTTGTGTTTTATTATTATATACAAAACATCATCGGAATTGAATCGAATAAGTATCCCGACATCAGAAAATAGGGGGGGAGGGGCAAGCTACCACCCCCTCCCCCTTCACCTGTCAGCTTCACCATTAATTAAACTTTTTTTTAAAAAATTGTAATTTTGTAGTACTAAATACAGTATTGTTTAGTTATCATGAAACTAACAATACTAACAATATATTCGAATTATAAATATATATATATATATATTGGCTCTCAAAAACAATCTGTGTTGATTATATAATTTATTATAATTTCAATTAAAGATCGGAATGCAAAGCAATTTCATCCTAACAATATGTTCCTTAACTTTAAATAATATTTGTTTATCAATGCAGCAATAGAACATCCAGATTTTGGAGGGGAAAAAATTGCTATTTAAACAACTGCCTTCTATTTCTAGAATTATCCAGAATAGAATCCAGAAAAGAATTCACCGTCTTTTCATAAGGTAATAAAAAAAAACCATCCAGGTAAAATACAACCCAAAATAATTTGAACAGCTGAAGATAACGGTGAAGGAAAGTGCCCCCACTCGGGGGCAGGAAATGTCAAATATTCAACGTTGTAAGGCGCTGTTTAGGAAGTACGGTGTGGACGAGGAGGTGGTCTCACATTATCGCATTTGACACCAGAACATAATTTGTATACATGAAAACTGTGTGTATGGAAAAGGGGGGGGGGTAAACAGTCGTGTGGGCCTTGGTATCTTTTAGGGAGGCACGGGTGCCAGAAGGGGAGGTATGGGTGCCAGAAGGGGAGGTATGGGTGCCAGAAAGGGAGGCACGGGTGCCAGAAGGAGAGGCACGGGTGCGAGAAGGGGAGGCACGGGTGCCAGAAGGGGAGGCGAGGGTGCCAGAAGGGGAGGTATGAGTGTCAGAAAGGGGAGGCACGGGTGCCAGAAGGGGAGTTTGTGTTGGATTTGGGGGTGGGGGAGGGCGACGGAGCCTAAAGTTGTGATCTTAGATACGTTTAAAAGATTGAATCAACTTTGAATGCAAGGGACACAACACATGAATAGTGTCTGTTGGGGAGGAGGGGGAAAGATTCTCGATGTGTTCAGCCATTGGGGCCGTCCATAAAGTAGGTCACGCTATTTTTGACAATTATTAACTCCCCCCTCCCCCCTGTCACAAATCTCGGGACCTTCCCCCCCCCCTAAAGTACGTCACACTTTCGAACAAAAATGTGTTTTTTATTAACAAACTAATTAACATTTTACATAAAACACCGTGACATCACACACGGCCGGACCCCCCCCTCCCCCCTGTCAAAAAGATCACACTTTCTTACACCCCCTCCCCCCCCCCTCTGGAGCGTGACGTACTTTATGGACGGCCCCATTGCCCTAATGCTCTATATTAATACCGGTAATACACAATTTCCCTCATGCAAACTTAGCATATTTTAGATTTATCATCATCTTAAAAATAAGCTTTAATTTGTTTATTAATTATTTATTTTGAAAAAAAAATTTTGAGCAGAAAGAAGACTTCGAATTTTTAAAATGGAAATCAACATCATCAACATAAAATTGTTAGAACTTCAAAGACGGGAGGTAATGAGATGGCTGGTGGATAAGGAGAGATAATATCCGACATTACACCACAGGGGAAACTTAAAAAAATGCGAGACAAAAAAAGTGCTCGTCTCGGCCAAGAAGCCTTGGACGGCATATACACAAAGACATACGAACTCAACTGTCCGTTTCCTTCTTTTTGAAAAAAAAATTGACAAAAACAAATGCGTATAATATTTTAGTTTGTCAATCTGAAAGGCAAAAGCTTCGTTTTCCTGGGAACGTTGCGCAGACGTCTATGTCAAACATTTCCTGTCAACTACGCGAAGTGGAACAAGCACGACTGGTGACTGGTAGACCCTACATTTGACGCTTCTTGGCCGAAACGTCAACTGTTTTGTTTTTGTTTTGTTGTTCCGTTATCTTATTCTCCAGTTTCTTATAGTGGCCACCCAAAAGCAGCCATCCTCGTTTTTCTCTTAATGATAATAAGATGGCCAGTGGCCAGTCTTCACATTTTTCCACGGCCAGTGGTAGCACGCGCGCATTAGTAGGTGTGGGTCCGTGTGGAGAATTCTTATGTTTGTTTGGGTCAGTGTTGAGATTTCTGATGTTTCTTAAGTCTGTCCCATGTCATGGTTGCTTGCCATAGCTTGAATGTCATTGGGGTGGTTGGTTCCTGGGGTCACATTTGAGACTTGGGGGCCAAAGGTGGCGAACTACTCCAAAAGGAGTATACCACTGCTCCCCAACCAGAGGTACCACCCCTCCCAAGGAACCCCATACACCCCAAGACATATCTCAGATATGAGAGAGAGGGAGAGAGAGAGAGAGAGTGAAGGAGCCGTAGTGAAGTACAGAGAGCGACGCAGATATAGACATAGAGAGGGAAAGAGACACAGGGCGAGACAGAGGACATAGAGAGAGACAGATGACATAGAGAGGGAAAGAGGACATAGAGAGGACTAGGAGATTTGTATAAATTATAGCAAGAAGTAAGGCTTTAAGTATGCGCGTATTACAATTTTTAAACTGCACCAACTGCCATTCACCTCTAGCGATCAGTGATACAGACGCTCTACGAACGTTCTTTCGAGATAAATTGCAAAGGGTGTGCACTGGTGAATGGGAAAATAAACGTTAGGTAGGAAGTGGTGAGATGAGCACCTGCTGCCTATTTTTGAAAAGCCTTTAGGGTCGTGTTATGAAACATATACCGCGCCTGTAAAGTACAGCCCTCCCAATCCCCTGCCCACGTTTCATCTATAATTGATTTACGAAACTGGCTCTTATGATAAATTTTGATCCATCCATCCATCCACCCACACACACGCATACATACATACATACATACATACATACACACACACACACATACATACATTAATTACATACATACATACATACATACATACATGCTTACATACACACACACGCACGCACGCGCGCGCGAGTGATGCATATATGTTAGGGTGAGTGATGTAGATATAGTAGGGTGAGTGATGTAGAGATGGTAGGGTGAGTGATGTAGAGATGGTAGGGTGAGTTATCTAGCTTGTGTCAGTTACGAATATTGAATAGACCAACCAAACAATGTTTCCTCTAATGTTCGTTGGGCCGTGTGCATAATACCAAACTTGTGTGCAAAGTATACCACAGCATCCATTTTTTGTGTGCACGATTTTACACCACACGAACATATATATAGTATTCCTTTTCAAAATTTGCTGCGCGATAATTATAAAATCCTGCGCGTCATCGGTTTGATTATGCGCGCCTGTGTAACCAAGCAGCTAAAAGGGAACATTCCTACTAAGTAGACACAAGACAAGACATATGAAATAAGAACAGTTACTGTCTTAAACGAGTTACCCTGATATTGTATACCATTGAGTTTAACATTTCTGATGAGAGTATTGTCCGTTATGCAAGAACTCCCCCATTATATATGATGTTGATGCATTTTAGAAAACTGTTCACAGCAATACGTCAAAAAAAAAGAGTAGACACACATTGACATATTGTCGTCACGAGAGACTAGGTATCCCACTTCCTTAATTTCTATCTGTGTACTGTTGTCTGTCTCACATGAGATTGGATGATTCTACGAGTTGCTAGATACCTGGATATTAAACGTGTGCGATTAATGGCGTTAACCAAGCATTTTTAAAGGGAATGGGACGAAGAGACAGTGGGGAGGAGAGAGGGTGATCGCGGGAGGAAGAGGATATATTGAGATAGTGAGGATGGAGGGATAGAAAATAGATAATAGAGAAAGGGAGGGAAGTGACGGAAAGAGAGTAGGATGAGAGAAGACGATAGAGATGTTGATCGTGAGGGCGAAGGAATGAAGGAAGGAAAGTGCGAGTTAAAAGAAAGTGAAAAAAATAATAAGGAGGAAGATAGAAGGAGGAAAAGATAAAGAGCGAGGGGGAGAAACAGAGAGCTTCCTGGAACATATAGAATAATATAGAAGAATATCGCAAGGAGGAAGATAGAAGGAGGAAAAGATGAAGAGCGAGGGAGAGAAACAGAGAGCTTCCTGGAACTTATAGAATAATATAGAAGAATATCGCAGCCCGCCTGCAAGTGTCCCTTAAGTGCATCCCTTGAATAAACGGGGTACAGAAGTCAGCGCAAAACGTGAGAACCGGTGAAAGTAACACCTGGGCGCCGAAAATTTATTGGTGGAAATGGGCTCATGAAGTCTGGTCTGCGGTTTAAATGTCTGAATCTACGTCCTGCAGGAATCATGGGGAAGGCAGACAAACTCCCGCTCTCACTCTTTCTCTCTCTCTTTCTCGTGTTCAAACGTCACTTATCTTGTAGGAACAGTGTACTGCCTGACAACACGGAACTAATTAAGTTGTTTAGTTGGGAGGGAGGGGTGCGGGGTGGGTCCAGGGGGTGGGTGTGTGGGGTGGGTCTAGGGGTGGGGGTGGGTTATTAATGAGGGCCAAGGAACAAGCTAAAATGGGGGGGGGGTAAAAGGTTTCGCAAGGGGGGGGGAGGGGGCTGCACGATTAAAGTTGAACAGAAAAAAGACAGGGAGATAAGTACGAGCGAAAAGAAATAAGAGATGGGAGGAGTTACACGATACAAACAACTGGAAGAGGCGGGAAGGGGTAAAGCTAGCTTGATGGTAAGCTTTTTATTACAACATGGTGAGTTGAACTATAACATACATCATGGTGATTTGACCTATAACATACATCAAGGTGAGTTGACCTATAACATACATCAAGGTGAGTTGACCTATAACATACATCAAGGTGAGTTGACCTATAACATACATCATGGTGAGTTGAACTATAACATACATCATGGTGAGTTGACCTATAACATACATCATGGTGAGTTAACCTATAACATACATCATGGTGAGTTGACCTATAACATACATCATGGTGAGTTGACCTATAACATACATTATGGTGAGTTGACCTATAACATACATCATGGTGAGTTGACCTATAACATACATCATGGTGAGTTGACCTATAACATACATCATGGTGAGTTGACCTATAACATACATCATGGTGAGTTGACCTATAAAATACATCATGGTGAGTTGAACTATAACATACATCATGTTGAGTTGAACTATAACATACATCATGGTGAGTTGAACTATAACATACATCATGGTGAGTTGACCTATAACATACATCATGTTGAGTTGAACTATAACATACATCATGGTGAGTTGACCTATAACATACATCATGGTGAGTTGAACTATAACATACATCATGGTGAGTTGAACTATAACATACATCATGGTGAGTTGAACTATAACATACATCATGGTGAGTTGAACTATAACATACATCATGGTGAGTTGAACTATAACATACATCATGTTGAGTTGACCTATAACATACATCATGGTGAGTTGAACTATAACATACATCATGGTGAGTTGACCTATAACATACATCATGGTGAGTTGACCTATAACATACATCATGGTGAGTTGACCTATAACATACATCATGGTGAGTTGAACTATAACATACATCATGGTGAGTTGAACTATAACATACATCATGGTGAGTTGAACTATAACATACATCATGGTGAGTTGAACTATAACATACATCATGGTGAGTTGAACTATAACATACATCATGGTGAGTTGAACTATAACATACATCATGGTGAGTTGAACTATAACATACATCATGGTGAGTTGACCTATAACATACATCTAGGTGAGTTGACCTATAACATACATCAAGGTGAGTTAAACTATAATATACATCATGGTGAGTTGAACTATAACATACATCATGGTGAGTTGACCTATAACATACATCTAGGTGAGTTGAACTATAACATACATCTAGGTGAGTTGAACTATAACATACATCATGGTGAGTTGACCTATAACATACATCTAGGTGAGTTGACCTATAACATACATCAAGGTGAGTTGAACTATAATATACATCATGGTGAGTTGACCTATAACATACATCATGGTGAGTTGAACTATCACATACATCATGGTGAGTTGAACTATAACATACATCATGGTGAGTTGAACTATAACATACATCAAGGTGAAGTGAACTATAACATACATCATGGTGAGTTGACCTATAACATACATCATGGTCAGTTGAACTATAACATACATCATGGTGAGTTGACCTATAACATACATCATGATTTGACCTATAACATACATCATGTCGAGTTGAACTATAACATACATCATGATTTGACCTATAACATACATCATGGTGAGTTGAACTATAACATACATCATGGTAAGTTGACCTATAACATACATCATGGTGAGTTGACCTTTAACATACATCATGGTGAGTTGGCCTATAACATACATCATGGTGAGCTGAACTATAACATACATCATGGTGAGTTGACCTATAACATACATCATGGTGAGTTGACCTATAACATACATCATGGTGAGTTGACCTATAACATACATCATGGTGAGTTGAACTATAACATACATCATGGTGAGTTGAACTATAACATACATAATGGTGAGTTGAACTATAACATACATCATGGTGAGTTGACCTATAACATACATCATGGTGAGTTGACCTATAACATACATCATGGTGAGTTGAACTATAACATACATCATGGTGAGTTGACCTATAACATACATCATGGTGAGTTGACCTATAACATACATCATGGTGAGTTGAACTATAACATACATCATGGTGAGTTGAACTATAACATACATCATGGTGAGTTGAACTATAACATACATCATGGTGAGTTGAACTATAACATACATCATGGTGAGTTGAACTATAACATACATCATGGTGAGTTGAACTATAACATACATCATGGTGAGTTGAACTATAACATACATCATGGTGAGTTGACCTATAACATACATCTAGGTGAGTTGACCTATAACATACATCAAGGTGAGTTAAACTATAATATACATCATGGTGAGTTGAACTATAACATACATCATAGTGAGTTGACCTATAACATACATCTAGGTGAGTTGAACTATAACATACATCTAGGTGAGTTGAACTATAACATACATCATGGTGAGTTGACCTATAACATACATCTAGGTGAGTTGACCTATAACATACATCAAGGTGAGTTGAACTATAATATACATCATGGTGAGTTGACCTATAACATACATCATGGTGAGTTGAACTATCACATACATCATGGTGAGTTGAACTATAACATACATCATGGTGAGTTGAACTATAACATACATCAAGGTGAAGTGAACTATAACATACATCATGGTGAGTTGACCTATAACATACATCATGGTCAGTTGAACTATAACATACATCATGGTGAGTTGACCTATAACATACATCATGATTTGACCTATAACATACATCATGTCGAGTTGAACTATAACATACATCATGATTTGACCTATAACATACATCATGGTGAGTTGAACTATAACATACATCATGGTAAGTTGAACTATAACATACATCATGGTGAGTTGACCTTTAACATACATCATGGTGAGTTGACCTATAACATACATCATGGTGAGTTGAACTATAACATACATCATGGTGAGTTGACCTATAACATACATCATGGTGAGTTAACCTATAACATACATCATGGTGAGTTGACCTATAACATACATCATGGTGAGTTGAACTATAACATACATCATGGTGAGTTGAACTATAACATACATCATGAAGAGTTGACCTATAACATACATCATGGTGAGTTGAACTATAACATACATCATGGTGAGTTGAACTATAACATACATCATGGTGAGTTGACCTATAACATACATCATGGTAGCTGAACTATAACATACATCATGGTGAGTTGACCTATAACATACATCATGGTAGCTGAACTATAACATACATCATGGTAGTTGACCTATAACATACATCATGGTAGCTGAACTATAACATACATCATGGTGAGTTGACCTATAACATATATCATGGTGAGTTGAACTATAACATACATCATGGTGAGTTGACCTATAACAGACATCAAGGTGAGTTGAACTATAACATACATCATGGCGAGTTGACCTATAACATACATCATGGTGAGTTGAACTATAACATACATCATGGTGAGTTGACCTATAACATACATCATGGTGAGTTGACCTATAACATACATCATGGTGAGTTGACCTATAACATATATCATGGTGAGTTGAACTATAACATACATCATGGTGAGTTGACCTATAACATACATCATGGTGAGTTGAACTATAACATACATCATTGTGAGTTGACCTATAACATACATCATGGTGAGTTGACTTATAACATATATCATGGTGAGTTGAACTATAACATACATCATGGTGAGTTGACCTATAACATACATCATGGTGAGTTGAACTATAACATACATCATGGTGAGTTAAACTATAACATACATCATGGTAAGTTGAACTATAACATACGACATGGTGAGTTGACCTATAACATACATCATGGTGAGTTGACCTATAACATACATCATGGTGAGTTGACCTATAACATACATCATGGTGAGTTGACCTTTAACATACATCATGGTGAGTTGACCTATAACATACATCATGGTGAGTTGAACTATAACATACATCATGGTGAGTTGACCTATAACATACATCATGGTGAGTTGAACTATTACATACATCATGGTGAGTTGACCTATAACATACATCATGGTGAGTTGAACTATTACATACATCATGGTGAGTTGAACTATTACATACATCATGGTGAGTTGACCTATAACACACATCATGGTGAGTTGACCTATAACATACATCATGGTGAGTTGACCTATAACATACATCATGGTGAGTTGACCTATAACATACATCATGGTGAGTTGACCTATAACATACATCATGGTGAGTTGACCTATAACATACATCATGGTGAGTTGAACTATTACATACATCATGGTGAGTTGACCTATAACATACATCATGGTGAGTTGACCTATAACATACATTATGGTGAGTTGACCTATAACATACATCATGGTGAGTTGAACTATTACATACATCATGGTGAGTTGACCTATAACATACATCATGGTGAGTTGAACTATAACATACATCATGATGAGTTGACCTATAACATACATCATGGTGAGTTGACCTATAACATACATCATGGTGAGTTGAACTATAACATACATCATGGTGAGTTGACCTATAACATACATCAAACAGCACTTTGTGATGTAATAATCATTCTTTAAGTAAGAGGTAGATAGATGACCCTGATTTTGGTCAAATAATGGTTGGGCAGTTACAAGTTCCTAACACGTGTCTAACAGATTTCATCAAAGTGTCTGACTCCAGACTCACATAGATGAATAGCCACGTAGAGGACCAACTATACTCATGTATATTAGCTGAATGTTTACAATAAACTGTTCCTTGATGGCGGTCCATGTCACAGGGAAGTCCTCGTCCGATCTTTTTTTCGAAATCACTTCACTGTGTAGATCGCCTTGCTACGTGTTTCCCCCAAATTCCAGCCCTCCTCCCCCGACCCCGGCTCCCCAAAAAAGCATTCTCGTGTCGTCTGCCTCACGTTGCGGTCTGTGTCAGGAATTTTATATCAACTTTTCACAGGTCACGGTGTCATTGTACTGTCATTCATGGGAGACAACTACGAGGGCGTCTTGAATGTGGTAGAATATATTTTTGACTTCCCCTTTTTTGTTTGGTCTCCTTTCAGGTATGATCCCTTTCCCTCACCCCGCCCCCCCCCCACACACTTTGTGCCTCTTTCCACAATGTTATATTTATTTCTGTCAGAATATAAAAATGTCTCCTCCCTAAAACCATCCTCCCTCTACTATACTCCCTATACACGCATCCTATATTTCCATTATATACACACTATATTTTACCTTTATCGCCCTGCCGTTCAACTCATTAAATCTTTCCACGTACTACTCCTCTTCCATTTAGAATTTGTCATTTCTCAGACAGGAAAACGTCACATCTCATTACGCCATGTTACTATTTTTAGAAAATGATTTTTCTTAAATAAAGACGTAGCAATACGTTGTAAGATTTTTTTTTAAAATCTCGGTCTAGTTTAGTAAGCTGCTTCGATTTGACACGAAGCAACAAAGATTTGTTGAGACAAGTCCAAACATTTTACCCGGACATTCGATTTATATCTAAATTAAATTATTCTTCTAATTGAATACCCGGATGTTTGACTGATAGATTTCAGCTATGAAATGACAAGCCCTCTGAAAATTCACTGACTGCCCTACCTAATATGTCTTTAAACTTTAAATATATTGTTTTTGTTATTTATTATTATTATTATTATTTTGAAACGACGATGTCCATCTTATAGATTATAGAGGCTTAAGAAAAAACAGTTATTAATTTTTTATTTCTAACGAGATTTTACAAAGGAAATGCTGAATCGAGATGTGATTACAGTTAATGTAGGAAACTGTAGCTCTTATTATTTGAAACGTGAACATTTACTCCTTTTGCGAGAACTGTCCGATTGACATCAAATAACAAGTAAATGTTGATTTTCTACAAGATGTTAGATCAAAAACTTGATAACATCAACAACTCTATATTTGAAATGTAAGAACTGTCCGTATTGGTTCCAGAACTGACTCATTTTACGAACTGTCCTTATTGATTCCAGAACTGACTCAGTCTACGAACTGTCCATATTGGTTTCATCCGTTTCTCGCCGAGCACGTGATTTAGCAATTACGTAGCATCGGATACATCTCACTTGAAACCGTTCAGGGAAACGGCCCCTGTTATTAGAGGTGTCAAACTGAGAGTAATGCGCTCTTCAGAATCAACACAAGCCCCCTCTCCCACCCCACCCTCCACAAACACCACACTTTTTTTTCCACGACCCTCTGACCCAACTCCACCGCGCCTTTCCCTTCCCGATATCCAGCGTACCTATCACCATAACACTCCCAACCCCCCCCCCGCATCGCCCCGCCCAGCCCCACAACCCAACCCCCGCCCATACCCCCACTCTCGCTCCCTTGACTCTGGGTCTGCTACCAATTTGACTTGCAGAAAGATGCTTATTAACTTTCTCCGGCCAGTTCTGGAGGTGTTGATGGTCTTGAGATGTTGTGGAGGTGGAGGGGGGGTAATGTCCGTAAAAAGCCTTACTTGGCTGGTGAGGGGGGGGGGAGGTAAAATAATGTTTATGTGAAATGTGTGTGTATGTGTGTGTGTGTTTGGTTGTCTTTGTTTGTGTTTGTTTGCATTGAGCAGTGGGAGGTATCGAATTAAAATAAGATAAATGTTATAACTAAATATTCCTTTAATTTGCTTTTTTTTTGTTCTTAGCTGAATGCCATCGTCACGATAGCAACATTGAATGCATTATCGTGATAACTTCGTCTCTTCGTACTTGAGCAGTTGGCCACAGGAGCAAATCGCTCCTAACCGGCACCAGCTACTCTCTGGTACCATACGCCCATCTCTCAGACAATACGCCCATCTCTCAGACAATACGCCCATCTCTAAGCAAAACACTCCTAACTGGCACCAGCTATTTTCTGGTACCATACGCCCATCTCTCATAGATACGCCCATCTCTCATAGATACGCCCATCTCTCATAGATACGCCCATCTCTCAGAGATACACACAACACTTAGAGATACGCCCATCACTCGCACACTACAGAATCTGGCACTTCACCCCACTCACTGGAAGATTGTTCTCACTTTAGACCCAATTCTTGAGACAAAAAACGCTCTTAAGTTCAAGAGCAAAATTTTTAGTACTTCCAATTTTCTCGCAAAAACGCCAATTTTCTCCATGCACAACACGCATTCTCTAACTTAAGTCCGCGAATTTTCTACACGTATTCTCTTAATCCACGCATCTTTGCACATTTGTCTGCACTCACCCACCACGCCCTTGCACACCCACCTTCGCGTACCACGCCACCCCCCCCTACTTAAAAAAAAACCATTGTTCCTTCCCGCCTCACCTTCTCTCTATTTTCCACAGACGTCGTTATCTTGTAAACAAAGCTCCCAGGCAGGTCACATCCCTACCAGATGGGCATCTCAAGCGACGTGCCACCACACTCAGCCCTCTAATGATGGATGACAACCAAGTGGTGGATTGCGTCTGTGGATAACTCGACGTTGAGTTCTGCAACTGATAAATTTTGACTCGCTACTGATGAGACCTGTTACGCCACATTGTTGGATATTACTATTGTTTAATACACGTCACTGGATAGAGGTAAGGTCTGCCGTTTTTAATCCACATCATTGGATATTGAAGATCTATTGTTTAATCCACATCATTGTATATTAAAGATCTATTGTTTAATCCACATCATTGGACATTGAAGATCTATTGTTTAATCCACATCATTGGACATTGAAGATCTATTGTTTAATCCACATCATTGGACATTGAAGATCTATTGTTTAATCCACATCATTGGATGTTGAAAGGTCTATTGTTTAATCCAGTGCTTCTCAAAGTGGTGGTCCGCGGACCGGTGCCGGTCCGTGGGCAATCCGATGCCGGTCCGCAGAATTTACCAAGAAAGGGCATTTCACAACGACGTCAGTACAAGAAAATAGTCCACCGGTCCCTGGTGCATTGGAAAAAATTCCTGCCGGTCCGCCATACTAAAAAGTTTGAGAAGCACTGGTTTAATCCACATCATTGGATATTCCAAGTTCTATCGGTAAGCGGGGCTACTTAAACATGTTGCAGTGCGGCTATCACTGATATAGCGATGAAGTCGGCTAGCTTACAGTTTCAAGTGTTTTTTATTTGTTTTTATTTTAGTGTTACAGTTTAGTTGAACCTCAGCATTTTTCTTCCACGCTGACACCCATTCATGGAGGCACGTGACTTTTCTTATTAAAGTATACATCGCGTGAGAAGTTAACTTTGAAAGATTTTTTTTAAAAAACAACACGCGAACAATGAGCCACCTCGGCCTAAGGGGAGCAACTCTCCATAATGGCCTGGCTCGCTACGAACCTATCCCAGGCCATGACGACTCGCCCACCGCCGAGGCCACAGCAGCGTCTTACGAAGGCCATGACGACAAGACGCCAGCGACATCCACTTCAGGCACCAAGAACTACTCCTCGACGTCTGACCAACAACAGCTGCTGTCCAACGAGCGCCCCCAGTCGTCTTCCAACAGGGCGCGTGCGCCGCCCCGGGCGTCGAACCTCGACGGTGGCCCAGGGGATGCCCTCTCCGAACCTGTCTCAAAACTCCCACATCGCCCGGGCGAGAGGTCCTGTCACTCGGACCCTGACCGGATCCACGCGGCGGATGTGGTCTTGACGTCACGTGTGACGTCACCTCGTGCGCCACCGGAAAGCTCTGACAGCGGGCGGGACGATGATGCATGGTCCGGGGCTCACCGCAGAGGGCCTCCCCAGCAAACCTATGTGAGCGCCGGCTGTGGCGATGGAGTCGATGAGCTGACCGGAGTGGCTGCCTCTTTGACCAGGAGAGCCGCTGCACGCGGGGAAACACACGGTAAGTCAATTCTTGCTTGCTCATTTCTCTCTTATATTATTATGATTATACTTCACATAAATTTTTTTTTGTAGGAACTTTAAAGCATTTCGCGATACTGCGTTGACATGGTTTGTAGGTAAAACTTAACTGTTGACAGTTTGAGACAAGGAGACTTATTCAGATAAACCATAGATGAAGCAAACCAGTGTTAGAATGGCCCCAATGGTAACACGGTGTTAATGAGACCTCGCACTTTGGGTAACAGAAACAACAACATATCATAGGGTCCAGGTTAAGAATCTTTCGAGTTGGGGGTGGGGGTGGGTGCGGGGCGAGAAGGACCTAAAGGCGAGGAGGGAAAATTTCCGTTAGAGTCTAACGCCAGTTGATCTGAATGGACCCGAGGGAGCTAAGAATCAGTACTTCCAGTAAGGAATGTATAAGGTAACAAGTGTCTATAGCAACGGTGGCCAAACCCCGGTCTCCGGAGTCGCATGTGGCTCTTCTGTGTTCTGGCGTACAATTTATGAAGGATATGTTACAAGCATCACTGGAAGATTTCCAAGCCAGGTTTAATGACCCATAGTGCTTCAATGCGGCTCTCAACAATTTTAAAAAAAATATTTTTTTCAAAAGGGCTCTCAGTTACTACAGGTCTGGCCACCCACCCCTGGTCTATAGCGACCAAAGAAGGAAAATCTCACAGTGCCGTAACATCACACGGGGGCAATAAGAATGAAATCTTTAGCACTTCATTATGAAAGAGTCCCTTTTAGACCTTGGATAGAAATGACTATTTTGAATTTTGACCCACGGAGCAAAAAGCGCAATATACTTAAGTACTTAGCAATCAGTAGACCGCCGTGGCTTATCTACGGAACACATGTTTAAGTGAAACGGATTTTTTGAAGTCGTAACAGTTGTGTTGTAACCCGTTGAAGGCCATTCTCTTGTTCGGAAGCAGTGAAGAAAGTATCTGGGATAACGCGTGAGACCCGCGGATAATGTCTTCGCGTGTTACAGATAGCAAGCGGCGCTCTAATGGTCTACATTTAAGATTGAAAGTCTTACACTCGGCCTTTAACCTTTGGCGTTTTTAGCGAGTCTCAAACCTGACCGAGGGGTAGGGAGGTTGAAATCTCCTATATCCTACGTCTTTTAGTCTTTCACCTCTCCTTTTTCTAAATGCCGTTCTTTTTTCCCCTTTTAAAAATAAATATACTAATGTGCAGTAATATTTTTTCAAAGAAATCTGTTTGCTCACACAGACAGACCTATAGACATAAAAATAACGAAAACATTTATTTGAGAGAGAAAAATGTATTGAACGAACACTTGTCATAAACGAACACTTAAAGACGCATTGAATATATCGTTTATTGCGTTGAAGCACTTATTGCAGACATACATATGTATTGGAGACATACACTGTCATCTTAGACATGCAGTGTCGTCATAGACGTGCACTGAACTGCCCTTACAGACAAAAAAAGCTATGCTCACCGAAACAGGGTTTTCGCTGGTAGAGACAGACAAATGCTGTGGCCCATTAAATTTTGAAAACTTTACTTACTGCAAAGTTGAGCTTCGTCAAATTTTTCAGCACCCCAAGTGAACCAGTTCGAGAACCACTATTATCTAAGATGAGCTTGATAATAGAATTACTAATAAAGACACGACTGAGAGCAATTTGACCAACTTTTTCAGTGTGTCCTCGCACATGTGCAGCACTTTGTCTTACACGGGGACCAGTTTACACGTGCTACTACTTGCCGTTTGTGATGTGTGCTGTGTAAGCTGTGCGGGCATCTCTCTACTCTCTCTTTCTACACAACCTCCTTGGCTGTTGGAGAATGTGACGTATCTTTAAGATCGTAAGTAATATGAACATATCAATGTCAAGTGCATTGTTTTCTCGCCCATTCAGGCGATAACGGAATTTGCTCGTCTGCATTTCAAGCGCACACGGGAGATTGTAACACGAACTTAAATTGCTGTTGGTTTGTGTGGCGTGTTACAAGGATATGTTGACTTGTGTATGTAGTCGTGTGCTCTTACGTTACTATGAAAACGATACACTATCGCGATTCGATATAATGGAAAAACTGATATTACTATGGTCACACTGTGGAAAAAAAATTGACCGATATTATGGCGTCTACTTATTTTGTGTTTAACTAGTATCGATATTGTTGCTGAAAAGGTAACAATATTATGCTTTTAACGATATTATGCTTTCAACAGTGTTATGCTTTTAACGATCTTATGCTTTTAAAACTTTTAAACAATATTATATATCTAGTCAATATATATTACACTATTGTTTTAATTGTTGACGACCTTGAGTTTTAACTCCTGTTATCTGTGGATATCATCGCGCTTGTCAGTGGTCCTCACACTCATGAGACCTTCTGTCACACCAGCCCACAGCACACCCGAGCTAACACGTCACGAAGTTAGAGGTATTGTTTCTAATTACGCTTTTCGATACTAATCAATTTGCGGCGGCCACTATCATAATGAAGCTTAGAGAGCAATCATGGACCAACCAGCGGGCGTGGGTGGGAGTTGGGGGAACATGAGGTGATTGTGTCATTGTGTATTGAGTAATCAATCCGTCACTAGTTCCTGGTCAAGGTCTAGTCTGCTCTCACCATTCTGTTTATTATCAACTACCACTTGTGTGTCTGTAGTCACGGTTTACTACTCTGTTGTTTTTTTCCAATTATTGTTAATGTCATTCTGTTTTGTGCCAGCTGTGACTATTGTCATTCTGTTTTGTGCCAGCTGTCACTAGTGTCATTCTGTTTTGTGCCAGCTGTCACTAGTGTCATTCTGTTTTGTGCCAACTTTCACTAGTGTCATTCTGTTTTGTGCCAGCTGTCACTAGTGTCATTCTGTTTTGTGCCAGCTGTCACTAGTGTCATTCTGTTTTGTGCCAGCTGTCACTAGTGTCATTCTGTTTTGTGCCAGCTGTCACTAGTGTCATTCTGTTTTGTGCCAGCTTTCACTAGTGTCATTCTGTTTTGTGCCAGCTGTCACTAGTGTCATTCTGTTTTGTGCCAGCTGTCACTAGTGTCATTCTGTTTTGTGCCAGCTGTCACTAGTGTCATTCTGTTTTGTGCCAGCTGTCACTAGTGTCATTCTGTTTTTTGCCAGCTGTCACTAGTGTCATTCTGTTTTGTGCCAGTTGTCACTAGTGTCATTCTGTTTTGTGCCAGCTGTCACTAGTCTCATTCTGTTTTGTGCGGCTGTCACTGTTTTTTTTTGGTAGTGCTTGGGCATTCATCCCCAGTGACTGACACGGTCTGGTGAGTCTTGAGTCTTCACAAAGTCCACATTAAGAATTTTACCTAACCATAACCCAAGACAATGAACCTCAATATCTAGAGTATTATCAAATACGAAGATGCATATCACCAACAGTGCTGTTAACTCAAGGTGCCAAATTTTCCCAGGCAGGAGTAAAAAAAATTCACAAATTAGATTAAAAATTCCCACATGCATTAAATTCTGTTGGCGAAGCAATCTCAAATATTCCCATATTTAAGGCAAAATCCTCATAAATTCCAATTTCTTTAAATTTGCCTAATTTGGCCCCTCCCCCCCCCAAAAAACAACAACAACAACAACCACGATTTGGGAAATTTCCCATGAGTTAACAGCACTGATCACCAACTGCTTTGAGCTTGCAGTTGTTGAGTGAATGCGGCGCACTACCACATAGACCAGAAGTGCCTCAACCTTGAGTGAACCGGGAGAACCGTATGGCGTAATGGTTTTATTTGGATGGTTTTATTCTGTCAACCAAAAGGATCTCTTTCTGTCTAGCGCTGATTGCGACGTCTATCCCATGGGCTTGTTGTGACAGACACCCCATGACCAATGTTCCCTCTAAGGTTCGTTGGTCCGTGTGAAAAGTTTTTTAAAAAACCGTGTGCAAAGTTGCACAGAATCCATAATTTTGGGCAAATATTTTGCACAATTTGCTGCGCAGTAATTCTAAACTGCTGCGCGGCGTCGGTCATATATCTGCGCGGCCGCGCAGCCTCCCAGCGTAAAGGGAACATTGGCCATGACATTAAAATGTGTTTGTAATAGATACCCCGCAGGTATATTCGTGTAGTGACTGCTCCCCCTCCTTCGCCGCTCGGTAGTCAATTCGATGGTTGTGACATCTTCTGACACCATTGTATAGGCTTATACTTATTGTAACAGATACCCACTAGAAAACGTTTTTGTAAACAGATACCCACTAGAAAACGTTTTTGTAAACAGATACCCACTAGAAAACGTTGTTGTAACAGATACCCACTAGAAAACGTTGTTGTAACAGATACCCACTAGAAAACGTTGTTGTAACAGATACCCACTAGAAAACGTTGTTGTAACAGATACCCACTAGAAAACGTTGTTGTAACAGATACCCACGAGAAAACGTTTTTGTAAACAGATACCCACTAGAAAACGTTTTTGTAAACAGATACCCACTAGAAAACGTTGTTGTAACAGATACCCACTAGAAAACGTTGTTGTAACAGATACCCACTAGAAAACGTTGTTGTAAACAGATACCCACTAGAAAACGTTGTTGTAACAGATACCCACTAGAAAACGTTGTTGTAACAGATACCCACTAGAAAACGTTGTTGTAAACAGATACCCACTAGAAAACGTTGTTGTAACAGATACCCACTAGAAAACGTTGTTGTAACAGATACCCACTAGAAAACGTTGTTGTAACAGATACCCACTAGAAAACGTTGTTGTAACAGATACCCACTAGAAAACGTTGTTGTAACAGATACCCACTAGAAAACGTTGTTGTAAACAGATACCCACTAGAAAACGTTGTTGTAAACAGATACCCACTAGAAAACGTTTTTGTAAACAGATACCCACTAGAAAACGTTGTTGTAACAGATACCCACTAGAAAACGTTGTTGTAACAGATACCCACTAGAAAACGTTGTAACAGATACCCACTAGAAAACGTTGTTGTAAACAGATACCCACTAGAAAACGTTTTTGTAAACAGATACCCACTAGAAAACGTTGTTGTAACAGATACCCACTAGAAAACGTTGTTGTAACAGATACCCACTAGAAAACGTTGTAACAGATACCCACTAGAAAACGTTGTTGTAACAGATACCACTAGAAAACGTTTTTGTAAACAGATACCCACTAGAAAACGTTGTTGTAAACAGATACCCACTAGAAAACGTTTTTGTAAACAGATACCCACTAGAAAACGTTGTTGTAACAGATACCCACTAGAAAACGTTGTAACAGATACCCACTACAAAACGTTGTTGTAAACAGATACCCACTAGAAAACGTTGTTGTAACAGATACCCACTAGAAAACGTTTTTGTAAACAGATACCCACTAGAAAACGTTGTTGTAACAGATACCCACTAGAAAACGTTTTTGTAAACAGATACCCACTAGAAAACGTTGTTGTAACAGATACCCACTAGAAAACGTTGTTGTAAACAGATACCCACTAGAAAACGTTGTTGTAACAGATACCCACTAGAAAACGTTGTTGTAACAGATACCCACTAGAAAACGTTGTTGTAAACAGATACCCACTAGAAAACGTTGTTGTAACAGATACCCACTAGAAAACGTTGTTGTAACAGATACCCACTAGAAAACGTTGTTGTAACAGATACCCACTAGAAAACGTTGTTGTAACAGATACCCACTAGAAAACGTTGTTGTAACAGATACCCACTAGAAAACGTTGTTGTAAACAGATACCCACTAGAAAACGTTGTTGTAAACAGATACCCACTAGAAAACGTTTTTGTAAACAGATACCCACTAGAAAACGTTGTTGTAACAGATACCCACTAGAAAACGTTGTAACAGATACCCACTAGAAAACGTTGTTGTAAACAGATACCCACTAGAAAACGTTTTTGTAAACAGATACCCACTAGAAAACGTTGTTGTAACAGATACCCACTAGAAAACGTTGTTGTAACAGATACCCACTAGAAAACGTTGTAACAGATACCCACTAGAAAACGTTGTTGTAACAGATACCACTAGAAAACGTTTTTGTAAACAGATACCCACTAGAAAACGTTGTTGTAAACAGATACCCACTAGAAAACGTTGTAACAGATACCCACTAGAAAACGTTGTTGTAAACAGATACCCACTAGAAAACGTTGTTGTAACAGATACCCACTAGAAAACGTTGTAACAGATACCCACTAGAAAACGTTGTTGTAACAGATACCCACTAGAAAACGTTGTAACAGATACCCACTAGAAAACGTTGTAACAGATACCCACTAGAAAACGTTGTTGTAAACAGATACCCACTAGAAAACGTTGTTGTAACAGATACCCACTAGAAAACGTTGTAACAGATACCCACTAGAAAACGTTGTTGTAACAGATACCCACTAGAAAACGTTGTTGTAACAGATACCCACTAGAAAACGTTGTTGTAACAGATACCCACGAGAAAACGTTGTTGTAACAGATACCCACGAGAAAACGTTTTTGTAAACAGATACCCACTAGAAAACGTTTTTGTAAACAGATACCCACTAGAAAACGTTGTAACAGATACCCACTAGAAAACGTTGTTGTAACAGATACCCACTAGAAAACGTTGTTGTAACAGATACCCACTAGAAAACGTTGTTGTAACAGATACCCACTAGAAAACGTTGTTGTAACAGATACCCACTAGAAAACGTTGTTGTAACAGATACCCACTAGAAAACGTTGTTGTAACAGATACCCACTAGAAAACGTTGTTGTAACAGATACCCACTAGAAAACGTTGTTGTAACAGATACCCACTAGAAAACGTTGTTGTAACAGATACCCACTAGAAAACGTTGTTGTAACAGATACCCACTAGAAAACGTTGTTGTAACAGATACCCACTAGAAAACGTTGTTGTAAACAGATACCCACTAGAAAACGTTTGTAACAGATACCCACTAGAAAACGTTGTTGTAACAGATACCCACTAGAAAACGTTGTAACAGATACCCACTAGAAAACGTTGTTGTAAACAGATACCCACTAGAAAACGTTGTTGTAACAGATACCCACTAGAAAACGTTGTTGTAACAGATACCCACTAGAAAACGTTGTTGTAACAGATACCCACGAGAAAACGTTGTTGTAACAGATACCCACTAGAAAACGTTGTTGTAACAGATACCCACTAAAAACGTTGTTGTAACAGATACCCACTAGAAAACGTTGTTGTAACAGATACCCACTAGAAAACGTTGTTGTAACAGATACCCACTAGAAAACGTTGTTGTAACAGATACCCACTAGAAAACGTTGTTGTAACAGATACCCACTAGAAAACGTTGTTGTAACAGATACCCACTAGAAAACGTTGTTGTAACAGATACCCACTAGAAAACGTTGTTGTAACAGATACCCACTAGAAAACGTTGTTGTAACAGATACCCACTAGAAAACGTTTTTGTAAACAGATACCCACTAGAAAACGTTGTAACAGATACCCACTAGAAAACGTTGTTGTAAACAGATACCCACTAGAAAACGTTGTTGTAACAGATACCCACTAGAAAACGTTGTTGTAACAGATACCCACTAGAAAACGTTGTTGTAACAGATACCCACTAGAAAACGTTGTTGTAACAGATACCCACTAGAAAACGTTGTTGTAACAGATACCCACGAGAAAACGTTGTTGTAACAGATAATGCCAAGACTGTAATCGTCAAGAAGCACTTGGGTAAGTTGAACTCCCCTCATCGAGTCACGAGCGGCAGGCAGCGTTACCTTGAACTTGATGGCTAACAGTTGTTTTCTTGACCCTGCTGTACTTAAACAATGTTGAATGTTCTGTCCGTGTTTCATCCCAGGTTTTGCTCTGTCCGTGTGTCATCACAGATTTTGTTCTGTCCGTGCTCCATACCAGATTTTGTTCTGTCACTGTTTCATACCAGGGTTTTGTTCTGTCCGTGTTTCATACTAGGTTTTATTCTGTCCGTGTTTCCTACCAGTTTTCATTCTGTCCGTGTTTCATCCTGGGGTTTGTTCTGTCCATGTGTCATTCCAGGTTTTTTTCTGTCTGCATGTGTGCCATCCCAGGTTTCGTTCTTTCCCCGTCATCCTAGGTCATGTGCTGTCCACGTCATCTCTTGCCTTGCTCTGTCTACTTCATATCCGATCTTGTCCTGCCTACGTCATACCAGGTCTTGTACAGTCCACGTCACTCGTCAGGCCTTGTTCTCATCCTGGGCCATGTTTTGTTGTTTGACAGTTTAAATGTTCGTTGATTGTTGCATATCTTTTACTTTTCCGATACGTGATACTGACTTTCAAGATGACTGCAGATCAAACCGACATCTTATTATTAATATTCCAGAAGTAGTTAGGTCAGAGTAGTGCAAAGAAGAATTCTTCTCCTTTACCTTGTTTATATTCCTAGAATTCTGCCCAATGATTAACATAGACGCAACGCCTAGCCACTTGCCCTCTGTCTCTCGTTGTATAAATTAGATCAGATGTGATGAGATAAAAACGTTTTTATTTTTTAAAAGCAGTAATTCTCGTGGAAGGTGTGCGCCGCGAGCTCTTGTTCTCGTGTCGTTGTTTTGTAGCCAGTGGTTCTCAACGAGCACATGACGCCCTTAGTGGGGAAAATTTAAAACGATGGGGTGGGGGCATAAATGAATTTATTTGCGTTTTGCGGGACGGAGAAGGCTGCTGCCACGATTGTTTTCTACCCAATCGGCGAAAGAGCAATGAAAAACGTTTTAATAAGTTAAAATTAAAAGTTGACAAATGATTAGAAAAAGTGAGAAGTTAGACAAGATTTAACATTTTCCCCCAAAGGTTTCATCGCTTTGGCGAACATACAACGAACGAATTAAAATATATGTTCAACAAATGCCATTTAGATTTTAAAACAAACTGCCATTGAACACAGTTTCCTTTGAACTGATTTCTCTTGTACAAATTTTCGGATGCAGAAGGAGGCGGACGAGCAAGTTCTAACACTGACTCCCCAAACGAATCTTTCTTGTTAACGAACTTCTCAATATAAAAATTACGGTATTCTTCTTCACATCCTGTCAAATTGAAATGCTTACCACCTTGTAAATTCCGATATTTTCGGAGTGTCCTCTCAAACCGATATTTTATGAGTATTCAATCATACCGATGTTCTGAGCATCGTGTCAAACCGATGTCCTGAGTATCGTGCCCAACCGATAAACCGATATTTGCTCAGTATCGTGTCAAACCGATATTCTGAGTATCGTGCCAAACCGATAAACCGATATTTGTTGAGTATCGTGTCAAACCGATGTTCTGATTATCGTGCCCAACCGATAAACCGATATTTGCTCAGTATCGTGTCAAACCGATATTCTGAGTATCGTGCCCAACCGATAAACCGATATTTGCTGAGTATCGTGTCAAACCGATGTTCTGAGTATCGTGTCAAACCGATGTTCTGACTATCCTGTAAACGTAATGATTTCTGAATATCCTGTCAACCTGATATTTTCTAAGTTTTCTGTCAACCCGAAAGTCTCTGAGTATCCTGTAAACTCGATATTTTTTTTAGTATCCTGTCGTCAGTCTGAGTATCACGTTTTTTTGGAGTATAATCCAAACAATATCAAGCTATAGATTAAATGACATGATCCAGTGAGCGCCGACAGTAACAAGTTTTGTAATACCCGCACATCTGATCGTGCGTTTCAATCAGCTACGCACGGCTCCAGCCTGTGACGTATGAGGTGGGAGGGTGAGGGTGAGGTAACGTTGGCATGACGTTGGCAACATACATTTCTGCATATGAAATTTTTATGTATTCCGCCAACTGCAATAATTGCTATTTTTTCCCCCATCCCTGTAAGAGAATGTTGAAAATCATGGAATATCCATGGAGAAAAAAACC
Source organism: Ampullaceana balthica (assembly GCA_944989445.1). Taxonomy (NCBI): domain Eukaryota; kingdom Metazoa; phylum Mollusca; class Gastropoda; family Lymnaeidae; genus Ampullaceana; species Ampullaceana balthica. Next base: position 61,485 of record CALYLW010001076.1, read on the forward strand.
CCTCATATTTGATTCAAATTTTCTTTAATAAGTTAGTGATTTATAAATGTTTAAAAAAATGATTAGGTGAATGGGTCAGTTTTTCCAAGTTAGGGAATAAATGATGTAATGTTTATTTGAACAGTTTTGTTTATTTATCTGTTCTGAAGGAAAGCATTTGCCAGAACGTCTACACTTGTTTTTGCCTATTAAAAAAGCTAAAAATTTATTGTTTTGTTCACACGAAACGTTCGTGTATCTTGTATTTTATTTTACACAACTCTGTGTGACGTCAGAAGAAAACAAACCTCGCTGCACAATTTCGAGATAGATTCAAAACGAAGCGGCTCAATTAACAAAGTTATGGTATATATATCGTCACAAAAGTTCGTGCAAGTGAACGTCAACTATGTCGACGGAAAAGCACGTGTTGTCGATCCTAACCCTAAACTTAACTCTAAACTTTACCATTCCCTGTATACATTTTTTTTTAAAATCTCTGCTCAATTGCGTGGTGCAGAGGTAAGTTACGGTGACATACTGCAGTAGAATTGTGCGGGACGGAACGGAACTTCAACGATTCGTCGATGAGCTGATGTTAACCTAAATTCCTGCACTGTTAGAGTCTAGCCTGCGAGCAGTGTTACCTTTAAGCTGCACGGTTGTGGGGCCGCGCAGATAAATAACCGACGCCTCGCAGCAAATAAGAATTACCGTGCAGCGAAGTTTTCAAACAATAATATAACACATGTGTTTGTGGGGTTTAAAAATTTATACTAAAAATGGTTACTGTGCAACTTTGTGCAATCGTTTGCACTCAGACCTTCGAACCTTAGAGGGAACCAGACGATGTATTAAAAGAGACGATTCGTCGCAAAGATTTCAAAGCTGCTTGTCGTATAAGATTCCCCGCGTCATTGGGTGAATTTTTTTACATAAACCGTTAGTACCTTGTGCCATCTTTTTAAAACTCTATCCGGAGCATTCCGACAACATGTATGTGTAAAAACTTTAAAAACACGTTCACCTTCTTACAATCACCTATAACTCCAGGGATTTTTTTGATTTTACGGGGTTGGGGATTGGGTGGAAAGGGGAGACTAATTTTAATCTCTGAACATTCCGTTGACAGGCCCATTCCCACTAACAAGCGCCCTAAGTGTCTTCCTCGTCAGCTGGATATATCATGTACCTTCCACAAACGCGAGGTGGCGCTCAAGACCAGACACCAGGGTTTACTGTTACTCTAGGCCCAGTCTGTATAGACTGTATAATTATGGAACAACTGAGAACAGCCAGGCGTGTGTTGTTTTGGATTTACACGTGTCTAATATCACAGACATGCCGTTTTTTATTACATCGTCACGAATACTGCTATGATTGGCAATGGTGCCGACACATGCATACGTAATTTATAGCTTTTTGGAGATGTTCTAAAACTCACAACATATCCAGCTTCCTTATATTAGTGTTTCTTCTTGAACATTTCTTTTTCAAAAAAATAAATAAATAATTGCATACCATGTGGTTTAGTTGATATTTATTTCTTGAGGAATTTACCTGCCCGCGTTTTGTGTGCGTGCGTGCGTGTGCTGTTGTGTCATGTTTAACTCTATATTTAAAGTGTTTCCCCATAAATTCGGTATCTTTTTATTATGAACGAATGCACCCTGTAAACGTATGAAACACCACGCGTTTGGTGTACAAAGGCCGTCTCTTGTCACTTCTCCCCATGCGATAGAGGTGGCTTCAACAGGGACATGTTGTACACATATATCCAGCAGTGGACGTAACAATAAAGAAATGAGTTGAGAGCTTATTCATAAGTGGAGATTATCGGCAGCCTCGCGGGAGATCGGGATATAGACACTCGGACACACCAACACAGAGAGACGCCGAAAGAGAGACACACAGAGACGGAGGCATATAGACACGCATATAAGCAGGGACTCATATACACAAGGACGGCGACAGCTACCACTGACACACAGAGACCTACATATAGACACATCTACAAAGACACATCTGCATAGACAAAGCTGCATAGACACAGCTACATTATAGTACATAGACAAAGCTGCATAGACACAGCTTCATAGTCCCAGTCACACAGTGACAGACAGACACACACAAACACAGAGAAAAACACAGACACAGAGACACACACAGATCCATAGATTCCACCAGCGTCCGATGATCTGCACTCCGCTGATCCAATTATAAAAACTTGTCATCTACAGCGGAGAAAGAAAAAGAAGGCGAGGCAATTTACCTGACATTTTTACCCCACATCCCAACCCCTTCCTCAAAGTGTATTAAGGTTAGGTCGGGCCTTAACTCTCATCATTTAGTGTGTGTCCAGGGTCACGTGGTTCATGGTAAAGCTAAATAAGGAAGTGCGGGATAGTGTGAAATGCAAAGTTAGATCAGAGTTAACTTTTTTGTGTGTCTCCTGCAAGAGTAGCCGTGAGAGAGACTTTCGTGGATGTGAAATAAAGATAATTTTTTAAAATTCTGTATGTGGATATAGATATGGTCTCATTCTGTCATTTCACGTGAGTAGGATATAGATATGGTCTCATTCGGTCATTTCATGGGAGTAGGATATAGATATGGTGTCATTCGGTCATTTCACGTGTGTTGGATATATATATGATCTCATTCGGTCATTTTACGTGTGCGGGAGATAGATATGGTCTCATTCGGTCATTTCACGTGAGTAGGATATAGATATGGTCTCATTCGGTCATTTCATGTTGTGGGATATAGATATGGTCTCATTCGGTCCCTTCATGTGTTGGATAGCAATGTGGTTTGATTAAGTAAATTCTTTGTTTTGAATATATACTTTGTCTCATTTGTTTAGTTTATTGTTTGAAGTATGTGTGTGTTTTTTTTGTTTTTGTTTTTGTTCGTGGCCTTCAAGTTCGGGTGTATTATAATATAAGCTTCTATACGGTCGGCCTGCGGGCAAAATAGAGCCCCTCAAAAGTTTAGTAACTAAACTTTAGTTAAGTGTTTAGGGGGGTGGGATGGGGAACACAACAACTGAGGCTCATGGTGATAGTGTCATAGATGAATGAAAATCGCCCACTCTGTGCCGAGTATGAGATCACGTCTCTATCAAACATATTTGTTTAAAAATTAATAACGTGGTACCCATTAAGTTGATGTGTTATTCAGTCTACATGCTGACATTTTGTTGTAGTCTTTTTCATATCTTACATTATCTTTTCTCATCTTATCTTATATGTTACAGACGCTCCTTCTATACAGAAGAGTATTGCGTCCTACGCTTATCTATGGTTTGAGTCTAGCATTGGATGTGTATCAGTGTTTCGAATGATGAAAGTGTGTTGGTTTAAGTTTAATTGGTTTGTTCAGTTAACCCATTCCACCTCCGAATGCCAGACGCAAAGAAGGAGACTTCGTATGGGTTTGTTTTTGCGAATGGAACACTGTATATATTTTTTGTTGTATCCCTATGTCTATCCGAGTATTGTATTAGACTGTTGTTGCGTCGTATTTTCAAGTGAGAATCTAGTGCCTTATGGATTAGTACCAATTTGCCCTTTGTTCTTTTATCCTGTAGTGTCACTAGGGTTGGTGTCACCCGGGGCGGCAACTCATGGTGTAACCCCTAACGACTTAACCCATAAAACTCCTCCGAGTCTTCCAGTACCAAATAACGGGAACATACATAATTTTTCATTTTGGTGTCACCCCTCCTGATGGTGTCACCCGGGGCGGCCCGCCGCCACCGCACCCCCCTAGTGACGCCACTGAGTGTCACTAGGTTTAGTTATTTACAAGTGGATTTACCTTTGCCGGTTGTGTATACTCAACACTAATGAATCTTGAAGCTCTTGTTAGAATTTTTTTCTAGTTAATCTATGTCAACTATGTTTTATTGGGCGGATAGCTTTAAATGACACAAATTCATACTTTTTATTGCAAGGAAATGACAATTGTTATTAAAGCTATATGTGAGTTTCAAATTTCATTAACTTTGTATTCCCTCTATTTTGAAATGTTCAACTTCCCCAATCCTGCTACTATTTTCTACAACAGGTATGTCATGTTTTGTAATGACTACACCTCCTGTTTTCGATTCTACCGTGTGTCACCTGCAAGGCGCGCTTAGGTGTGCTGTCAAACAATACCAAATAACACGCCACAACAACACCCTCCCATTTCATCCTGAGTCAGTTGTAAGTTTTAAAAAAAAACCCACAAAAACAACAGTGCATTGATGACTGCCGGATACTCTCACTCTTCGCTTCACTGAAGTAAATAATGGATTAACAGTTCGGTTAGAGTTAGGGGTAAGAGGTTTATGTTACTAAATCACCAGCTCACTAGTTCAGCCCGAGTCGTGTTTGGGGAAACACGAGCTGTAGCAAGGAAGTGTTGATTTAGTGTTCTTTAAAACACTACTAACTGGCCCAAGAGGTCTGTCTGCTGGGTCTGCGGTAGTAAGGGTAAGAGTAATAGCAAGGAACCGTTAAAACTCGTGATTTATGTCAGTTCTTACACTTATCTACCTAACTCAAGTTGCCTGGCTCTGTGGCAGTAAGAGAAATAGTAATTGCAAAAGGCTTTAAAAATAATTATGAGAGTTCTTATACGTTACTAACCAGTCTAAGTTTTCTGAATATATGGAAGTACCAGTACTAACTAGCTGGAGCTGTCTCACTCCGTGGAAGTACTAGTACTAACTAGCTGCAGCTGTCTTACTCCGTGGAAGTACCAGTACTAACTAGCTGCAGCTGTCTTACTCCGTGGAAGTACCAGTACTAACTAGCTGCAGCTGTCTTACTCCGTGGAAGTACCAGTACTAACAAGCTGGAGCTGTCTTACTCCGTGGAAGTACCAGTACTAACTAGCTGCAGCTGTCTTACTCCGTGGAAGTACCAGTACTAACAAGCTGGAGCTGTATTACTCCGTGGAAGTACTAGTACTAACTAAACCAAGTTGCTTGGCTGGGCGGAAGTACCAGTACTAACACAAGTTGTCTTATAACGGCGTTGAAGTACCAGTACTAACTAACCCGCAAGTACCTAACTGCGTGGAAGTACCAGTAATAACACGGATATGCATTGTGAATTACGTCTTTGATCTGTGAGATGATAAAGTTCATACACAAAATAATTTTTGCGGAGGGGTGGTGGCTTGTTTACTGAGGGAGGGTAGTGCTAACGTTATTTGTGCAGTTGTGATGTTTACTATGGTGTGGAGCTAACGTTATTTTGCCGTTATGATGTTTACCCTGGTGTGGAGCTAACGTTATTTTGCCGTTATGATGTTTACCCTGGTGTGGAGCTAATGTGTTCGTGCCGTTATTTAGCAGGGCATGGAGCTAATTAAAATTATACTTATGTGTTATTTAATTTTTTTTAAAGTTATGAAGCTTATAATTTTGCTGTCGTGTTATTTCAAGGTTATGGAGCTAATGTTATTCCTGCTGTTGTGTTATTTCAAGGTTTTGGAAGCTAATGCTTTTAATATATTGTGGAGTTAATGTTATCGGTGACCTTGTTTTAGACAACAATACTGTTTTCTGTGCTTATATTCTTTTATAAGGCTTAGTAGTTAGTAGTCGTTAATTTATTTATAGACTGCTAGTGTTTCTTAAATAAACATATTCATTACTATTTTAGTTCTATTGAAATTATTTGCGTAGAAAATTTAATACGTTTGCGATCGGTTCAAGTTTCAAAATAAACACTGCATAAAAAACAAAACACAAAAAAATAATATCAAACGACTTACCAGATGTCGTCCGCATAAAATATATGTACTCTAAGACTCTATTGCCCCAAGATGTACTCATATATTTACAGTCGTTCACTGGCTCACATACACCGACTCATGCGACTGGTCCATGTAAATTGTAAAGGTGAACTAGCCCTGAGATAAAGTGAGAATTTTATGCTGGTTCATCTAAATTGGCGCATCAACTGACTTATTAATATGATTGTAGATGGGCGCTTGTCAAATATAGACTAATAAAAATACACTGCCCCATGTATACTGACCAATACACTGCCCCATGTAGACTGACCATTACATGACCCCATGTAGACTGACCAATACACTGCCCCCATATATACTGACCAATACACTGCCCCCATGTAGACTGACCAATACACTGCCCCTATGTATACTGACCAATACACTGCCCCCATGTAGACTGACCAATACATTATCCCATGTACACTGACCAATACGCTGCCCCCATGTATACTGACCAATACACTGCCCCGATGTAGACTGACCAATACACTGCCCCGATGTATAATACTGACCAATACACTGCCTCCATGTATACTGACCAATACACTGCCCCCATGTAGACTGACCAATACATTATCCCATGTACACTGACCAATACACTGCCCCCATGTATACTGACCAATACATTATCCCATGTACACTGACCAATACACTGCCCTATGTAGACTACTGACCAATACACTTCCACATGTAGACTACTGACCAATACTCTGTCCCGATTGTTGTTTTTCCAATACACTACCCCCATGTATACTGACCAATACACTATACCCCCATGTAGACTGACCAATACACTACCCCCATGTAGACTGACCAATACACTGCCCCCATGTAGACTGACCAATACACTTCCCCATTCAGACGGATTCATGTTAGCTCAAAATTCTGGCACCATTGATGAGATGACGTGTAATACTTCCTCATTGGCCGCCATCAAACAAGAGAGCGCACTCACCAACACATTGCAACAGTTTTAGCCTTCCTTGCCCGCGTGTGTGCTTGTGCATTTCATTATTACAATGTTTTTTGTGTGTGTGACATGCCTTACTAACATTGACATGGACTAGAACAATTAGCTGAGATCAGTGGGTAATAATATCTGTAAGTAACATTACTGAGTAAGTGCATAGAGTAAATGACATTTCAAATGACTGCCTCGAAATGACTTGCATCTAACGGCATTAAAAAATCACGTCGCAAATGAAATTACTAATGACATGATGTAATGATCTTACATATTAATGACAAACAATTAGTTATATTATAAATGACCTACAATAAGTTAATAACCTTACAAATGACATACAATAAGTTAAAGTTCAAATGTCATTGAGGAAGTGCCATTACCAACGACATGATTGTTTACTGAGTATGGAGAAATCGACTTTTCAGACATTTGTCATATGACATACGGCTACTAAAGAAGTGGTGCTCCATCAAGTGTTTTAATAACAAATACTCTTTTGGGCAGTGTATTGGTTAGTCTACATGGGCTGATGTATTGATCAGTCTACATAGGCTGATGTATTGGTTAGTCTACATAGGCTGATGTATTGGTCAGTCTACATGGGATTATGTATTGGTCAGTCTACATGGGCTGATGTATTGGTCAGTCTACATGGGCTGATGTATTGGTCAGTCTACATGGGCTGATTTATTGGTTAGTCTACATGGGCTGATGTATTGGTCAGTCTACATGGGCTGATGTATTGGTTTAGTCTACATGGGCTGATGTATTGGTCAGTCTACATGGGCTGATGTATTGGTCAGTCTACATGGGATTATGTATTGGTCAGTCTACATGGGATTATGTATTGGTCAGTCTACATGGGATTATGTATTGGTCAGTCTACATGGGATTATGTATTGGTCAGTCTACATGGGATTATGTATTGGTCAGTCTACATGGGATTATGTTTTGGACAGTCTGCATAATGTAATGTATTAGTCAGTCTATATATGTTTATGTTTTGGTCAGTCTACATGGGGCAATGTAACCTTAGTATCTTCCAAGGCGATCACCCACATGTGAATAAATAAATATCACTTAATTCATTCCTGATATAAAATTAATTTCAATTCAAAACTAGGGAAAAAATGCATCAGAAGTGCAACAATGATAGGCAGGTTATTTATCCAAGTTGAAGTATAATTATTTAAATACACGCATTCCAAATTCGTGCGTCGTGGCTTGTTATTTAAAGGATTAACTTTTCGATTATCTTTTTTTTTATATTTCCAGAGAACAATAACAATAATAAATTATACAAGACATGTGATGACAACCTTGACAGTGCAGCGAGATCAACACCAGCTGACGCAACACAGTCGCAGCAGTATCAAAGCCACGGTGTATCACGTTCGCAGCAGTATGAAAATGAACCCGGCGGTTCCGTAGCGCCTTCGCGCCGCCATCCGGACATCATTACGCATCATCGGCCCCGATCTTCGTGTGACGACACCGTTTCTGCCAGACCGGCGTCAGACAACAACAGGATAAACCCCAACGTCCAGCGGACAGGAGCTGTAGTTCGCCAAGCTGGTCCGGTCAACGTTGGTGCTGACATCTGCGGCGGCCCAACAGCCATGGGCGACTCCGTCATCCTGGAGCGGTACCAGCCCACCAAGGAGAAGGACGCTAACGGATATTTGGCGAAGACAGCAGACGTCAATGGATATGTGGACGCGAACGAAAACGGCGTGGTCAAGGACCAGGTGGATTATCACGGGGAGAAGTATGACGTCGACAAGCAGAGAGGGGATGCGGAGGAGAAAGTCGGCCCTTGTGGGTGGGGGCCGTGCCAGGTGGGATTCTGTCAGAGGTTCCGAGACCCTCGGTGGTTCCTGGTTGTGTTGACTCTATGCGGTGCTTGCCAGGTACGTGAAAAGTTATAACGCAGATTCCTTCCTGTCTTTGTTATGAACAAATAGGCTAGGAAGGTGGGATATGAAACCCTTATTTACATATAATACAAATTTAAGGTCATCTTATTCTAACTTATCTTATATATTACATACGCTCCTTCTATACAGAAGATTATGACGTCCTATGCTTATCCCTGGTTTTTGTCTAGTTATGAGTGTTGATAGCGTGTTTAATTTCCCTGGTTTGTACAGACAACCTCATTCCATGCCAGAATGCCAGACGGGAAGAAAGAGGATTTGTTTGTGTTTGTTTTTGAGAACTGGACAAGAAAATTGTTTTTCACTGTGTCTGTACGAGTATTATGAGTTGTTGCATTCGGTTGTTGATTGTATTGTATTTGTATCTCCGTTTAAGAATTATCTCCTTTTAAATTTTGGTGAAAGGGCGTTCTCTTTTTGTGCGGCCATTACAATGGAATTCTCTACCATTACACATCCGTAGTATTCGAACTACCAAATCCTTCAAGACTGCACTTAAAACGCATCTTTTCAAAATGTATTTACAAAATTGAAGAAAAAAATTTGTTTTAATGATTAGCGTAGCTTGTGTGTAATGTACTGTCCTTTATGTTGTTATTAGGGTATGAATGGTTATTTAATTATTATATGTATGTTATGATCTCAATGTAAAGCGCTGTGAGCCTGGTTCCTTACTGGGATACAGCGCTATATAAATTATCAATTATTATTATTATTATTAATGCCTTATGTATTTCTATTTGCCCTTAGTTAATTATTTATATTTTAGAGTTTCAAGAATTAGATATTTAACTAACGGCTTCCACTAGCTTCCCGTAAGCGAGCATAAACCGTAGAAGCCTGTCACTGACATGCAGCGCTATCTATATAAGGCTCCGCGCCTGATTGCCTGATAGAATATTTTGTGTGTCAACATGCACATTTAATAAGACTGCGCTATTCTATGCGACCCATCCTCAACATTCACTCTGGGAAGGGGTACAGACGGAATTGCGCTCATTTGAATCGATTGCGCCTAAGTTATGGAACAACGGATAAGTTATGAAGGTATCATGAGCTATGAGAGCTTAAGATATTATCATGAGAGTTTGGGACATCATGACACTTTAGGACACTATTATTGCACATTTGGACCTTATCATGAAATTAGGACACCGGCAAATTCATTTTCAGTATATTAACATGTACCATGTCACTAGAATTGTTAAATTGTACTTTGTTAACATAAGATATTTCAAGTTATTCTCCAACAAAAAAATCAGCTCTGCAACCAACACAAATAAAATAAAAATTAACTCCCTTCTAGGAATGTAACTCCCTTTCATGGAATAATTCTGGCAGTATAGATACTGATTGGTTGGCCAATAAGGCAATAAGGACGATGGTCATTTTGCACAGAGCAAGAAAGATACTTCAAATGCATATATATATATTTATACCATTGGTTCTCAGAGCTAATGAAAATGTTCGCCACTTATGCTAGCGTGAAAGCGTCATGATCAAAACATTAGTGCTGGGGTCCCTCAGAATTCTTAGTACAATGTCATCTTTTAATCGGGCCCAATTTTGCTGTGCATGTTTAGGGGAAAAAAAGGTGGGGGGGGGGTACGCAGCGGTTTAAGTAACCGCTTTCTTACCACACACACACACACACACACACCTCCATTCAATCAGCTCTTCAGATTTCTAGTCCCGTCTCATGAAAGCTGCGAACTCGTTGAATGGCTCGGGTGTTGACAGGCATACAGCGGACTCGTTGATAATTGCATAACTTCCTTGCGGCAGTGCGGATGCTGTTCTAAACATGTTCGAATCTCGAAATTAGACGGAGCTGTTTGAAAGAGTTGTTTGGAGATGCGTCTAGGCGTGCAATGACGTATATGGCTGTCGTTGTGGTGGGAAAGAAAGCACAATTATTACTTAATAGGCCTTGTCATTTTATGGGGATTAGCGGCTTAAGCCAAGAGCGTCTAATTGACACATTTAACCCAAAGCGACTTTTTTGGGGGGCTTATTCTGTATTAAGTCTAACATTAAATATAGCAAGACCATACCGTGTAATAATGAACTTACCCAAATCGACTTGTTATTTTTATCACAATTCAAACATGGGAAATAATCCTTGTCATCTCATGGAAGACATATATAAATACAATGTAGAACTGTATCGGGTATTCAGTTGGACCAATTTCATTTAATCAAATATCTGGGTAAAAATCTCGGTGGTGATCACAATTGTCGCACCTCCATTTAAGAGTTTTTAAAAGTTTTTTTAAAAAATGCCGCAAATTGTAGGACCGCCCCCCCCCCTGTGCCCATTATTTCTACGCCGCTGTGTATATGTTGTTAGAGATGCATGAAAAATGTGAGACTATGTCTATCTGTGAAGTTAGAGATGAGGTGCGTCTTAACTTCAGAAGTCAGAAGCAAAACGATGGAACGATAATACGTCATCTGACCATCACGCTCCGTCAGGACATAGTCATAGGTGACTGTATGTTAGTGGTCATTTTTTGACATAGCTCATGTGAAAGTTGACATGACCCATGTGGAATTATGTTTTTGTTGTTGTTGTTAGTGGTCATTTTTTGACATAGCTCATGTGAAAGTTGACATGACCCATGTGGAATTATGTTTTTGTTGTTGTTGTTTTTTCTTACGTAGAGGAAGTGCTGTAAACTTATTCATTCTCAGTAGGGTAGGCCATTCAACAGGAGGAATTTTGAGACCCCCTGGCATTTTTTATCCCCGTTGTAGACATTCACCCCGAGGCAGGGGCGAGGGCTTAATTCCTCCCCGGTCATTCAATTTCCTCGCCCTAATGGACAATCTCCACTCACTCACAACTAGGTCAAGGAGGGAGCCAGGCTGGTGCCGGGTGGTTTGTGGTGTGCGTGTGGTGATGGTGGATGAGGGTAAAGGAAATACTTACGGTCACGTGACGTCCTAGCTTTGTGTGAGAGTGAAAATAAACAAATGTCACGTGGTCTGGTGTTTCTTGTATATACGGCCTCTCTCCGGGTCACCCCCGTCCCTCTTTTCCCGCAGAATTTGTGTTTATTTTGTTACTACAGTGGTGCGTGCTTAGCCGTGACAATCAGCGGTGGGAGAGAATAGACTTTGTTTTGGTGTGGTGTGTGTGGGCGGGGAGGGAGTAGAGGAGGCATTGGCACCGAGTAGCTGCGCTGAACTTATCAATGGAATAGCCTCGGGGGGAAAGGTCATAGGTGGGAGAAGTGTCTTTGGTGGCATTTTCTTCCGTTTCTTTTTTCTTCCTGTCACTTTTTTTCATTCTTTCCAGATTGAAGATCTCCGTTCTTGTGGTCATGTGACCGCTCTGCGTTTCGAAATGAATGCGGTAGAGATTAGGTTAGGTGTTTTGTTATTAGATAAATGTAAATTAGATAGCGATGGGTTTGTGTGTGTGTGTGTGTGTGTGTGAGAGAGAGAGAGAGAGAGAAAGAGAGAAAGAGAGATAGAGAGAGAGAGAGAGCGAGAGAGAGAGAAAGGGAGAAATGTCAGAGAAACAGAAACGAGAAAAATGTATTCATAAACTTAATGTACACACAAGTCGAGGAAGACAAAAAATGGGGATATTTTATATAAATTGGCATGTTACTGGGACATCCCCCTCTTCCCACCCACAAACCACCCATGTGCCACCTATGTGCCACCCATATATCAACCATATACCACTTTTGTTCCGCCCATGTCCCACCTATACGTCACCCATTTGTCCGACACATACCACCTATGTACCACAGATGTACCTCCAATATCTTTTCTACCATCCAGTCTCAGATTATTGCTCTTTCTTGACAACCTAAGACTTGCGTCTATACGCCTCAGTCACTCCTACGGATGAAAAAAAAGGATGGGGGCGGCAGGGTAGGGATGAACGATCGTCCGGCCTGGGCGGCACTTTTACTTGTGGGATGACATTTTCATCAAAATCCCGAGCCTTTTAGGGTAGTGGCTATAGTCTCGTCCCACCCCGGGCGCCACTAACCCAACCTAATTCACTGGGCAAAGACCGGGAGAAGACATGTCCCATTGTACTTATCTCTTCTTTGCGAATAAAGACTGACAACTCTATAGATCACATTGGCATCCGATGCATACCAGGTCCCTAACCCAAGATTTGCATATTATACAAGCAGTTATTCATCCAGGGCCGGATTTAGACTTGATGGGGGCCCTAAGCTATTTGAGATATGGGGGCCCTTTTAAAGTCCAGATATTCTATGTCAGTGCCAAATATGAAAATAAAAATCTGGGGGCCCCCAATAAGGCGGGGGCCCCCAATAAGGCGGGGGCCATAAGCTATAGCTTCTTTAACAAATAGGTAAATCCAGCACTGTATTCATCAGATGTACATGTATACCGTGTCGCTAACCCAAGTTTAACATCATGCCATTTGTGTGTGTCTTAACTCTTGCTTATGTATTACTACTACTTTGCTCTTAGTTAATTCTTTTATGTTTTAGAGTTTCAGGAAGTAGATATTTTACTAATGGCTTCCACTAGCGAGCATAAACCATAAAAGTCTATCACTGACATACAGCGCATAATTAATTATATATAAGAGACTTCCCCTTTCTATGCGGCCCATCTTCAACATTCACTCTGGGAAGGGGTACATAAGGAATTGCGCTCATTTGAATCGATTGCGCCTAAGTTTATTTGTTTGTTTTTTCTTTTTTCGTTCTTTTTCTCTTGTTAATTTATTATTTTTTTCTTTATTTTCTTTTTTTGTTTGTTTATATAAAACTCTTGCTAAGGGGCCGTTCATAAATGACGTCACGCGCCTAGGGGGGAGGGGGGTCATGCATTTGTGACGATGTGTGATGAGGGGGAGGGTGGTGTTTAAGAAATATGATGTCACATCAAAACGCGCTACTTTAAGTAAAAGTTCCTGTTAAATATTTGATTGCTTTCAATTTATTTAATGACTTTTTTAAATAGGGGTGTACCGGATTTCGGCTCCGGCTATTCCGGAATCCGGCCATTTTTACAAATCTGGCTTCGGCACCAGATCTGAACGGATTTCACTTCAAAAAATCCGTAGCTGGATTTCGAAAATTTTATCCAGCATAGCCCTAGTTTTCAATGGCTTCACAAGTGTTACGATATCAGAGTGTAGACTTACACTAAAAACATATTTAAAAGACAAAAAAGTAATATGCTACATGCTATTTTCAATTACAAAATACGGCCTGGGGGGGGGGTCAAAGCTTTAGGACGTCATATGGGGGGGGGTCTAAGTTTTTGTGACGAAGTGTGACGAGGGGGGAGGGGGATTAAAAATCGACCAAAATCGCGTGACGTAATTTATGGACAGCCTCCAAGTGCTTACGCTTTAGATTTTAAACGTTTATCTAAGTCTGAATGTGTGCATGCATTTTGTTCATCAAGTCTTTATGTTCACATCAATCATGTTTATCAGTGACTTGTTTGATTTACTAATTAAAACATCTGTTAAAACATCTGGAAATTAATTTGTATTGATTATTGTGCAGATAATGACAAAGATTATCCAAGGATATTATAAACGGAAATCAATAGTGAATCTCGTTAAAACAACTTTTAAAATGTGCGTGAAAATGTTGAAAATTTTTTGCAATGTGTATCAAAATATTCAATTTATTTTTAAGCTTTGTCCCATGGCCAGTTAGGCTGCTTCTATTACTTTTAGATGAGACGGTGACTCAAAAATACTTTAAACTATAAATTACTAGGTACTACCCGCGGCGTAGCATACGCCGCAGACTTGCTCATCATAGAAATTGTAAAGAACGGTTTTAGGGGGGGGGGTGAGAGTACGGACATAAACAGTAGCACGAAGTAATGAAAAAATAGTGAGTAAACATGGAGACATGCGCACTGAGGTTGTTGTTACCCCCCCCCCGCCTTATTACTACCATCCCTTAAGTACAAACTGTGTTTGGCCGACCCTAGCGAGGGTTAGTCACGTTTAGGGTTGTTAATTGCGTGTTGTTGTTTGTTTTTTTTGACAAACCGAATATCGATTATGTAACTCCGATTTTAAACCGATTATCGCTTTATAGTTGACTTCATAGAAATTATGGGTGTACCGGATTTCGCCTGCGGCTCCGGAAAATCCGGAATCCGGCCATATTTACAAATCAGTTTCTGGCAGAAGTTTGCTTCATAAATCAGTCCAAATCCGGCTTGCCGGGTTTGCGATAAAATATATATTAATTTATAGCTCCGGCTCCGGCCAAATCTGGAATCAAGCAATTTTTACGAATCCGGCTCCGGCCGGGTTTAACTTCATAAATCCAGCCGAATCAAATTCGATTATCGGCTTGGGAAATTTAAATCTGACTTTTGCTTTCAAATCCGATTATCGTTTAACAGCCTTAGTCATGTTAGAAAAAGGGGGGAAAGAACGGGCAGAAACAAACATTACTTTTTTTTGTTTAAAAAATTGTTCCCGCTGGCGTTTGATACCAGGACTTTCTGCGTGCAAGACGGACACGATAACCACTACACCTATGGCGGATTAAGGGGGGGGGCTGAACGGGCTAAAGCCAGGGGCCCCCGATGATTAGTGGCCCCTAAATGTAGTATATTTTATAAGAAAGATGGACAAATGTTTGCATGAATTCCTGAAAATATCATAAATTAAATAAATTAATATTAAAAAACTGATTTTATAGGCTCACTAAGAGAAAACATTAAAGATTATTGTTTACATTTTTAAACTTCACTTTTTTTCATCAGGCTCGTGTGGTCTTGAGGTAGACAAAAAATATTTTTTTTAAAATTCTATTTTTACACTCAATATTAGGATACCGGCAAACAGTTATTTCTTCGTATTCCATTTTTTCATGAATAATATTTTTGACAGGGAAGGCCGATCCCATAGTACAGACAAAGTATGTTAAAGGAACCGATTAACTATTTAGTTACCAGTTACAGTCTTATATTAGCTGCTAGCAAATACTAGCAATCATTTTATTTAAAGGGACGCTGGCTGGATAGGGCCCCAGTTTGAATTGCAGCCAGGGGCCCCGTGCAGTCTTAATCCGCCCCTGCACTACACTACGAATCATGTTATTCTGTTAAGGAACAACGAAACTTAACAGCAAGTGAACGCAATAAGCTTGTTGCCACACTCCCCCCCCCCTTTTTTTTTCTTTTCATCCCACCACGCTTGCTAACTGTGATTTTTCGACCACAGCGCGAATATACGTATATATATAATTCTTATCTTATCTTAATAATTTAAAGCAAATAGTCCCCCCTCCCCAAACTAAGAGTGTTGTTATTATTATTTTTTCCTATGAGCATCGCTAAATGAATCCAATGTTTAAAAAAAATAATTAAATTAAAAAAAATAATTAGGGCTGCGGAAATTAACGATTAATTTCTCAATTAATCGTTAAAAATTTTAACGACTAAAATTTTTTAACGATTAATCGACGCACCACTTATAAATGTACTGGAAGTCAAAAAGTAAAATATTTCGGCCGATAAATATATACTAATTTCCGGACGATTACACGAACATTTTGGTTTTAAACTATTGACTGACGTGAATGTTCAAAATGTTGATAAATGTTATTGTGTCGATTGAGAGAAATCGTTTGCCTACCATGCAATGTTCCCTCTAAGTCTAAGTTTCGTTGGTCCATCTGCAAAGTTAAAAAAAAACAACTCTGTGTGCAAATTTGCACAACGTCCATTTTTTGTGCAATATTTTACAAAATTTGCTGCGCGGTGATTCTAAACTCTTGCATGATGTTGGTCAAATATCTGCGCAGCCGCGCTGCTTAAAAGGAACAGTGCTACCGTGGTTCTAACACTTCGCTTACATATCACCTGCAAATCAAACATCCACTACAGTATCGGAAACTTCAGCTGAGACAATCTAAAGCTATGTGAACGATTGTTCAGCTCGGCTGGTTATATTGTCAATAAGACCCGCTCATCACTTGAACCAAATAATGTCAATACACTTGTTTGTTGCGTTGTTGGTTAAAAGATGTCATAAAAAGAAGACATTCCAGTGTTATTTCGATTTTCAGCAAGTATTTTAATAAATGTTACTTATGAAACATAAATTTCAATCTTTGGCTTTAATCGAAATTAACGATTAATTAATCGTTAATTTTTCAAAAGTTAACGATTAAATTTAAATTAATCGTTAACAACCCTAAAAGAAATAAAAAAAACCAAAAAACAAACAACAGCAACAACAAAACTATATTTCGGTGTGCACATTGATAAAATTTTAAATAGCGCTGCCTGAGAAAACTTATTTGGAGAAAGAACGCCGCAACACAAAAATGATTGGCGAACATCTGGTTGAATCTATTACTTAACTTAATGTTGGGGCTAAAACAATGTATATTTATTCTTTCAATACAAGTTTAGATTGTTTACCATAAATAATTCATACTGACGTTTTTTTTTCAGGGGATGGCCGTCAATGGATTTGTCAACACAGTCATCTCTACAATAGAAAAACGATACGAAATAAGCAGCACAGAATCCGGCTTGATAGCCAGCTGTTATGACATTGTTTTTGTACTGCTTGTTATTCCTGTCTCATACTTTGGTGGTCATGGCCATAAACCCAGATATTTGGGTATGTCCTTGTTTTATTAAACATACACTATTTTAAATTTGAAAATGAATTCAAAATGTAGTAAAATGCAACAGCCTGTCGAAAAATTTCCTTTTCAAAAGTCCTCATTAAATGTTTGCTGCATTCACTTATATTTTTATTAAAAAAAACAACTCTGTAAAAACAAAGTTTTTGACTATGACTATTGACTATATCACTATATTATATATAATATTATAAATCACTTATAAATGAGACATAACTAACAGTATTGATTATGTTTAAACGGGACAAACATTTACAGACTGAAACTGAATGATCTCCCCTGCCTTTAAAACGAGGAGGGTGTGGACATCAATGGGTGAAGTCAATGCTAGAACACAACTGGCACAGACAGTACAGTAGGCTACTTACATTTGATAAGGCCAAGAGGGGAATTTACTGAGTAGCAACTGACTAACTGCATTGCATGAGCTTCACTATGGAAGTTTCCTTCCACTGTACACTGTACATATTCATATTTGTTTGTGTTATTATTTATTATTTCCAGGCACTTGAAATATACTATTTTAAATATTAACACTTCCTTTTGCACTCAGATTTATTACATCAATTTTTAAATTTTAGTAAAACAAAAGAAAATATAACACACCAAATGGCACTGTGGCGTATGATATTTTAAAGTATCTGTATATCTCAGATATCAGGAGTTTGTTTGTAGTATAATTTTTTTTATACATTGGTCTGACCCACCAAAATATTAGTTTGAGCATTAATGGAATTACATATTTTGATTTTTTAAAACATATTTTTTAATTGGATACCAAAATGTAATCTAATAAAACTAGGGCAGTTAACGATTAATTTAAATTTAATCGTTAACTTTTGAAAAATTAACTATTAATAGTTAACTTCATTAAAGCCAAAAATTAAAATTTATGATGTCATAAGTAACACTTATTAAATGTTCTTGTTGAAAATCTGAATAACACTTGAATGTCTCCTTTATATGTCATCTTTTAACCAACAACGCAAAAAGACAAGTGTGTTGACATTATTTGGTTCAAGTGATGAGCGAGTCTAATTGACAATATAACCAGCCGAGCTGAATAATCATTCACATGGAACTGAGGTAACTGGTATGCACAAAACGGTCTTGGCAAGGAATGACATTATCGGATATCGGTGTTCATTAAGTTTCCACCATTGTAGAGGGTTAATGGATTCAGGAACTTTCATCTCCATTTTGTAACACAGTAATTCACCAGAAGAGCTGTCGTCATTTTCTGTCTCTGAGTTAGTCTCCATTACTGCTATTAGCATAATAACCATGATAGGCAAACTTTATCAACATTTTGAACATTCCTATCAATCTATAGTTTAAAACCAAAATGTTTGTGTAATCGTCAGGAAATTTATTATTTATTGGTCACTATTTTTTATTTTGTTTTATTACTTTTTGACTTCCAATAATGTGTAAGTGATGGGTCGATTAATCATTAAAAATAATTTAATCGTTAAAATTTTTAAACAAGTAATTGAGAAATTAATCCTTAATTTCCACAGCCCTAAATAAAAGCAATTTGAAAATCATTCTTTCATCCTCCAGGTGTGGGCATATTAATTCTTGGTATTGGCTCGTTTGTCTTTGCCCTGCCACATTTCATCTCAGCCTCATACACAGTGGAAAATGCCAAGGAAATATTCTGTAGAGTGGGATCCAACAGCTCCACCACTTGTGCTACTAAGCAATCGTCGGGTCTTTCCAACTACAAGTACTTTTTCTTCTTGGGCCAAGGTCTGCATGGTGCCGGGGCCACAGCCCTCTACACCCTGGGGGTCACCTACCTGGATGAGAATGTACCACAGAGGGTCTCCTCATTTTATAATGGTCAGTGGTTAACTTCACTTCAGACCAGTGGGTTCCAAATTGTAATTTTCTGTGCTTTAAGGGCTTTGTGGTGGGCATTTGTCAGTGACCTCATGGCTGTTTGAGTACTAATTAAAACATTAATTTGTAAGACTAAAAGTGTCCCCCTTAATAAAAAAAATTTCTATTAAAGTTATCAGAGTAAAAAAGTTTTGAACCACTGCTCTACAGCCAGAGATTCAAAATGATCTTCATGGCTCAATAAGTTAATTATCCATCAAAAATGTATAATTTGTTTAAATGTATGTAGGCAAGCCAGGTGGTTAGTTGTGGTTTGGTCAATGCAGCCTTAGATATTTACAGTTGCATAATAAGATGTACTCAGTTACATGCATTGTAGTTACAAAATGATTAGATAGACAGGTGAAAACTCTAAGGAATAATATTTCTTGCTACAAGCTGACTTAATCAATTCAAAATAATGGGGCCAAATTTTTACTTACATACTTGATTGGACACACAAGGGAACAATTACGTCAGTGACTAAGTTATACCATAGCTTGAAACTTACCCACAGGCACTCGCAGCTACCAAAGGAATAATTGAAGAGTTTGTTATCTTATGACAATTAATAGACAATTAATAAATAAATTGATCTAAAATTCTAAATATTTTAAAAAATAGAGGATAATGTCTTAATGACAAGAAACATTTTTTTTCAGGTATATTTTACACTGGAGCTATTATAGGGCCAGCTGCTGGCTACATGGTGGGTGCCAAGTTCCTCAATATATACACAGAGATATCTGTAGACCCAGCTAGGTACAGTTATCTTATTTGCCTTATCAGTTTAATATACTCAAAAGTTCCCTAACTTGTTCATTTTGAAATATCTAATTTATTTGGTACACCTAACTGATTTAAGTCATGTTTTCAGACATCCACTCACAAAATGTATCCCTACAGTTTAGGTTTGGACCCAAGCAATCCAAAATGGGTCGGGGCTTGGTGGATTGGCTTCCTTATAAGCGGAGTGTTTGGTGTCCTCCTGTCCCTGCCACTGCTTGCCTTCCCGTCAACACTCCCAGGTAAGTCAGCCCTCTGTACACATGATAACTTGACACTGTTCGTTCAGTGTTTCCCAATTCTCAATGATATCATTTTTTAAATACAATCAGTAACTTGTCATTGTTGAGTCCTGTCTTAGGACAAAATTTTGACAAATAAATCTAGATTGAGGGGAGTGTACCATCGAGGGGATTTTGTCAATCCCACACTTTCTCCTTTAACTCTTGTCGCTAATCAACCAGATTCTTTTTTCAATGTACATCATAATTTTTTTATATGGTAGTTTAAAATGATTATGTACAATTTTAACATTTTCTAATCATTTGGATCAATAAGAAGATATTTTGAATTGAAAAAATTAAAATTGCTTTGGTTAAAAAAATTTTTTTTTGCATAATTTACTGTTTACACATATTAAAGCTACATTTTTAAAATCCTGCACAGGTATCTTGTCAAAAATTGTATAAATTTATGTCTTTTATATTCATGCATAATTTGAACTTGTCTTATCTTATATTTTGGCAGGATCTCAAAAATATGCTGCTGAGCGGGGGAGAGAAGCTCAAGTTATGAAGAAAGAGGACAAGACTGGGCAGAAGCTGGGGCTGAGGGACATCTTGCTCTCTGTTAAATTATTGCTCACAAACATTCCTTTCATGTTCATCAATTTGGCCGCTGCTGCAGATGGTAGGTGACATTGTTACAGTATCCCAAGGTACTGCAATGATATTTATACAACCCATGTACTAAAGCAGTGCTTCTCAAACTTTTTAGTATGGACGGACCGGCAGGAATTTTTTCCATTGCACCAGGGACCGGTGCATTGTTTTCCCTGCCTTGACAATTTTGTCTGTCCTTTTTTGAGAACATCTGCGGACCGGCATCTGATGGCCCACGGACCGGCACCGGCGGACCACCAGTTTGAGAAGCACTGTACTAAAGGACAATTATAATGCACTATACACCACATGCACTAAATGTCTGCTAAAATGTTATGTATTCCACATTCCCTAAAGGAACGTTACAATGTTTTATTTGCCAGATGTACTAAAACACTGCTACAATGTAGTATATACCACATGTACAGAAAGACTTCTACAATGCACTAACAGACTGCAACAATGTTTATATAAAATATGTACAAAAGGATTGTTACATAGTTCAATACAGCATACATATCAATGTTAAAACTTTCTAACCTCCAATATTACATCCTTGCCAGGAGTTCTTGTGGCAGGTTTCTCTACATTCATGCCTAAATTTATTGAGTACCAGTTTGGCGTGTCTGCGGGAACAGCTGCGTTGTATGTTGGTAAGTTGAAGTCTAAATATTTTCAGTGAGTGTGATTAGTGGTTCTCACAGATCTGGAATACATACCCTAAAGTTACTCCCCCAATTTATGAATATTAAAATATGCTTCATAAATGTTAAAAGGCAATTTTATTTGAATTTACTCAATGTTTTGGAAAGATTATAATTTTTATTTTTTTATTGTATATTCTTGGATTCTTCTTAAATAGATTGCAAAACAAAAATGTTTAAACAAGTTTAAAAAGTGTTGTAAATAATTTTGACCAATTTTTTCATTCACACCACAAAACAGTTTGGTTTGGTAAAAAATGTATATAATATAATTATTACAATAAAACTACATCCCATTGTGAAAACAATATTGAGTCTGTTTGATCATTATTTTCTCAGGTTTAGCAGTGGTTCCTGCTGGCGGTGGGGCCACCTTTGCTGGGGGATTTCTAGTTCGGTGTTTCAACCTAAAGGTGCGTGGCATCTTGCGCCTCTGTGTGGTGGCCTCTTTTGTTTTATGCGGCCTTGCCTTTTCCCTGCTCATGGAGTGTGATACCTCTCCGTTTGCCGGAGTCACCTTGAATTACGGACAGACTGATGTCAAGTAGGTTATTAAATATAATGTGATATCAACCATAAATATTTATGATTTTAATGTAACTGGACTGGTTCCATACATACAATCAAACATTATATATCCAGCAGTTTGTGTTATGCACTTAGCAGTATAAAGTTTCATCCTGTTTTCAGTTAAGTTGATTTATGATGTCTGGGTATTCCTGCAATAATGATTGTTTATATTTTGCAGGGCTTCCAGATTGTACAAGTTAGTATCTGTTAGAGTTTAACCCCTGCCACGGGATAAAACTATTTAAAAAAAGCTTGTTTTGTCGTAAACATGAGCTGTAGAGATACTGTAGTAATTAACCATGCACCGTTGGAATATGACATTAGTTATTGTCCATGTACTGTAGGGTAATATCATTAGTTACTCCCATGCACTGTAGGGATATTGGCTTTAGTCATGCCCATGCACTGTAGGGATATTGGCTTTAGTCATTGCCCATGCTTTGTAGGGATATGGCTTTTGTCATTGCCCATGCACTGTAGGGATATTGGCTTTAGTCATTGCCCATGAACTGTAGGGATATTGGCTTTAGTCATTGCCCATGCACTGTAGGGATATTGGCTTTAGTCATTGCCCATGCACTGTAGGGATATGGCTTTTGTCATTGCCCATGCACTGTAGGGATATTGGCTTTAGTCATTGCCCATGCACTGTAGGGATATTGGCTTTAGTCATTGCCCATGCACTGTAGGGATATTGGCTTTAGTCATTGCCCATGCACTGTAGGGATATTGGCTTTAGTCATTGCCCATACACTGTAGGGATATTGGCTTTAGTCATTGCCCATGCACTGTAGGGATATTGGCTTTAGTCATTGCCCATGCACTGTAGGGATATTGGCTTTAGTCATTGCCCATGCACTGTAGGGATATTGGCTTTAGTCATTGCCCATGCACTGTAGGGATATGGCTTTTGTCATTGCCCATGCACTGTAGGGATATGGCTTTTGTCATTGCCCATGCACTGTAGGGATATGGCTTTTGTCATTGCCCATGCACTGTAGGGATATTGGCTTTGTCATTGCCCATGCACTGTAGGGATATGGCTTTTGTCATTGCCCATGCACTGTAGGGATATGGCTTTTGTCATTGCCCATGCACTGTAGGGATATTGGCTTTAGTCATTGCCAATGTACTTTAAGGATATTGTATTAGTTATTGCCCATGCACTCTATGAATATGGCATTAGTTATTGCCCATGCACTCTATGAATATAGCATTAGTTATTGCCAGTGCACTCTAGGGATATAGCATTAGTTATTGCCAGTGCACTCTATGAATATAGCATTAGTTATTGCCAGTGCACTCTGAATATGGCATTAGTTATTGCCCATGGACTCTATGAATATAGCATTAGTTATTGCCAGTGCACTCTGAATATGGCATTAGTTATTGCCCATGCACTCTATGAATATGGCATTAGTTATTGCCAGTGCACTCTAGGGATATGGCATTAGTTATTGCCAGTGCACTCTGAATATGGCATTAGTTATTGCCAGTGCACTCTATGAATATGGCATTAGTTATTGCCAGTGCACTCTATGGATATGGCATTAGTTATTGCCAGTGCACTCTATGAATATGGCATTAGTTATTGCCAGTGCACTCTATGAATATAGCATTAGTTATTGCCAGTGCACTCTATGAATATAGCATTAGTTATTGCCAGTGCACTCTGAATATGGCATTAGTTATTGCCCATGCACTCTATGAATATGGCATTAGTTATTGCCAGTGCACTCTAGGGATATGGCATTAGTTATTGCCAGTGCACTCTGAATATGGCATTAGTTATTGCCAGTGCACTCTATGAATATGGCATTAGTTATTGCCAGTGCACTCTAGGGATATGGCATTAGTTATTGCCAGTGCACTCTATGAATATGGCATTAGTTATTGCCAGTGCACTCTATGAATATGGCATTAGTTATTGCCAGTGCACTCTATGAATATGGCATTAGTTATTGCCAGTGCACTCTATGAATATGGCATTAGTTATTGCCAGTGCACTCTATGAATATAGCATTAGTTATTGTCCATGCACTCTATGAATATGGCATTAGTTATTGCCAGTGCACTCTAGGGATATGGCATTAGTTATTGCCCAAGCCCTTTGTTGACAGGGCATGTGTTGGGGGTTCCTTTACGCTGTAGTGGTAGTACACTTGGTAGTACTTTTCTTTATAGTGACAATGAATGGGTTGTAATAAGTATACTATACATTGTAGTGACAGTTCCTATATGCTGTCATTGTAGTGCATTCAAAAACAGTAATCATTTCCTAACTGATGTAGTGTTAGTAGTTCTGTCATTTATCTCTTGTAGTTTTTAAGTTAAAAACAGTTCACAAATTAACTTCTGAATCTTAGCATGATTTTTCAAAAATTATCTTTTACAATGAATCGTTAAGAAGCACTCATGAAATAAATTCAGTTTTCTTCACCCAAATTTTCTTTTAAAGGCCATGTATTTTTAGAAAAATGAAGTCCGGATATTTTTTTTTGGGTCTCAAAATCTATTCAAAGAGATATTCACATACTAAGATACCACTGATCAGGACACAGCCCTTAGACTTAGATGCAGTTGTTATCTTTGAACTCTTCCTATTGTATGATAGCTCTATTTATGTGGCCTGTCTTGAGAGTTATGATAATTCTTACACTGCATTAAAGCCTGGTGCCATCAGCCTTTTGTTTTCACAAAATTAACTAGAATTATTGTAGCTAAATGAGATAACATTGTTCAAGGTGTTTGTGTTGTTTCTAACAAAGAGTTGTCTGTTGAAGAAAAAGGATCATCTCCCTTATAGCACTATGTGTATAAATAGACCCAATTCCACATTTTATGAAGTTAGAAATCAATATCAAAACTGATAAATTAAAATGGGGGATTCGCCCTCTTGATTTAGGCATGTGAATTGAGTCATGCCAAGCAATGCTCCAAATGGCTTATGTAAAAATAAAAACAGTCCCAAAATACTAATTTGGTTTAAATTGTCACATGTATTTATTAGTTTTGTACTCACACACTGCAGAGTTTGATCTTTTACTGATCAAAGACTAATAACTCATTATGTGCAGCTCTCTGGCTGCATGCACAAAGCACCATTTGCCTTAAGATTGCTTCCCAGAATTTTTGGATGGCTTTGCTGTGCAGCATTTATCTAACACATTTTTCAAGATGAAACTATAGAATAGTCTTACAGCTTTCTGGAAAGCTCATTATTTAAAGTGTGTACTCCATTATTTTGTTTCCATGCATTGTGTGAGTCTTAAACCTTCAGGTTGGTAGAAAAGTTAACTTACAAAAACTAAGGGGTGGGTGTTAAGTTAGCTATCTTAGTATCTAACTGTAGGTTTAAAAAAATTAAAGAATCAATATACATAATTTGCAATGTGTGTCACGTCCCGTCTGTCCTGTCCGTGTCGCTACTAATTTTAGAAAGCGGCGCACCAAATTACTGCACCAAAAAATAACTCTTTTCAAACGCCCGCATAAAATTGTGCAAAAGGGAAATAAATAAATAAAATAAATGAAAGTTTTGTATTACGTTTTTAAAAAATCTGATGTGTATTTATTTTGAAAACTTGCATCATTTTTGACGGGTGATACACTAGTTTTACAAATTTGACAGAACAATGGTGTTAATTATTATTTCTAAAAGTCTTTGTCTTCCCAGTTGTTTCGAATAGAATGATATTTTGTAAATTCTAATTGCTGGCAACCTGTTTGTCTCATTAACAAAAGGCATTAGCTGTGATTTTTTAACAAAAAAATATTCATCCTGCTGTGTGTCAAATGCTTTTCTCTGAGCATGTAATGAAATCTTGATTGTCTCAGATTTTAAGTGCAAACCTATTTATAACATCATTGTTCAATGAACAAACAAACAAAAAGTTTAATGGCAGGCCATGATATATATCTATTCTTGATATTTAACCCTTTGTAGGGTTTGATATTTTGCTTTAATCAAGGTCCAAGACTTGAATTATTGAGCATGTTCCTTTTCAGATTCATGCTAAGGAAATAAGGGTTTCCAAACTTGTATACTTTCTTCACCCATACAAAATGATTTGCAAACTCATAAAACCATTACAAATGTAATAATTAATTTATAAATAAGAAATGTAAAATGACTTGTAATTTGTTTTTTAAAACCTGGCCAAAAAAAAACCCACTTCAAACATGTTACACCAATAAAATATTAATGAATAAAGTTTGTAAATATTTAAAGTGTTTATTTAATCGTATCAATCACTCATTAATTTGTATATATCACATGCCCCACCTTTGTATGTTCCAGGTTGTGAAACCCTCTCTGTGTATTTGATAGATGATGTTGGTCTAACTTAAATTTGAAGTTTTTAAAGCAACAATTTAAATGCATTCAAAATGTTCACTCCCCCAAACACACACATGAATATACTGTTTCTTCCCATGGCCCCCCAACACAAACTAAATTTTGCGTTTGATGCTCTCGTCCACAGCAATGTGACTTTCATGGGCAAGGAGCTCCCGAACTCTTGTAACCAGAACTGTGGGTGTGCCGAGGAGGATTACTTCCCCATGTGTGGCCGAGACAATGTCATGTACTTCTCTCCCTGCTATGCCGGATGCACGGAGGTTTTTTCATCTGGTGGTGTCAAGGTAGGAGCACATAATATATTATGCAGTATGCTACATGCACCTATAGTCTGTAGTTGATGCATACAGTCACAGTCTGTATAAGACCTAATTAGTTTGTACACATTTTCCTGAAGACACTTATATTCTGTAATATGTATATATACTGTGATGTTATTTTAATGTAATGTTTGTTCCTTGGGTATTTTCCCACTAGCTTGCTCAAGATTTAAAATTATTTTTTGTAGATAATTCTGTATTAAGAAGATTAAAAAATTAAATTACAGTAGAACCCACTTAACTCGAGCCCAGCTAACTCGCCAACCCTATTTAGTCGACGTTTTTTATTGGAACTGCCAAATTCTCTCTTTGTCTTAGCATTTTCTCATCAGTTAATTCGAGCACAAAAGAGGGCCAAATTTTCCACTTTACGTTGGTTATCTCGATCCCCATGACCAATCGCCAGCTTTTGAAAATGTTATCAATGCCACTTCAACATCTCACTGCTGTATTTTCGCAGGCTTAACTGCACTATTACTAACAGCCAGCCAACGACGCCAGCGAAATCATGCTTTGTCCCCATTTGGGCTGGGCGTGTGTAGAAGAACTGGGTCACGCAGCGTGTGTCAAGAACGAATACTCGCAGAGGGAAGCGGGGGCTTGTTTTGTATGACATCACGGGCAAAAAGCAACTAAGAGAGTGTATCAATGATTTAATTTTAGCCTCGCGCCGTCTGATGGTGACTTCAAAGAACATGTGACGTCACAGCCTGCTTGTTTTCAGCTCTCTTGCGCTGAATAGTAACACCCTTCGCTAGGGTTACCAACTACCACAACCTCGAACCCGGGAGATTATAGAATTGCAAACATAAAGATTTAAACAAAACAATTATTTTAACATGTTACAATTTATATCTCCCGGGTCATAGTTAACCGGGAGACGGGACAAGAAAGCCGATTCTGGGAGAATCCCTGCAAAAACGGGAGAGTTGGCAACCCTACTCCTTGCTGCCTTGAATGTTGTTCACATTTTAACATCGCCGCACTGTGTGTTAGTTCTCGTCAACTAAGAGAGTTTTAAAAAAATAATTTAAAAAATTGTTCACTAGCCATACGCATTTTTTAAAGCAAATATCAGTTTTGATATTAATGTGGTAATCTTAAGTCAAATGCCTTTAACTTGCAGGAAAACTGTCACTAAAAGACTGAACTTAAATTTGAGGACCAATTAAGCGCCTGGTATCTTTGCTACGTCTTTCAAATGACTCTCGTAATATAAATAGTAACAATATCAGTCGCAGCCTTGACTTTGACCGTTGTTCATATCATACGCGCACTATGTGTTAGCTCTCGTACAGAGCCTCGTCAACTAAGCAAAGTAAAATTAAAAAAAACAACTTTCCTCAGCTGAGGCGAACTAAACTAATAGTGATGATGTGTATATTACTTATAGACCGGAATAGTAAGAAAATGCTTTGATGTCACGGTTGCTCGCTTTGATGTCACGGTCGCTTGCGTATTGGTTCTGGTATGTAACACATCAAAATATTAACTCCGCGTAATAGGCTTATACCGAAGTTACAGCTAACCGTTTAACCGTTAACAACCTTATCATGTACATAAAGAAATTTCAAGCACATGTTAATATTTTGCCGCCATATTGGTTTTCGTTTAACTCGATCATCTGTTAGCTCGACGCCTTTTGGCATACCCCTAGGCCGTCGACTTAACCGGGTTCTACTGTACCATTAAGTTGAAAGTTTTATTTTGTTCACAATATTGTGTGAATAAAATATTTTTAAAAAATCTTAAATGATAATGTATTTTTATCATATTCATTTGGGAAAATCAATTAATCAAATACATAATAACAATTGATCTGCATACAGCAGCATAAGCCTTAATAAAGTGTCATACTAAACATTGATAAATATACTAATCATGTTGATACATTGATACATATACTTATGTTGATACATATAACAACCCTATACCAAGATGTTACATGTATATTACGGAACAGCCGGATATGGTTTTTTACTATTTGCCAAATCCGGATAGTTTAGCCCTAATATTTGCCGGATTCCGGATCCGGATATCTCCAAATTTAAGTGTATGAGCTAAGAGGGTGTATTTTACTACTTTATATCTAGTATTTAATACTACATTATTTATTAAAATATTTATTATCCAACAAATGGAGAGTATCTGCTATCTACAATGACAGTTTGTGACACTGTCAACGTCAAAGATGAACATTTTACAATGAATTGAATGAACGAACTTGAATGAAGTTCAACAAACTTGTATTGTGTACCAAGCCAACAGTGTTTTATTGAGTGTCTAGTCGGGTGTACAAGAAGTTGTGATCTAGAGACATAATAAAAACTGGTCTTTTATTCAGATGATTTAACCCTACCAAATCCGAGCTCCCCAAGCTAATTTGCCCCTATACCTGGCCTCCCCAGCAAAAATAAAGAAAATGTACATGGGTTAGAAAATTGCTAGTATCATGCAAACCAGTGGTCAGAATGAGCTCAAACTTTTAGGTATAGTAGGAAATTAGCATAACGTCCATCCAATGTTCAAATTAGCTGAGTGGCTGCGCGCCACGCATGTATCTCACGCCGCGCAGCAGTTTTTTGTTACTGCACATCAAATTTAGTAAAAAAAAAGATTAAAAAATGGATGCTGCACAACTTTGCACCAATGTTCCCTTTAAGCTGCGCAGCCGCACAGGTTTTTGACCCACACCGTGCAGCAGTTTAGAATTACCGCGCAACAAATGTATTGAAATTTTTAATAATTTTTTTTTATCAGATAATATTCGTTTAGTTAGTCGAACATTGCTTCCATCTAAAGCCAGTATTGCGCCTTGGAGTGGTAGTCTTCCCAGCAGGTTGAGCCATGCTTTACATAGAGGTACTTTTTGCACATAGAGCACCTGACGTTGGTCTTGACCTTCTTGTGTGGGTTGTCCTTGTATGCTACTCCAGGGCGTGCTCTGTTGTATTGAAGGTGTTTTTCCTTACAGACAGTGCAGATATAATTGGAAGCTGTTGCTTCTGGAATTTCAGGCCAGTGGTTGCCTGGTGTGTGGCGTTGGGGGCATGGTTCCATTTGTCCTCGGCGAATGGCTGTTGAACGGTAATTGCCGATCAGTTCAATGCAGAGTTTCTGGATATATCTAGTGTAAAACATGGGCTTTTTGTCAGCAGCTTCTAGTTTAGACACATAGATAACAAATGAATTGTAGCAGGCACACATGAAAAATTTGATGAAAAGGCGACGGGGCCACCGGTAATGACGACAGCGTTAGCGATGGAGGCACGTCATTTCGAAACCCAGGGGTAAAACCAAGAAAGTCAGTTCCCTCATTTATCCAATAAGCTGGGCTTGATACAAATATACTCCATGTACATTCTAATTCCAATAAAAGCTTTCATTTCTAAACAGAAGCATCATTAAAATTCTTAGCATGATAAGAATTAGGCCCTGCTCATTTTCCTGTTGAAGTCCTTGGTTTCTTCGCCGATCTTTTCATGGTAATCACTAACTCACTGCTTTATTCTAAGAAGAAACTATTTGTAAACACTAATCCTGCAACAAATGCGAGATTTAATGACGATTGGCTGCTATTTTTAGTACTTCTTCAAGTGATATCCCAAATACCTAGAATTCGGTAGCTCGTTATATAGTAATTAAATCTATTACCCAATATTCGGTAACTCGCCTTGGTAGGGTTAAGTTTAATATGCTAATAGTTAACTTTAGTTTGTTATCTTATGTAGTAAAGTAATATCTATTTTTGTAACTTTTTAACTTAATATTTTTTTCTCGAAATTGAAATTGATTTTTTTACTATATTTTGCATGGATTTGAATGATTTCATAATCAACTCTTGTTAATTTATTTTGTTCTATATTAAAAATTTAATGTATAACTTAATTTGTTACTTAACTTATTTTGTATAATTATAATATTCACAATAGACTAGAAATTTAAAATTATAAGACTGAATAAGTCTTATAGAGACAAGCAAAATTTTTATTTTTAAGTTAGCAAATCAAATCACAATTGCAACTGCCATTTAAAATCAAATCACAATTGCAACTGCCATTTAAAGTTCAACGAAAAAAACAACAAAGAATATAAAATTATTACAATGATGTAACTTCTATCATTATATCATATAAGTAAACTGTTTAAATGTAAATACTGAATTGAAAGTATTGAATCATTGACTACTGTCAACGTACTAGTCAATGACAAAGAAGTTAAAAACGAAAGCCAACACTCAGCCTGTCCCAGTTTCCAAGGCTCCTGTTTAACTATTAAGTTTATAGTATAAACTAATAATTACAAATTAAACTTAAAATTAATCTTTTTTAACATAAAATTACTATTTTAACATAAATAAATATATCAGCTTTAACAATGAAAATAATTTAATTACCTGCCGATTCCGGATAGTGGTGAAAATCCCAATATCTGGTCCGAATATCTGGCATGCCGGCCGGATATCCAGCTGTCCCCTAATGTATTTCAATCATTATTTTCTCCAGAAATATGCCAACTGCAGCTGTGTGAACTATAATGTTACACAAGACGACCCTTACATGGGCCAGTTTGGTAAATGTGAATACAAGTGCAGCTGGCTCAATGTCTTCATGCTGCTGTTTGCAATCATGATTGTCTTTGTGTTTATCACCTCTATGCCCTCACTCACAGCGACATTACGGTAAGTAATGTGTTGTCCATTATAATGGTTAGTTAGGCACATCCCATCATCTCTCAGTGCTGCGTTATGGTTTGTAAGGCACATCCCATCATCTCTCAGTGCTACCTTATGGTTTGTTAGGCACATCCCATCATCTCTCAGTGCTACATTATGGTTTGTAAGGCACATCCCATCATCTCTCAGTGCTACATAATGGTTTGTATGGCACATCCCATCATCTCTCAGTGCTATGTTATGGTTTGTTAGGCACGTCCCATTTCTCAGTGCTACATTAATGCTTACATAGGTACATACCTTTTCTCACTGCTACATTTTGGTGTCATTGCTATGTTATGGTTAGTAAGGCTCATACCATCTCTCAGTACTGCATTAATGCTTACGTAGGTACATGCCTTCTCTCACTGCTACATTATGGTTAGTAAGGCACATACCATTTCTCAGTACTACATTAATGCTTACGTAGGTACATGCCTTCTCTCACTGCTACATTATGGTTAGTAAGGCACATACCATTTCTCAGTGCTTTGTTAATGCTTACGTAGGTACATGCCTTCTCTCACTGCTACATTATGGTAGGTATATCTCAACATTCAGCAAAGTTATGTTGAATTTCAAACATACCTTCACCCATAACAACATGACAGGGAAGTTGAAGTAAAAAAAAATTAATTCATCCTTAACCTTTGTTAAGGCTTTGTTTTGTTAACCTAGGTTAAAAAATATGGTATGGATTCCAGTAAAAAAAATTTGCTGGAAATGTTTTTTTTTCGGCAGTATTAAAGTCATTATGGAACAGGAAATCTCAAAGATAATTCTTGCTGATAATGTCTTTAGGTGTCTTGAATACTTTGCTTAAATGGATGGGCCATGGAATCAACAGGATCAACAAATTTTCACAAATATGCCCATCCCAGGACCTAAAGATCCAATAAACTACCTCCAATTATATAAACAGGTCATAATCTTTTGCCTGGGCACAGATAATATTCAGCTTAATTCCCACCTAATACGCAATAAACCACACAAAACACCACTGCAATCATAACACATCACCTTTTCTACTATCCAGCACTTCAACATTACAACCAATCAATTAGCTACTGGATCTTAATAGTGATGAATTTGATAATTTGTTTACAAATTTTCTATTAAAAGAAATTTTTAAAGCAAATTCATCCCTCAGCACACATTATATTATATTTTCATGGACAATCAATATATACTCTAGCATATTAAAACCTAATATAAACTATTTAAGCATGGATTCCTAAGTTATGAAGCTTAGTAACTCTGGTTTACACTCGGCTCAACTGAATTTCAATGTATTGCTTTGCTGTGCTATGACTTTAAAATATAAATACTTCTCATCGCCTTCTTTTTATTTTATTCTTAAATTCCGTCATATTTCCTAATATAATAATCTTTTTCTCTTTCCACATAAAGAATGAGAGATGTTCAGAATGGTTTTGAAAAAATTGTACTTATGTTTGGTATGTCTTGTACTAATTGGTAGAAAGCTTATGTGTGACTAACAGTTTTTCTATAGCTCCATTTTCTACTCTGTTTTTTCTCTCCACTTTTAGATGTGTTCCAGATCACCAACGGTCTTTTGGACTGGGGATACAGTGGATAGTGGCCAGATGTTTGGGTAAACTTTATGTCCTTACTTTATTATTATCTGTTTGATTTCATAGTTAGAGGGAGAGGGGTATGAAATAGATAAAAGGAGAGAAGCAAAACTATGTTCGCAAAATTCTGTTATCCTTCCCATATGTTTAAATAATTAGAAAAAATCTCAATGTTTCAATATTTTATCTTGTGTTATGCTCTTGGAAAATCTGGCAAAAACTATTATCACAAAGTCAAAAGAGAGAAACTAATTATTCTTGTCGATTTAAAGCAATAACGCAAGCAATATCTCTGGTCAAATTTTGATTGTATTCTTGTAGTTTTTTTTGTATCTGATGTCACAGGCTCCATTCCTGGCCCAATTCTTTTTGGCAAGATGTTCGACTTGGCCTGCCTGGTGTGGCAGAAACGATGTGACGGGGAGGGCTCTTGCTTCTTCTACGACAACCATGAGATGAGCATTAATCTGATGGTGCTGGCAGTCGTCTTCTCCTTCATAGCCACCCTGACCTTTCTCATAGCTCTTTGCTTCTACAAGGTTTGTGGATTTTCTAAGTGGGTCAATAAATCTTTGAAGATATTTATTATTTTTTCTTGTAATGTTGTCAAGTTGACATGTTGAGAAAAAACAAGTAGTTGAATTGCACATCAGAAATTCCATAATAATATTCATTTAAAGTAAAATTTATATAACTTTTTATGCTCCAAACAAGGTAAAAAATATTTTTGATAAACCTGTGCAATGTATTTAAATATTTTGAAATAATTTACTGTTACCTGTGACAGATATGAAAAGGTTAATGAAAAAATTATTAAGCATGTAGAGTTTCT
Organism: Ampullaceana balthica; assembly: GCA_944989445.1. Classification (NCBI taxonomy): domain Eukaryota; kingdom Metazoa; phylum Mollusca; class Gastropoda; family Lymnaeidae; genus Ampullaceana; species Ampullaceana balthica. The sequence continues at coordinate 95,452 of CALYLW010001076.1, forward strand.
CAGTCCAGCTCAACTCAAAATATAAATGTTAATTAAGGGAGGACTGAAAACCAGTTTTTAAAAAATTTGAAAATAACAGGATACAAGAAAAGCTTAAGAAGTGCAACACAGAAAAACTGGGTCTGTTTTGACCAAAAGGCCTTCTACACCAAAAATATAAAGTTGTCAATATTTATAATATTTTGTGTGTTGTCCTTCAGGATTTATGTTCTCAAATAAATGGAATTTACATATATTCCTTTTTTAAAATAATAAAAACTTCCTAATTGTACAAATTTATATTCTGTTTTTGTTTTGTTTTGTGTTTGAGCAGGTTAAAGATATGGATGAGGTCATCATAACAAGTTTGGAGCTAAAAGAAAAACCATCCAAACTTCTCAAGAGTGATTCTTCTGGGGGTAAAGATAATAAAACACTTCCATCTGACGCAGATAGTCAGCCCATGGCAAATGACTCGCATATTAAACGGTGATCTTCGATGCAATCGAAACATTGTTCCATTGTTGGAGGCCTTCGTTAACAAGGATGGGAAGAGATCAAATAAGCTGTGACAGAGGTTAACATGTGTAACGAAGCTTGCAAAGCTTATCATTTTTTATTTTTTTGGTTATTCTTTCAAATCATAATCTATGTCTTTCACATTGAGAGATATAAGGCCTTGACTTAAAACAAAAATTATTTATACATTTGTTGGAATTTACTTAAATGTGATAATGATGTACTATTTATGAGGGAAAAACATTTATTGAATGAAATTCTCGTCATATGTTTTAAAAAAATAAAAATAATGTGAATTAAGACAGTTAAGAGTATGTCATCTTCCATATGAACTCAAATGAGTCAGTTGTTTGATTGAAACTTGTTATCAGCATTGATGAGGAAGTTTGGTTAACATCCAATTTTAAATCCAGAAAGAATCAAAATTTGACCAAGTTTTTAGAAGCTGGTGTGTTGTAAGCAAGAAATCAAAACATATCCCCCCCCCCTTCTCAAACTCATACTGTTTTATATTGACTGTTGACTTATGGCAGCTTGCAAAAATCTTGTTCAAATGACATCGGCAGGACTGTTGCATTGTTAACGCTTACAACGATTTTTTGGGCACATTTTTTATCATATGAAGTTTTATTTTATGCCATGAAATTCAAACAACTCATACTGATTTCAAATGTTACTTCTCTTCTTTTGCATGGTTTCACTTCGATACTTTTAAATGGTTGTTATTATAACTATAAATGTATTTATTTCATGAAGGTTCTTGTTACTGTAATACAGGTACTCATTACCTACAAGTATTTATTTGAAATGTCTTAAATTGCAATTTTGATTACCAAAATTTCGGTTCTTTAAAAGGATAGATTAAAACAATTTGGTTTTGACCCTACTTGTGTAGCTTCATGTGGGGGATGTAGTACCAGTTACCAGGGTACAAGATGGTTAAAGTTTTTGATTGCTTGGCTGCCAACATCAGGGCGCATGGAGGACTTCTTTAGATAGAACAGCTGCCCACTGTAAGACTGAACTTTTAACAGAGTATGACTAGCGCCTACTGCAAGTCAGAGAACCATTAGCTCTGTAAATATGTGGTGTGTTGACCACATCATAGGGCACACTTCATTTACTCACTGGTCAATATCCAACATATCATAGTAGATAAACATGTCCTATTCTCTTTATCCATGACAATAATGCATTTGATTTTGCTTTACATGTCAAGTCTAAAACAAGTCAGTCTAATTCTCCCCCCTGTTGAATATTTTTAGTCCATTGTTTCACATCATTCTGTTACAGGATGCATTTAATGTTAAAAGAGAAGTGAATGAAAAGCGAGAGGCTTCATTTATTATTGTTAGAAATTAATTTTATTCAAGCATGTTTTTTGTCAACTTTTCTTTTAATCTAGGTGTCTAGTTATTAGTTACTAGCGTATCACCTGTCAAAAATGACGGAAGTTTTCAGCTGAAATCTATTTATTTTATAAAAAATGCAATTTTTTTAGGGCGCCTACGGTGCCGACCTTTTCAAAAGCCCAACTAACTTGTCCTTGTTTGATAAATACGAAATATTAAACTTTCTGAAATGTACTCAAAGTATTTTATAATAGGGGTTGTAGGGCGCCTACGGCGCCCCCTTTGTTTTTTGATTTTATAATTAACCATCATCAAATCCTCTTTTTACATGGATCCCTTTTCCAAAATTAACATACATGTATGAGCGAAAACAATGAAGTCATATAATATTTTTTACAGCGCATCTTTAATTTGCACACCTTTTGATGCATTGGTGCAGTAATTTGGTTTTCTCTGCTTTCTAAAATTAGTAGCGTCAGGACTGACATTGCAAATTATATTGTTTAATCAGAAGTAACACCAACAAATTTTTAAACTTAAGAAAGTTCAGTTTTATTTATTTTCTTAATAATTTAGTCACATTCACAGTTTTCTAAATTTTTCAATTATTTTTTTTCTGCAAAGCATTTCATTTATGAAAACTATTATTGTCATTGTTATATCATTGTTTATGTCATAGAATGCTTCCAAGTAAAAGTTGCAGTTTTAATGAGATATAATAAATGTTGTTGTAGTTTGTGTCTGATTCATGTTCTTTTTTTTATTTGGACCAATGCAACCAGCAGCTAATGACATAGTAATACACAGCATATGATAATTTGTAAATACAATATTAATACTTGTCATTCTAGAAGAACACAAAATTAAAATATAAAATATAATTTTTGAAATGTTAATAATAAATAACATTTGGGTAGTAGCAATTGAAGTTCTTGAAATAAGAACATTGTTCATGTAATACATGAAATGTTCATCATGTGTAGTAGATACTGAACAAAGTGTTTCCTATGTACTAGTACCTAGTACCATATGCAAGATGTGCTTGTAAATATTTGTTTTAATCAATCAAATTTGTAAATTGACCTGTGCTCAATCAAAAAGACTTTTAAAAATGTCTTTAAATTATTGAGATTTATTTAAATTCTTTAGCTCTGCACTTAAATAAATCTATTTTATTATTTGATTTAGTTGTGTTGTTTAATTGTGGCATGGTTTATCAGATAGCATCACATAATTTTGTTTATTGTTGCCAGTCTTAGTCAACAACATCACAGGGTGTTATTTTATTGTTGCCAGTCTTAGTCAACAACATCATGGGGTGTTATTTTATTGTTGCCAGTCTTAGTCAACAACATCACGGGGTGTTATTTTATTGTTGCCAGTCTTAGTCAACAAAATCACAGGGTGTTATTTTATTGTTGCCAGTCTTAGTCAACAACATCACAGGGTGTTATTTTATTGTTGCAAGTCTTTATCATTTTACCCCAAAATACATGAAACAAGTACAACCAGTATTACAGAATGGTATTTTATCAAATAAAGTTTTAAATATCTGTCTGGATATGGCTGATATGAAATGCTATTTATGTCGAAGGTTCATGGCATGGATAGGACAACTCTAGGTACATAGCTTGGATTCAAATATTTTGGTACATTAAGTTTTCTATGTGCTGTAATTGTTAACAAGATTAGTTTTTAAAAAGGGATACAATTTTAAAATCTTTAACAATTTATCTTACACTTTTAATTGAATTTTCTTAGCTGTGTCTCACTTTTTAAAAATTAATAAAAAATCTCTGCATCATAAAACAAAATTAGCTAGAGTTATGGGTACCATCAAAACAGTTTGCGACCCACTTAGTAGGGGAAATAAAGTTTCACAATACTCATATAATTGTGACTGACAGCATCTTCATCATTGAGTGAAGGAATTTGCTAGGAGAATTCAATGTCACAGGTATTTTTTAAAATAAAATATTTCATTGTTTGACAAGTAAATAGTTTAAAAATGACAGATGCTATATATATCAGAAGATAAAATGTACATTAAAAAAAAAGTTAAGACTATAAACTTTGTAAATGTTTCATGCAAAGAATATCTGCGCTGCCACGCACCTATTTGCCCTATGAGTTACAGCTCAGCAAATTTTGATAAAGGTGATTGATTTATGTGTGTTTGTGGACTATATAATTTTGCACACAAAAAATTGAATACATTGTACTGCACAATTTTTCATTCAAGTTTATTTTATTGCACACAGACCAATGAAATTTACAGGGAACTTTTTCATCTACAGTTCTTCATCTGCACAATCTTGGTTAATCTAATTCATTTTAAACATTTTTTGTATTTAACACAAGGTTTATGGAAAGTATTTTTTTTATACATACCATTATTCCCAATAGGTTTAAAAAAAAACACCACAATAATAACACATATGTCTTGAGTCTTAGGAATTTTTTTTAAACATATGAAGCATTTTTGTCTGATAAGCAGCAGCATACCACGCTTCTTATAAAAATTCATTTAATGTAAACCATTCATATTCTAATTACAAAACAAATTGTAACTATAATGATGATAATGGTGCACGTCAGACGTAAGACATAAGCGTCATAAGCAATGTTTATCATTCAGAAAAACGTTGGATTGTTAATGTGGAAAGTAAACTTTGAAGAGGTGCGTTTTTATTGCAGTCTTATAATTTTGAAGAGGGGGTGGGTTTCGAGGAATCAATCAGGAAAGTTACAACGTGTCCTAAATAGATTTAGGATTTTTACATCCCTATAGATATCTACAAGAGATCAAGTATCTCCCTTATTTGAGGTAATCGTCTTAAAACTTCCCCGCCTAGTGGGTGTAGGCTAGACCCCTCAGCCGCCGCCGCGCGCCGAATATGCCGCAAAATTTTCGTCAGCCGAAAATCCGCCGGAAAATATGCGGCGCGCCGCATTAGCCGCCGTATTTTGTCCGCCGTAAATTTGCCGAAAAATGAACGAGCCACCGTAACGTAAATTTGGTTTTCTTAAGATTAATTGCGTTCCGTTTTAAGATCGAATGAATTTTTAGAATAACCGTCGCCGAATGTATGACAAAAATATCCAATTTGTACAGTTTTTTTTTAACCTAGACCTAAATAATCAATAAAATCATTGATATAGTTCTTGCAAGTTATCTTTTTCTTACTATCTTAAGTTATAAAATACTAATTAAAATACAAATCAATAAGTTAATTAATTTAAGTTATCTTTAAGCTTTGTCGTAAATAGGTGATTTAATATTACTTAATTATGGCTAAACGATCTTCTACTAGCAAATAGGTAAGCCTAAATTAATTGTTTCAATTAACTAGATACTACTTTAGTCAATAACTGATGATTTTTAAGGGTTATCCTGAAGTTTTAACACGTAAATTTTGTTTGCTGCGCATTTTAATTTTCTCGGGAGAACTTTCATTTTTAATTTATTAAATGCATTCATATATGTTATATTTTAGTTATTATAGCGCTAATTTGTAAGGCTTTTAAATTTGGTCGGCACTACGGTGGACCTAGCCAAAATACGAGATTTGGGCTGGAAACACCGCGGCGGTGAACCTAGCCAACGCATTGTGTCAGGGCTAGGTACACCGCGGTTAAAAATAGATATATAAAAGTTAATAGAAAATGATACCTTACCAATAATTAAGCATAGATGTGAATAAATTACGCATTAGCTAAAAAGTATAAGTTATTTGGCAATCTTTCTGTATTTACTGGTTTAAATTTGTAAGTGTGCTTAGTTAAACTTAAACTAAAAGCTATGACTATCACTTATCAGCAATACCAGTAATAATTTCACACTTTTAGCCTAAATATAGTGAAATCATCTCATTTTTTTTAGCCGCGGTGTACCTAGGCCAAAGCCAATGGTTTAGCTAGGTACACCGCGGCGGTGTAAGCTGGCCAAGGACGACGGTTTAGCTGGGTGCACCGCCGCGGTGTCTGTAGACACTTCGTTTAAATTTATAAGGCTTTTTCGGCCCTTGACGCTACATAATCGGAGTAGGATACATCATTTTTGTTTATCTAGCACACCTGCTAGCTAGATTTTTTTTTACCTGGAACGACCCATGCTAAAATAAATTTACTGACTGAAGATGTTTTTAAAAAAAGTTTCATTCATCTATTTTAAGATTCTTAGAAGATCAATAAATATTTTAATGAAAATTTCATTTTTATTTCCTTACTAGATGTTTTATTCTTTTTTGTTTGTTTGTAAGTGAGAAAATGTCATTTGGCCTCTTGCTGTGACAACCCAGCAAGTAGGGTGCTAGATAAACAAAATGGATGTATCCTACTCTACTTTGATTATGTAGCGTCAGGGGCCGAAAACAGCCTTACAAATTATAAAGCCTTACAAATTAGCCCTATAATAGCTAAAATATAACATATAAATGCATTTAATAAATTAAAACGAAAGTTCTCACGAGAAAATTAAAATTCGCACTGATATAATATACGTGCTAAGACTGCAGGATTACCTTTTTACGTTACACCATTTCTGATGTAACAATTCTTTATGACTATATGATAATTTTAGGTGAACTCAAATGTCAGCAAATGTCATCTAAACCGGGAAAAGAGGCAGTTCATTAAAACCTTACAAGTAAAACCTTAACCGCCTAGCCTACATGTAAATTCTAAAGCACAATGCTGGAAATATGTTGGTGGTCTGTTCTCTGCTGATGGGAGAAATGTAGTCGAAGATCGAGTTTATTGTCTGCTGTGCCTCACTGCTCAGCAGTCATTGGCATTGGGTGACAAGTAGGGTCACATTTCAAAAGTAACCAATTTTGCCGCAATAAGTGAAAAGCACAATGTGTCAGTACAAAGTCAAGAAAAGTCAATACAATTTTGGGATATTTCCATAAGTATGGAGAAGGCAACAGTCAATGCCAGGTAACATCAAGTCATGAACTGACAAGAGATATCTTTATCTGGTTCTTTAGAGACTTGCTCGCCTTTGAAAATGTTGCTAAAGATGGTTTTGTTGACTTCTTCAAAATTAATTGCCCATCTCTCAACATACCGGCAACCGTAACACTTGCAGGAACATCCCTGGATGATGTTTACGAATATTTTGATGCAAATGTCAATTTACGGTGAAATCCGGCTAATCCGGATATTAGCCGAAAAATTATGTCACCACTCAGCCAGCCGAAATTTTAAAATCCGGCTAATCCGGATATCAGCCGAAAAATTGTGTCAGCCAGCCGAATTTTTTTTTAAAATTCGGCTGGCAGGTCTAGTGTAGGCCCTGGCCCAATTCACAATCCTGGAAACGGACATTTGCCCCAATCTGTGAACCACTTTGTCTACTCTGTATGTAAAAATTAATTTCAAAATTTAGAGGGTTGACATTCTAAAAAATTAAATAAAGCAAAATTAATACAAACACAGTTTTTCAAAAAAACGGATTTTAAATTTTACGACAACAAGTATTGTTTACATCGGTTACATTTTTGGTAGGTATCATGTGACCGCGGAAAAAGTTAGTTGCAGTTCACTAATTCTAATATCACAGTATTCACAGTTCGTTAAAAATGGTAAGTCTTGAAATAGTTAAGACTTATGTAACAAAAATATGTATTTCTGTATAAAACGTCTGCTCAGTGTATTATGAGTTCAATCAACGAGATACGCTAAGTGGAATATTGGAAAAGTAGTAGGCCCTACTAATTAAGGTAGAGTAAGGTAAGAGTAGTAAGTATGAGTAAGTGGCGTCGGTCGTCGGTGGATGTCACTATCATCAATATTAATATCAACTATGACAAAAACTAAGTCAAACAACTTTAAAATTGATTAATAATCAGTCTAATCATTACTAATTCAATAATATTAATTAATAAAATATAAAATCGTTCCAGAGTCTTACACGCTAAGCGAAACACTCGTTTATTAACGAAACATCTTTTCCCATTAAAAAAAATCAATGTCAATGTAAAATACAAAATGATTATAATGACAATGTTCCATGCTGAAAAAATACTCATTTTAAATTTTTTTTAATTAAAATTTATTTAAATAAAATTACTTATGAATTTTTAAAGGGTGTAACAACTTGGAATGCAATTTAGATTTGAAACAAGAAACGTAAATAAAAATATGAATTTGAGAATAGGGGCCGTCCATAAATGATGGCACGCACCTGGAGGGGAGGGGGGTCCTCACATTTGTGATGATGTTGTACGAGAGCGAGGGGGAGAGTTTAAGAATTGTGATGTCAAAAAACAAACGCTACTTTAAATCAAAGTGCCACTTAAATAATCACTTTCTATTTATTTATTTTATGACGTTTTACATGGATTCACACTGTTACGATATTAGAGCGCAACCTTACACAAATAACATATTAAAATGACAAAAAATGGATTTGAAAAATGCTCATTTTCAAATAGAAAATACCGCTTTTATGGGAGGGGGGTGGGGTCCACAGCTTTGTGACGTCATATTGGAGGGGGGGGCCTAAGTTTTTCTAACGAAGTGTGACGAGGGGGGTAAAAATTGACCAAAATCGCATGACGTCATTTATGGATGGCCCCATAGAGCAAATCGCTGATGTGTGCCGATTGTAAGTGTGCGCTAGATTAGCCATGTTCACATGTTGTTCTCACTTTTCAATGATTTTACTTTTCATTTCAACATTTATTTTTTCTCTCTTATGATTGTCTTCTTGTGTTTTTTTTCTTCGAAGACATTTGAGCACAGGTTATTACGCTTTGCACATAAAAAAATTACGAATACTGTCTTAATTCAAAATTTGTAAAAACGGATGATCACACACCAAAAATGAAAACAATACGCTAACAGACCGAGTCCTAAACACATACTAATGCATCAGGGTGGAAGTGCCGGCTCACAAATGAATTTCCATGAAAAAGGGACTTCCCCTTTCTGCGTAACTTGTTATGCAAAATGTCTCTCATTATGGTAGCAACTTTTTCACATTTTTTATGCTCGCTATGCCAATTACTCGTTATGAGAGGTAGGGCTGTCAATATTGTTGAAAATAGCTGCCCGGGTACCCGTCCAAATTTCAAACGGGTACCCGGGTTACCCGATCGAAACATCGCATAATTTCCCTCCGTCATGACCCCTATAAAATGCTACCTAGCCACCGTCCATGCACCTCATTTCACACAATAGCTACACGGCTGACGTCTTAGGGGCCGTACATAAATGTCGTCAAGCGATTTTTGCCGATTTTTTAATCCCCCCTCCCCCCCGTCACAAAAACTTAAGAGCCCCCTCCAATATGATATGACGTCACAAAGCTTTGCCGCCCCTTCCCCCCCCCCAATTAAAGCCGTACTTACTTTTTTAAAATGAGCATGTGTCAAATAACTTTATTGTCATTTAATTTTGTATTTAATGTGAAGTTGAACTCTAAAAATCGCTACACGCTTAAATCCATGTAAAATTTAAAGCGTCATTAAATAAATTGTAAGCAATCAAATATTTCAGTGGAACTTTTATTTAAAGTTGCGCGTTTTGATGTGACGTCACATTTATTCTTAAACACATCCCTTCCCCTGGTCTCAAATGTGTGACCCCTTCCTCCCTTAGGTGCCTAACGTCATTTACAGATGGGTCCTTATCCATCTTACACTGTTAGTAACTAATTTATTGACTCTAAAAACGTACACATTTTGGTGTATTCTTACAAACCGTTTTTTTGGGCAAGGCACGCGCTGTAATTAACACAAGAAACACAAGCGAATGGAAATGGTGCGGTTATAGTATAGGAGTGGATGGGGAAGCTGGTGTAGATAATTTGTATCAATCGGTAGCCCAATGTCGGCATATTTCAAAGCAATGTTAGTGTCAAAGCTAGGGTGTTTTTATTAACAACAACAAACACGGCCTCTTTCAACTCTATACAGTCCATCCTAATTTTCGGCAGAGGAGTTTTGTTTTCTTTATATGATTCATTGTATTTCCCGTTGACAGAAAGTTCTCCTTAAATGTATTTCACAGCTTATATTTGAAACAAAAATTTTCGCTTGATAAATTGTTTCGCGAGCCGTAAATTAAACACAAAAAAGCAGCATGCGAGCCGAAGTTTGGTTAATATAGACATTAAAACCACATTTTCACCGGTACCCGGGCGGAATTTTACTACCCGGGTAATCTCACGGCAACGGGCACCCGGGTACCCGTTGACAGGCCTAATGAGAGGTGCTCGTTATGAGAGGTTCCACTCTGTACACTCTAATTAACTATACTAATGTATAAGTCTATAAGTATTTCAAAAATGTTAAGTTAAGTTGAGAAAATCATATATTATATATTAATATTAAGTATGCCAAGGCCTTAGCAATAAAAAAAACTACATATTTATTTGATCAAAATTAACATAAGAGTGTTAAATTAATGTATCCATTCAGACACCAGTTACAGTCTGTGGGTGTCAATTAATTTAAGTCACATTTTTAATTTAAGGCATGAGCTAATTTATTTTATGCTCAAATAAAGAAGACAGGGGTTATGTTATCATTTTTATAATAACGCAAAGATGGCAGCTAAACAATACCATATATTGAGTGTACCATCTCCTTTACAATTACCTCTTTTTTTAAATCTTCCCTTTCGCATGAAAATCGCACTGGGAGCAAAGTCTGGCACTTGTATCATGGGACATTGGTTGCCAACTTCTACTGTAATTTTTAGGTGTGATTGATTTGAATTAAAAACATAGGAAATATCATGGCTTTAGAAAGCTTTGAAATGATATTACTAGGCTATATGTAGATTTATTTATAAAGAATAGTTTTCTTAGAAACTCAGTCATTTAATGAAAGAGGAGTATATAAATAGTTTACAATAGTTAAAATCCATATGATAGTTATACCAGCAATTGGAAAGTGATTTTTACATATTAGTTTTTAAGTAAACATTCTTAACATTACTTTTGACATCTAACACTAGAGTTTTAAGCATCGAAACTATATAGCTAAATTAAAGAGTTGCTTACTAATTTAATAACCATTCCTCATTCTGATTGCTTTTAATTCTATAGACAAGTAGATAACTATGTATCTATCTAGGTCAATAGTCATTAGCCTTGGAAACATGGCAGTAACTTGTTTTCAAATCACTGGTTAGTCCCGCCCAATTTCCAACCAGTAAGATCTTTCTTGGTTTCTAGTGGCGACCTTTAACCACAAGAAATTTATAAGAAATGAAATCTTTTAGTCATCTAATTTCTGGTATTCCTTGAACCTTCTTAATATTTTTTATAAAGTGTGGGGGTTGGGGGGGATTTTTTATCAAAGAAGATTTTTTAATCTGTGATTAGTAAAAACAGCTTATAGTGTAACTTATATCTGTGTGCATGGTGTGATTCGTACTGTTTTCATTTTAGGATGTTTTATCGGTGCTATCATGAGATTAAATGTGTGTATATTATTCTGTTTTTGGACTAATGTAAGTTAATAAGCATCATCTTATTCTCTTTTCTTAATCCCTTTTAAATTGTAAACTAACTTAGTTATAATAAAAACGTTAATTGATTTTTCCTGTATTATTTTTGATTTAGTGTTTTCATTTATTTGTATAGCTAGCACTGGTTTTCCTTATCATTTTTACACCAGTTCCGCTCTTATACAAACCATACACATCATAATTAAAGTTAAACCTAAAAATAATTTTAAAAGTGGTGCGCAGCAGTTATGGCCCCATCCTGGATACACTTGAATACCAACCTTCATATGCATGAGTAGAAACAACTCAATGTTAATTATGAGTTTAAAAAATCTCACAAGAAAACCACTTGTGACTCATCAAATCAAACAAATTACATGCACTTTAGTTTCATTTTACAATGTAATAGCACATATCCTAACAAAGCAAATACATATTTCAGGTTTTTCACAATCTATACCTCATCAATAAATTTTTCCACCTAAAAATGAAATACATAGTGTACGTTCATCACTGGTTTACAAATTTCATTGAAATGTGTTACCTTAAAGATGATGCCAAAATTGATACTCAGTGAATCTGCTAAAGTTAATGTACAGCCAAATAATTTAAATGCTATGACCAGTAAGAAAAATCACAGAAATACTTTTCCAATAAGGACAGTCCTCCAAACAGGCATGTGCAAGTGACCTCAGGGGTTGAGTAGGATTAAAAGGAGTTAATGGGCACAGGCGCAATTACATGTACTATAATCCTTTATGGGGTATTACAAAATTTATTATGAGGCCTTGTTAGGAATGAAATGAATTTGCAATGCAACAGTTGACCAAACAGAATTGATTGAAAAACTTCATATATTGCAATTAACTTTAGTGTGCTTAACTAAAATATAGAACTTCATGAAAGTGAATAATTTTGGGACATCTAAAACATTTCATGAAAATTTTAAATAAATAGATATTGAATTATATTTCTTTTAATATTTTAAATGTGTCTTATAGATTATAGCAGCCAAAGTCTATCCCCTGTTATATTTTACACACATTAAAAATACTGTGATAATCTTAAAAATGAAAGAGTCAACCAACACAATCCCCCCAGCACAACTAAAATATAATATTTTACAAGTGTTGATAAGAATCGATCTTGTTTTTTTTTATCATAACAGTCAAGTCCAGTCCCCAGTTTTGCCTTAAGACTAAACTGATAGTGATGAAGTTAAGTCAATTCCCGATTTGCTCATGCAAAGTTGTGTGGTTTAATTTATATGCAAATTCCAATGTAAAATTATGAATTAATTCATAACTTTGTCTTACCTGGCAACATCGGCTCCTTTTCACTCGGATTCTGTATACATAATAAACTAAATATAGGTGTAGTGGTGGGGGTGGGTAAGTTTTATTGTACAATTTCGTTTTTGTATAATCAGAATGTATGAATGTAATTAAGGGATACAGTATTCAATACATTAAGACAAAAGCTAACTTCAGATTCATTTGAGATGTGGTTGGTCACATTCTGTTACTTGAACTGTGTGCTGTTGGATCACTCACTTTTAAAAACTGGATAAATTCAGTGGATAAAAATTTTCTTGCAAGAATTACTATTCCTTGATTTGTTTGAAGTTGGTTTACTATAAATTAACGTTGATACATGCCAATTGTGAAATGAGAGAGTCAATAAACTTTTGTGGTGTCCTAAGATTCTAAGGACCCATCTCAAAAGTGCTTTAGTCCCGCCAACTTTAAAATATGGAATTATCCAGCTGTATTGTACCCACAGAATCTATAAACAAAGACATTTCTGATGATTCATTGTTTCTGTCTTTTAAGGTAAGAAAAATAAAAACACTTGTGATGGGTACAAATGAGTTTTGTACTGGTTTTACTGAGATCACAGGTTGTGGTCCACATAATAAAACTAAAATGCTATCTCACTTTGGTGAGACCTGTACTAGAATATGCATCTTCTGTATGGGACCAATCCATCCACCAAAGAAAACATTGATAAACTAGAACAAATCCAAAAAAGAGCTGCCAGATTCATTACTGGAGAATATTCAAAACTGACTAGAATAACACCATTAGTTAAATCATTAAACCTTGAAACACTAGAGGATAGAAGAACCAAGAGTAAAGTAGTAATCATACATAAAGCAATTAACTCTAATTTAGAAATACAACACAAAGATAACTTAATACAACCCTCAGATAGACATAAGGATAAAAACACCTTTCTTATTCTGTATGCAAGAACAAACTCATACAAATTTTCGTTCTTCCCATCCGGAATTCGGGCGTGGAATGGGTTGCCTGAAGAAACCAGGAAAGCCAACACTTTATCAACATTTAAAACTCTAATAAGAATGCAGGACTAAACACAAACAATAGATAAGCATAGGACGCAATAATCTTCTGTATAGGAGGAGCGTCTGAAACAGATAAGATAAGATAATTGTATCATTGTCAGACAAAGGTGAAGCTACCCAATATGACTGCAAAAACACAATGTTTAACCATCATAAGGTTCTTGAGATTTTATCTCCTTCAGTTCTTTAAATCTATTTATAATCCATTGGTCTTTTTTCAGTTGGTTGACTTGAAGTAAAATTTGTTGGTTTATTTATGGAGTGAATTTTCCTTTGTTTACACTTGGTGTAAATGTCCTGTGTTTACACTTGGTGTAAATGTCCTGTGTTTACACTTGGTGTAAATGTCCTGTGTTTACACTGGTGTAAATGTCCTGTGTTTACACTTGGTGTAAATGTCCTGTGTTTACACTTGGTGTAAATGTCCTGTGTTTACACTTGGTGTAAATGTCCTGTGTTTACACATGTAATAAATATTGTGTGTTTACACCTTGACAAAGTGTTCTTTGCTTACATGTGGAGTAAATGTTCAGTTCCTCCCATTCCGAGCATTGCTTTACATTTACGCCTAGATTAAATGTTCTGTGTTTACACTTAGATTAAATGTTCTGAGTTTACACACATGGATTAAATTTTCTGTATTGAAACATGGAATGAATATTCTCTGTTTACACTTAGATAAATTTTTTTTGTATTAAACATGTAATGAATGTTCTATGTTTAATTGAATTAAATGTATTGCATTAAAATATGGAAATGTTCTTTGTCACACCTGTGATCTATAAAACCCACAAGATGATAGCACAGCTGTGACCTAGAACTTTGTTGACATACACAACAATAAAACAAAAAAAAGATAAGATAATGTGTGTGTCATCTTATGATCCACAAAAATGGGCCTTATGTCACTGCTGAAATTCCAATCCAGGTAGTAATATCTGACATAAAACAAAATGGAAGCAAAAGCTGTACAAATATGCCTTACATGTTGGAGTATGAGATATAGTATATAGAACGCATGTGACAGACTGTTGCATGGACGGACCAGCCAAGCTTCTTTGTTTCTGTGGCTACTGCTGAGTCTATATAAAAGTTAATTCTGAGAGACATGTCTTGTTAAGTTTTGTCTCAAAATTTATTTTATGCCTAGTGAAAAACAAGTGTTTAGAAGGATATATTGTATTTATATTTGCAGAAAAAACTGATATTGATAACCTTTTACAGTGGTACCTTGCTTAATGAATGCAATCCATTCCAGCGGTGCGTTCGTTAAGCAAGGATTTTGCTAAGCAAAACATGATTTCCCATAGACATCTATGGGAAATGAATTAATTGGTTCCAGGCCAGTACAAATTTCCACAAAAATATGAAAAAAAAGAGGACAGGCAGTGTTCAAAGGCAAGTAAAGTCTTATAAAACACTAACCAAGCAGGGTTAGGTGTTGTTGGATGTTGGAGGTGGGATGAGGGCGACACACACACGTATATACAGTTTTCACACACGCACATTTCCAGTCCAGTTTTTAGTTGCTGTCAGAGTCAGAGCTGGAATTTTCCACCTCCAGCAGTGGGCGCAGAAAAACCACAAGCAAAATCACAAAAAAAAGCAATAAATTGGGTGGAAAAGCACCCAATAAAAGACAAGAAACTTGAAAAAAAAAGCAACGAACTTGCAGCGACTGTTCATTAGAATAGCAACGGCAGACTGCCCGTGTTGTCAGCCATTTTATGAGCGAACACGGTCATTCCTTTGGCTCGGATTAGAATAGCCGCGTTTGCTCGCAGCAGGAGAAATCCTGAAGCAAACGACCCACGTGCCAAGCAGGGGCATGCAATGCACGTTTGTTGTGCGGGGCAATGTTTGCTCTGCGAGTCGCGGGGGTCTACGCAGCAGCGTTCATTGTACGGATCGTTCGTTGCGCGATCCGTTCGTTAAGCGGGGTACAAATGTATTTGTAAATGCCCACTTCTGGGTAGTTGGTAACTGTCACTGCTGAACAGTTGCTAAATCTAGCCAATATTGGACAGTTGCTTGATGGTCAATGCCAGACAAGCACTGGCCAGTGTGTTCTCTGACCCAAATGCAGAGTTCAGCTACGTCTTGTCTGATCGAAGGGTCTCTCCTCTCTTTTGCAGGCTGGTGGTGGAGAAAAGAAAGAGCATCTGTACAAGATCCTGGTCATAGGGGAACTGGGAACGGGCAAGACAAGCATCATCAAACGATACGTGCATCAGTTCTTTTCTCAACACTACAGGGCCACGGTGAGTTGGTTTTTGTCTCTTCATTGTCTCCCTTTTTAATTTATATACCAACACTACTGGGCCTAGGTAAGTTAGTTTTTATCTTATTAACTCCCCTTTTAATTCCTCTATCAACACTACAGAGCCACTTTGAGTTTTTATCTTTTTTTCCCCCATCAACTCCCTTTTTTAATTTATCTAACAAGCCCCACTGGGCCACATTCAGTTGGTGTTTGTCCATCTCTTCATTAACTCCCCTTTTAATATATCAACAAACATTACAGAGCCACTGTTTCTCTTCATCACCACCTTAAGAATCATCCTAGAACAACAATAAATTAATTTCATTTCTTCTCATTGATGTTTATGTACAGTTTTTCTACACACGTCACACATTACCGTATGTATAAGTCGATCGTGAGTATAAGACGACCCCTGAATTTGAGACTTGAAAAGTGGAATTTTAAGATTTCTTCTTTCTACTGGTTATTGTAAAATATAGACATTGAATAAATTGATAATCCAAAAAAATTGTGCTCAAGTTTCCCCCTGATTTTGAAAAAAAAGTTTAGACTCATACTAAAGTATATACGGTAATACTTATTTCACACCATTTTAGTATGTAGATTGCAGCAACTTGATGACATTTTTCATAAAGCTTTCAAAAAAATAATTCTTATGTTGCAGACTTTGTTTTAACATGACTTATTTAGTTACATTTAGGTATTGCCTGCTCAAACTTAAATTATTTCATTCGAGATGGTTGTTGAATTTATTTTTAAGTTGATTTTTTTTACAACAGATTGGTGTTGACTTTGCACTGAAAGTCCTGAACTGGGATGCAGATACATTGATTCGGTTACAGTTATGGGACATTGCAGGTAACTGGCCACCCTATTAGGAAATACCTGAAACAGGGTTTTGTAGAATCCGTCTTTGCCAAACAAGCAAATAGCTCAAACCTAATAATAACAACTTGGTTGAAATTTTCGCTAGGGAATGTTCCAGAGCTGACAGCAAGTGTAGATATTTAGTAAGTAATAGTGTTAACATAGGCAAAGGGAGAGATAAGACCATGAGGATTAGTTGGGAAAACCCAAGGGTGAAGGAAATACCCACTGAATGAGAGCTTGACATCAATGCCATGTGGTGTCATGGTCCCTAAGATGTACCGTATTTATTCGTGTATAGCGCGCACTCGTGTATAACGGGCACCCTATATTTTTTGGTTGAAAATTGGTATAGATTTTTTTTCACTTTCTCTGTGTAAGACCTCGTGTATATTGCGCATTACCCTTTTGGTAGTTGTTTTCTGTATAAAATTTTGCGCGCTATACACGAATAAATACGGTAGATCAGTTTGTTCCCTAAGTCAACTCTGACAGTCATGTTGGTTCATGACATCAATGCCATGTTGTGTCACAGTCCCTAAGGTGTAGATCAGTTTGTTACCAAAGTCGACCCTAACAGGCATGTTGGTACAAGAAACAGTTGTCTTCATTAAAAATTTGTTATAAAAAAATTCAGTGTCCGGCTATTTTAAATGAATAATATGTTCATAATATAATGATAAAATTCATTTTATAACAGAAGACTGGTTTCAACAACGTAAAGGTATTGGCATCCTAAATGAAATTGTTTAAATGCAACTTCTTACGCAGTCTATAAATGTTTTCACTATATAAACCCAACAGGCCAGGAAAGATTTGGCAACATGACCAGGGTTTACTACAAAGAGGCCGTCGGGGCATTTGTTGTCTTTGATGTGACGAGGGCATCAACATTTGACGCTGTTGTAAAATGGAAGGGCGATTTGGACAACAAGGTTCAGCTATCCGACGGCTCACCGGTTCCTTGTGTTTTACTGGCAAATAAGGTGAGTTGTTTGTTTCGGTTCAGTTGTATAGGGACACACACGGCTTACACACCTTCATTTTAGTTTGAGTGCTGATAACTCCTGCTTGTCCATATATGTTTTGCCAGAGCTTGCAATGCCTTCTGCAGTACCGAGAATAATCTTATCTTAAATGAGCAGGGGACAAGATGGTGAGGTACACTTGAGGTGGAGCTCTGCAGCATTTTTTTCATTTTAATGCATCAGTTTGTAAAACTCATGAGATGACTGCAGTGGTGAAGAAGATCCATCTCTCAAATTGTAAAAGCCTCTTGATTGGCCGAATGATTTATGTACCAGAAATTGCCTGTCACATTCTGGGCTTTATCTCACCATTTAAATGGTGGCGTCCATTGATAATTTATGGTGCTCTGCTGTCATTTATCATATTGTTTGTGGTAACAAATGACTGATATAGATGATTTTAAAGAGTAAACCAATGTGTTTTATAAATATCAGAGTTGAGATTTCAGTTTGATTCTGAAAATTTATCTCATGAGTTCTTACAATTCCCTAAAAGAATGTGCTGGGGTTTTTGTAATAGGTATACTAGTTTTGTATTGTAAAGTAATTAAATAATATTTTGATATTTTATTTAGCAAAGTTTGTCTGTTGCATGGGGAAAGGGTTAAACCTTCTTTGCACCTAAGTTTTAAAAAAACCCTTCTTATCATGAGGGCTATGAAAGGAAAGATGGGCGTCTTTTATTGTCCAAAAATTTTAAAAAGTTAATAAAAAATAAAATAAACAATTAACTCTGCATAATTGCTTTCAGAAAATAAATAAATAAAGAAAATAAAGAGAAAATAATTTAATTAAAGTTAAATATTATAAAACAGCCTAGCAAACTGAACTAAATATATCCATTCCATATTTTCAGAGGGGGGGGGGTGAAAATTTTAAAAATATATATTCCAGCTTTATAGTTAGTCTTGAAACACCATGATAGAAACACATCAAGAATTGTGTCCCCTTAGCAACACCTCATTCCACAGAGTTCAGAAGTCGTGAACTCTGGCCCCATGACATAGTCAACATCACATCTCCAGCTCAGGTGGATCTGCTGACACTCACATGTGAAAATTAATCAAAACTTGTTTAATTTCTCTTATTTTTCTTTTGTGACACTTGTGTTTTATGATATCTTCACCTCTCCCCCCCCCCTCCTCCCATCTAAGCTAGGCTTAGGCCAGGCGTCTAATTTAATACAGCCATCACTGTCCCGTGGTTTTGTTAAAAATAAATAATTTGCCATGTACTCTTTTAAGAAGGCATTCTTTAGCCTAGTGAAAGATTGTAACACTTTTTTCAACAAGTCTTTGATAAATAACATTGCAACAGTAAATGTGAGCCCCATCTCACTGTTGTAGTGCAAGCCATATCTAATTGTGACAGTGCTACATGTAATCATCCCTATCTCATTGTGACAGTGCTACATGTAGGGATGCATGTAATCATCCTTATCTCATTGTGGCAGCGCTACATGTAATCATCCCTATCACATTGTGGCAGTGCTACATGTAATCATCCCTATCTCATTGTGACAGTGTGACCAGGCCAAAGAAGGGCTCGTCAACAACGTTGCACAGATGGACGAGTTCTGTAAAGAGAAAGGATTCATGGGCTGGTATGAGACCTCAGCCAAGGAGAACATAAACATTGATGAGGCCGCCAGGTTTCTAGTCACAAAGGTAACAATGGCATTTATGGACATAGGGCAATGGGCTGGTAGGGTCTTTATATATACTACATATATACTACAAAATAGACGAGGTGGAGTCGTCTTAGTTGAATAGATCAAATCTAAATACACTGACTGGTAGGTCCTTAGTTAAAGTAAAGGTGATATTGTAATTAGACTGATTTTTATTTTCTTTGAACCACATCTATTTTAACACTTGGGCCGAAAATTTAAAAAAAGTTGTTTTCCTTTAGTTTGCTCCAACACAATAAGGACAAATGGAGTATAATTAAAAATGTCTTTACCAATTTTCCAAGAATCTGGTAGCGTTATTGTTAATATTGTGGGATATATGTGGTTGTTGGGATATCATTTTTTTGGTCCTAAATACTGTCTTGTGATTGTGGTCCTCCTATTGAAATCAATAATACATGATAATGTGAGTTGACAACAAACAGGACTTTATTAAAACTGGCTCTCCTTTAGTGTCACACTTAGGTATGCATTTGTTGGACTGGGTTTCTGTTAGTGTCACTGATAGGTATGCATTTGTTGGACTGGGTTTCTGTTAGTGTCACTGATAGGTATGCATTTGTTGGACTGGGTTTCTGTTAGTGTCACTGAAAGGTATGCATTTGTTGGACTGGGTTTCTGTTAGTCTCACTGTTAGATATGCATTTGGCCTGGTTTTCCTTCAGTGTCATTAAACTATTTTTAAATCCCTTATATTAACTTTGAAATCTTGTCGTCATCTCTCTCTGTTGCTCGCGGGCGGGCAGAAAAACAAAAGTCAAAACTGACACACTTCCCCTGATGCCATCGAGCTGAAATTTTGTACATAAGACTCATGTCACCTAACAAAGCATTGTATCAAATTTCAGATTGATCGAACATACCGTAATTAAGTTAATGCATTTTTATTTTATTGACATATACAGTAAAAGTCCGATAATCCGACACGTTCGGGACCGGCTCGGTGCCGGACTACCGAAAATTCTGGTCTATTGGGCTGTGCCCCTGCCCCTTCTTTTTAGTGTAGGCTTTGCCGTAAAACAAATGTACTTTGTTTTTTTTAACTACATACATACATAAATAGTAATTATAAGAAAAATTACAGTATGCAAATACAACAAAGTTTATTTTACATTTCATATAATGTATGTACACGTTATGTAAAACATATTTCACTTAGATAAAAAAATTCACGAATATCTTTTTGTTTTCTTGACTTTTGGTGTTTAGTATAAAATTTATTTCTAATTATATGGAAATCAATCATTTCTGAAGCACTGTAGCTAGTACTAGCCTCAGCAAAAGAGATAAACTTATTGAAAACATGGTCACTGTACAGTTAGAATGAAACTCACTTTGTTTATAAACAGTTTCAAAAGTTACGTACGTCACTACAGATGTACTGTATTACAGTAGAGAGTACTGAGACACAGTTAACTGCAACGTGAAAGGACACAAAACAACAACGCACAAAAAAAATTGCGAAGACGCTTAGTGATTAACTGTGCTGCACTGCACCTGTATTTGTTAATTTTGTTGTGACAGCTGATCCTAGCCGGCCGCAAATTGTTTCCGAACAATACCGAGCGCTTCCAGATGATCCCGAACTACCCCGAAAACTTCCGAATAGCTCTCAAGCGTTTTTATTTGATTTAAAGACACTTTTGGAGAAATTTTTTTAAAAACAATTTTACGGAGCGATGCCGGACTATCGGGCATTCCGGACTGTTGGATGCCAGACTAATGGACTTCTACTGTAACTATATGTAGCGGCGTGCTTTTGTTTATATTTTACTTGTCACGCTGAGTTCAGTCCAGTGATCGGTGACCAGACCTTTCCCCCTCCCCCCCCCCTGTTTTACTGCAAAGGGGGGTTAAGGCAGTTTCAGTCTGTAAATGTTTGTCGCGTTTGAAATGTTTGTCGCGTTTGTACATGATCAATACTTTTAGTTATGTCTCATATATATATATAAGGGATTTATAGTCAAACTAGGGGCAAGTACCCGGCTTCGCCCGGGTTTAACAACAACAGCAACAACAAAAACAACAACAGCAACAACGACAAAAACAACAACAGAAACAGCAACAGCAACAAAACAACAAAAACAAAACAACAACTACAACAACAACAGCAACAACAACAAAGCAACAACAACAAAACAACAACTACAACAGCAACAACAACAAAACAACAACATGAAGGACATTGACGTCGCAGGGCAAGGGATGTGGACAACAACAACAACAGCAAAAACAACACAACAGCAACAACAACAAAAACAACACAAAATCAACAACAGCAACAACAACAGCAACAACAACAAAAACAACCACAGCAACAACAACAAAAACAAAACAAAAACATCAACAACAAAACAATAACAAAGCAACAACAAAACAACAACTACAACAACAGCAACAACAACAAAGCAACAACAACAAAACAACAACAAAAGCAACAACAAAAAAGCAACAACAACAAAAAAAATATTTTATGGCGATAATCGCCTTCTTGTTAATCTCGACACCAAAATGTTTATTAATTTGCGTCATTATTTTACGTCTTAATTTTCAATAATTTTTATTTTATATAGCTCATATAGGGAAAAACTACATTTTGGGCCCCCGGGCCCCAGTATCTTATATATAAGGAACGAAACCAGTTTAATAACCTTTCCGGTATAATTTTGTGTACGTGTACCAAATTTCACGTTATTTGGTTGTCTGGATCTTGAGTTATTAGGGAACAGACAGACAACAAATGCGGCTTATATATATAGAGAAACTTTGTTTTTATAGGGTTGTTTAATTTTTGTTCATAATTGTGAAGGAGATAATTGCAGGGAGAGGGGGGGGGAAGTTCACTGCCTTGAAATTCATCAATTGCTCTAACTTTTAACACACAATAAAAATCCCCCCCCCCTTTTTTTTTGATATAAAATTTATATTTGTTTGTACTTTGGATAATGAAAGTGCTACAAGTGTAGCAATATGAAAGGTTGGAATGGGCCATGCAGGTCTGCATTATTGATGTGAAAAATTTATGAGTAATGAATGAAGTCACCATGTCTGGTAATGGATGTGCTGTTGTTTTTGGTTGGTGTTGTCATTGTAGAGCTGTTATTGATGTGCTGTCTTAAGGGTCCTATTGATGGTCTTATTATTGATGTGTTGTGGTGGTCTTGTTATTGATGTGCTGTCTTAGGGGTCCTATTGATGGTCTTATTATTGATGTGTTGTGGTGGTCTTGTTATTGATGTGCTGTCTTAGGGGTCCTATTGATGGTCTTATTATTGATGTGTAGTGGTGGTCTTGTTATTGATGTGCTGTCTTAGGGGTCCTATTGATGGTCTTATTATTGATGTGTTGTGGTGGTCTTGTTATTGATGTGCTTTCTTAGGGGTCCTATTGATGGTCTTATTATTGATGTGTAGTGGTGGTCTTGTTATTGATGTGCTGTCTTAGGGGTCCTATTGATGGCCTTATTATTGATGTGTAGTGGTGGTCTTGTTATTGATGTGCTGTCCTAAGTTTCCTATTGATGGTCTTATTATTAATGTGTTGTCCTAAGGGTCCGATTGATGGTATTATTATTGATATGTTGTGGTCTTGTTATTGATGTGTTTTGGTGGTCTTGTTATTGATGTGTTGTCCTAAGGGTCTTATTGATGGTCTTGTTATTGATGTGTTGTGGTGGTCTTGTTATTGATGTGCTGTCCTAAGGGTCCTATCAATGGTCTTATTATTGATGTGTTTTGGTGGTCTTGTTATTGATGTGCTGTCCTAAGGGTCCTATTGATGGTCTTATTAGTGATGTGTTGTAGTGGTCCCGTAATTGATGTGTTGTGATCCTTTAATGATGTGTTGTGTTTCTGTTAGATCATGTGTTGTGATCCTGTTATTGATGTGTTTTGATAATATTGATGTTTTGTGATCACATGGTGTAATCCTCTTATTTCATTGGGTGTGATCCTGTAATTTCATGAATTGTGACCCTGTTATTGATGTGTTGTGATCCTGTTATTTCATTTGTTGTGATTCTGTTATTTTATTGGGTATAATCTTGTTATTGATGTGTTGTGATCCTGTTATTTTATTGGGTGTAATCTTGTTATTGATGTGTTGTGATCCGTTATTTTATTGTGTATAAGGTATAATCTTGATATTGATGTGTTGTGATCCTGTTATTTCATTTGTTGTGATTCTGTTATTTTATTGGGTATAATCTTGTTATTAATGTGTTGTGATCCGTTATTTTATTGTGTATAAGGTATAATCTTGTTATTGATGTGTTGTGATCCTGTTATTTTTTTGGGTATAATCTTGTTATTGATGTGTTGTGATCTTGTTATTGATGTGTTGTGATCCTGTTACTGATCATTGCTGTTTCCCTCAGATATTAGAGAAAGACATGGCTAACAAGCTTGGGGAAGAGAACCGCGACCAGGACAGGTTCAAGATCAACCCGACAGAAGACAACAAGCCAGACAAGAAGTTCACCTGCTGCTGACAACAGAAATGGATTTCAACCATTCCCCAAACATCCGTCACAAAAATCAACCCATCCTAATGACCTAAGTGAGAAAAAAAAATCAAATTTCATATATATAAAAGAAAGAAGAAATTAAGATTGAAACTTAATCAGAAAATTAGTCAGCTATTTTTGTGTGTAAAATTTTTGACAGAAATGCTTAACAGGAATGCTTAAAAGAAAAAAAATGTCTGATACAAAATGATTGTTTGACTTGACACACTTTGACTTTTGGTCTAGTAATCAATCACAGTTTGGCCCAATGTCAGAAGAGAGTGTGTCTCTATGGTTCAGAGTCCTATAATTTTTTTATAACGTCTTACTGTCATCACATCATTTTTTGTATATGTATACAACTTTTGTATGTTTAAATACAATCAATTTTTTTATTAATTCAACAAAATACTAGTGCAATGTAAAATTTTAAGAAAAAACGAATTAAATTTGTTTTGCATTAAAGATGTTATAGATTGTAAGCTATTACCAGTATGTTCTGATCTTGTTCATCTTGCCTTTGTATCTCAGTTCTCTCTCTTTCTTTTGTGAGTGCCTTGAGTTATATTACTTTAACATATTTGTTTTTGTTTTTATACTTATGGTCTTCTATTTTTTATTTTACTTTTGCAATTTGACACATAATCATATAGTGAAATTCACATTTAACATAATCTGTCGTACACTTCTTAATAGTTTAACAAAATTTGCTTTGGTCTACATTAATGCTCCTAATGGTGCATCTAAAAGGACAATAAACGTACATCATCAAATACAAGGTGAATAAAAAAATAAAAATGAAACTGACAAAAAATTTACCTGTTCAAATACATGCATGTGAAACACATTACAATACACATAGGCATGAAATGGGTCATAAATTCATGATGCTTCTTCTGTAACTGTTGAATGATGTATTTGATTCACAGTGTGGTGAGCTGGAAAAGATAATTTGTCATAGTGAACTGGTTGATGAGTTGGAAAAGACAATTTGTCATCCTCGTGAACTGGGTGATGCAGATAGTCTGTGTGTGATGAATTATTTAATGTCATTCTTTTCAGTGTACGATAAATTTTGAAAATGACGTATGTCATTGTTTGATGAATAATGATGCCAGTTTTTTTTATACACAGCATGATTGAATCTTTATGTCAGTTCCTGAATGATTTGTTGATTTTCAGATGGGTATGTAGACAATTGGTTGTCATATTTAGGTCCCAAAATCACTAGCAGGCTGTTAAATAAATGTAGGCCTGACCTTTAACCAAATGCAGGTTCTGATCTTTAACAAGCATTTTGTTTAACCCTTATATTGCCATTCATGTTTAGATAGTAATGTTATTGAGATATGTATATATATATATATATATATATATATATATTATACAACATTGGCAGAGTAGGGACATTTTTTAAAAAGTCCTTACCTTTCCTCCCCCATTTTAATCCAATCAAAATTTGCCCAAAGTCAAAGATGACTTTGAATTTACAAATATCCACCTTTTTTTAGTTCTTTATCTCTCCCCCCAAAAACATTTCCTGGAAACTTTCAATGAATTACTCTGGAAGTTCACAAGTAAGCTTATATATATATTAATCGAATTGCTCCAATGCTATTGGCATCATAACCTTTAAGACTTTGAAGGGATTAATTTATTTTTTTTGTTTAATTATTTGAAGCCTCTAACTCATGCAGTTTTTAAAAAAAAATTTAAAAAGGTCAAGTATTTGTCAGAGTATATTTAATCAAGTTCAATTCTACTAGTTGCAGAATAGATGTGAAATTTTTCATTGACAACCAAGGGACTAACACTCACACAGAATGGCTGGCTGGTGATCTTTCTATCCTCTTGGTACAAACTTAAAGTATCTTACCATGATCTTTCTATTCTTTTAGTTTTTATATTAATTATACATGCATCTGAATTTCTATACAAAATAAACATGTTTCTTAGGGTGTATTGTAATTTTAAAGTTTTTTGAAAATAAATATTTACAACAATCTAATCTATAAACTTAATTTTTTCAATACCCACAGGGTTTTTTCTGCAATAGTTAAAAAGTATTTCTGTAATATCTATAAGGTGTATATTTTTAACTTAACAAAGTTGTTATTCCTCTGTAACATTTAAAAGCTATGCATTAACTTTATAATGGTAACTTGTTCTGTCACAAATGAGCAATTTTATAATTATATTGTTACATGGCTGTTTTTAAATACTATTATAAGAATGTTAGCAGTCACATTTTGTATAATGACATGCGACAAAAGTAGATGTTTCAGCTTCTATTTGTCTTTGAGTATTTCCTTACCTTGTTTGGATTGATGCCTGCTTTTATTAGATGCATGCATTATTTTTAAAAAAAGATTTGTTTCCCTTGAAACACCCACAGTACTTTTAACCTTATAGAATGTGACAATCAGCCCAATTCTTTGTTGAAAACACTTGTTAAAGTTAAAACCCTTTCAAATTGAAATCTTTCATATAATACATTGCCACAAAGTATGATCCATCGTCACATTAGGCAAAAGATGTTTTGAAATTCATTTTTTAGTCCTTGGTTGTACACAGAAATTCTGTATTTTAAACAAAAAAAATGAAGAGTTCAGGTTAGATCTGCAGTGCTTTGCATAATTTGTGACTGTGCAGGTAAATAACAGCGCTTGCTGTGCTCTAATTGTGTTCTTTCTATTGTAATGAAAATTGAATTATACCTTTAACAACTCATTTGTGTATGAACTGATCAGACTCAGTAGTACTGTCCATATCTGTAAGCAGAGGGCTATGCTTCCAGCACTGTCAGTCTTGTCAATGTTTACAATGATAAACTCTATTAGTATTTTCAAAGTTTATAAACACATGTTGATACTTTCAATGTTTATAGCTCTGTTTTTCACCGTAATGTTTATAAACTCTGTTTGTACTGGCAATGTTCATAACCATTTTTGTCATGTCAGTTTTTTATAACACTGTTTGTCATGTCAGTTTTTTATAACACTGTCATGTCAGTTTTTTAATGACATTGTTTGTCATGTCAGTTTTTTTATAACACTGTTTGTCATGTCAGTCCTGTGAGACCAGCATGTTTGTCATATGACTTTACAAACCAAATAAACTTAAACTAATCCACTGTTTATAACAAATGACTTAATTCATGTTTGTTTTATCCTATATCTTGTTGACCAATCATCCATCCTACTGTCCTACTAACAAGACTGTGTGCCATCCATTCCACTAATCTCCTCAACACCTGCCACAAACCCTGTTAAAAATATCACCAAACTTTTATTAAGACATGTCTTTGTCATAACCTGCTTATGGGAGTCAGTCAACTGGTGGAAGGAAAACAACGTTATCAAACTGCTGCAATGCTTCATTCACTTACTGATATTTTAACAAGTTAACAGAGCTGGTTGATCTCTTGACTAACATTTTTTTTCCAGACTCCGATTCTCTGTTTGACCGATTCAACAGGATATCAGCTAGCAATGATCTTTTTTTTTGTTGGAAACCATATTAATCCAACAACAGATTAAAGTTTTAGCTCCGGTGTATAATTGAATATAACAGGGTGGTTATGACATTTTCATGATGTTGACGTATGGTTTATCTCTTGTGATGATTTTGTTGATTCCTGGTTAACACTGTTATGTTGAAATGCTATGTTGAAAAATCATGTTGTTATCATTTGTTGATGTGCAGATGCATTATGTTGAATATGTTGAAATTATAGCATCACTGCTATGTTGAAAAATCATGTTGTTATCATTTGTTGATGTGCAGGTGTGTTATGTTGAATATGTTGAAATTATGGTATCAATGCTATGTTGAAAAATCATGTTGATTGTTAACCTTTGTTGGTGTGCAGATGGGTTAGGTTGGATATGTTGAAATTTTGGTTTCAATGCTGTGTTGAAAAAGATCATGTTGTTGTCATCCATTGTTGATGTGCCGGTGTGTTTATGTTCAGGTCCACATGCTTACTGCTGTGTTATTCAATGTGTTTGCTGTGTAACATTTTTCATGTGGCCATGTAAATATTATCTTATTTTGTTGATTGTTAAATTTGTGGGTATATGGCTATAATTGGTTTAAATCTTTCTTTATTATGTCTTATGTGGAAACAGTCATTTGTCTTCTTTTTGTTGAATTGGTCATTCTATTGTCTTTTTGTTAAAATGGTCATTCTATGGTCTTTTTGTTAAAATGGTCATTCTATGGTATTTTTGTTAAAATTGTCATTCTATGGTATTTTTGTTAAAATGGTCATTCTATGGTCTTTTTGTTGAAATGCCTTTATCATATCTTATGATGAAAGAGTTTTGTGATGCAGTCTGTTTGTATGGTCATGTTGTGTGTGTGATGTTGATGTGCTTGGATACAGCATTATGTTGCAACCATAATTATGCACATTATTGTGACTTAAATTTCTAACATATTTTATACAGTAGAGCCAGGCTCTCAATTTAATACAATACAACATGTACTTGAAAAGTAATAAAACTAGAACATATCATGTCGTTCTACCTTTTTTTCTCTCATTGTCTCATGTCATTCAGTCTCAGTGTTATATCTGTGTCAATGTCATGTTCACCATAACGTCATCGCAATGTAATCTCTATCGTTGTAATCTTAAAATGATCAGTCTCAGTGTCATATCTGTGTCATTGTCATGTTCACCATAACGTCATCGCAATGTAATCTCTATCGTTGTAATCTTAAAATGATCAGTCTCAGTGTCATGTCTGTCTCAATGCCCCCTGTTTCAATGTCCTCTCCATCTTAATGTCATGTTTGTCTCAATGCCCTCTGTCACAATGTCCTCTCCATCCTTATGTCATATTTGTCTCAATGCCCTCTGTCACAATGTCCTCTCCATCTTAATGTCATGTTTGTCTCAATGCCCTCTGTCACAATGTCCTCTCCATCTTAATGTCATGTTTCTCTCAATGCCCGCTGTCACAATGTCCTCTCCATCTTAATGTCATGTTTGTCTAAATGCCCGCTGTCACAATGTCCTCTCCATCTTAATATCATGTTTGTCTCAATGCCCTCTGTCACAATGTCCTCTCCATCTTAATGTCATGTCTGTCTCAATGCCCTCTGTCACAATGTCCTCTCCATCTTAATGTCATGTTTGTCTCAATGCCCTCTGTCACAATGTCTTCTCCATCTTAATGTCATGTCTGTCTCAATGCCCTCTGTCACAATGTCATCTCCATCTTAATGTCATGTTTGTCTCAATGCCCTCTGTCACAATGTCCTCTCCATCTTAATGTCCTGTCTCTCACAATGTCCTCTCTGTCTCAATGTCATCTCTTTATCAGTTTATCACCCGTTCAACTTCTGACCAGCAATGGGTAACTTGTTCGATCAGTGAGATCAGGGGTCGGGAAACCATGGCTCACGAGCCAGATTTGGCTCTAGTGATGGCTGCATCTGGCTCTCAGACAAATGTTCTATTATAAAAAAGAAACATGTATTCAGGTTCATTTGATCTACATATTAATTTCATTTTTTAAAAAACAGCATAACAATGTTATAAAAAAGAATTCAGAGACATAATTATTGTGCTTTTAGTGTTGAAATTACACAAAATGCACGCAGTTACTTCAATTTTTAGTTTTAAACATAATGTATGGCTCTCAAAGAATTATTTTTCGAAATATGTGGTGTTTATGGGTTATGGCTCTCTCAGACGAAAACTTTCCCGACCCCTGAGTTAGATCATCTAACTCAGGGGTCGACTAACTTTTTTGCCCTTACCCCAAAATATAAAATTTTATGTTGCCGTTACCCCCGAAGGCGCGAGGTCCTGCCTAACCACTTGGGCGTTTTGGGAGCGTTGCAAGCCCCCCCCCAAAAAGGGTCTTGGGCTAAACCCCAGCCGAAAACGCATTTGTTTGAGTATTAGAAGCCTGACAAGTGTCTAAAAAAATAACCTGAAAGGGATTATGCGTATGATGCAACTATAAAAGTTAACAGTCGAATATAATATTATGTTATAACGGTTATAGGCCTAATGGCCCTGGCCATTCTATATATAATGATAAATCTTACATAACGAAATAAAGTCGGATGAAAACATATTTACTTTAAAAAATAACATAAAATACATTAATGTCATCAATTTGTACTATAAATAAAACACAGTATTTCTTTCTGTAAATCTCATTTAAGTTCAGTTTTTTTTTAAAATGTTGCTGTTTCATTTTTAACACAATTCCATTGAAATTGGTTTTTTCGATGTCAGGGCAAGTTGGATACTGCCTTCAGGGTCCAATCGATTTCGCAGCTTTATTTTTATGTTCACTAGAGTGGAAAATCCTTGTTCACAAAGGTACGTTGATGCAAAAGGCAACACCGCCTTGACAGCATCCTCATGTTCAGTGTTGAAAGCCTTTGCAGCATTTGACATCCAAAAATGTATCAGATCTGCTTTGTTTGCAAATTCAATACGTGCCTCATTATTAGACCGAAGTTCAAGACGTGCCTCTGCCAACCCTGGAGGCTATCTGGTATATCCTCAATGTCACATCGAAATGGATCTACAACCCAACTGATTGTATGCGAATCAATAACTGGAAAGTCAACAGTTAACTGTTCTCGGAGCTTGGTAAGATGTGTGATAACTATATCCTTGATGCTGTCTATAATTATATTTCCACAATCTTCCAAGTACAAGTTAAACTTTGAAAATGTCACTAACTTGTTTCCTTCTGCTTTTTGTTTCCAATAAGAAAGCCTTAATCCCGATGATGCAATCCTTGATTTGGCTGTAATTATATTGATTTTTTCCCCTTTTAATTCTTTGTTCAGCGCATTGACATGCTCAAAAATATAAGCTAAGTATGCAAGATGTGCAACCCAACCATAGTTTGTAAACTTATGCGCCAGTGCATGTTTTGACGTTCAGCTTTCAGAGTCCACACTCTGTCAGAACAATGTCACGTGAAAGCCGCCGTACCTTGGTGTGATAAAGTAAGTCTGCATATTCAGCCTCACCATCTTTACATAAATCACGAAACAGTCGCGTTTGCAGTGCATGTCATTTAATGAAATTTACAATCTGGATAATATCATGCATGCCGACCTCCAGTTCAGGTTCCAAATGTTTCACAAGCAGAGCTTTACGATATAGTGATTAACTTCAATTTTGGGATTCCTCTCTCTTGCAAAAGCCGAAAAACCACTTAAATGACCAAACATAGCTGGAGCTGGCCGTCCATAAAGTACGTCACGCTCCAGAGGGGGGGAGGGGGTGTAAGGAAGTGTGACAGTTTGTGACAGGGGGGAGGGAGGTGTCCGGCACTGTGTGACGTCACGGTGTTTTATATTAAATTTTAATTATTTTTTAAATAAAAAACATTTTTGTTCGAAAGTGTGACGTACTTTAGAGGGGGGGGGGTCCGAGATTTGTGACATTTTGTGACAGGGGGGAGGAAGGGAGTTAAAAATGGTCAAAAATAGCGTGACGTACTTTATGGACGGCCCCATAGCTGGAGCTCCGTCATCAGACTCAGCAATAGTCTTCCCATTTTAAATTAAAATTTTCAAAGTATTCATTAACTTTTTTGAATACATCAATTCCTTGACATCGCAGTTTGAGGGGAGCACAAAACAACATTTCTTCTTCAATTGTTTGTAAACCTTTGTATCACACATATAACATAAGCTGTGGAATTACTGCTGACATCAGTGGTCTCATCAAGCTGAATAGCAAAGAATTTACTCGCATTTATAGAAGAAAGTACTTGTTCATAGACATTTTCTGCCAAAGTAGAAGTTCTGTCTTTCACAACTATTTTTGACAAAGGTACTGAATTTAGTTTCATACATGGATCATACAGTGGTTAACTTCGAGCTGAATAACGCCTCTCTCTTGCAAAAGCCGAACATTTTTAGTAATAAGCCGTGCCTTTTGTAACTATACGTACGCATTATGGATTTTGATTTTTTTTTATTAAAAAAAATTAAATTAAAATATTGAAATATGGCGGATTTTTAGTGGATTTTATATGTCTCAAATGAGACTGTTTTACCCCCAGGAATTACCTTTTTACCCCTGTTCGCCGACCCCTGATCTAACTAGACCAAAAAGGTAGCCATTGCTGTCTTGAAAATGAATATACAAGGTAGCCATTACTCGTCATGTAAGTGAACCAACAAGGTAGCCATGTATGTCTCAATCCATATCGGCAGACGACTGAACACGCCCGATTCATATAACTCCCCAAACAAGCGCCACCTCCAAATTTAATCTAGTAAAGAATTCAATGTAGCCTCCTGCAACATGTCAATGATAGCCCTGACCGTGTCTTTAGGTTAACCGTCTGTCCTGTTTTTAAAGGAATGTTTCTCCTTCACGCGGATTTACACCGAATCCGTGAAGTCCCCAATCGATACCATCTTATTTATTTCCCCATTATTTATGTTATTTATTCTCTACAGTAAACCGAACACACGCGCTTGTGTATGTATCTTCAACATTTAGCTCATTAGATAGGGTCACCATGGCAACCCTCTGGCCTGCTGCTTACGGAAGCCATAACAAAAGCGCGATACTTGATAGTTATCTGTTCAGGATAAAGATAACTAGACACATGATTTTGAAAGCTCGCAAAACTTCACTTCTTATATAGAGACCTTGCACAACTTTTGAAATTGAAACCATTTATAATAATGAGGACACATTTAAAAAAAAATTTTTTTCCCTCCGACTTGAACTAAATTGGAACAACACTTAACATTGGCCTTGCCCGAGGAGTAATAGGCGGAAAAGGACTGGCAACCAGATTTTGGGGAGATTTTCTCTGTTCTATTTTTTGGCCGAGCAATTATAGTGACTTGCAACCTTCAAACCCCAAATCTTATAATCCTTCAACGAATCTCTTACATCAGTGATCTTCATCCTGTAACTTTCATTCAGACTGAGGCGCTCCGAAAAGGTTCACATTTTCCATAACTTAGTTTTCTTTGATGTCGACTAAGAACATTAGGCGGAGCTGGTATAGACCAAGAACTCATTTTGGAATTGTTGGCAAAAGTAATAATTCTCAAGAGTTTATTAGAGGCCGTCCTTAAATGACGTCACGCACCTAGGGGGAGGGGAGGGGGTCCACACATTTGTGACGATGCGTGACGAGGGGAGGGGGTGTTTGAGAAAGTGACGTCACATCAAAAATCGCAACTTTAAATAAAAGTTCCACTTAAAATTTTTATTTCTTACAATTTATTTTACGACGTTTTACATAGCTTCACGCGTGTTACGATATTAGAGTGCAACCTTACACTAAGTACATTCTTAAATGACAAAAAAATTTGTTTTTTGAAACATGCCCTTTTTCAAATAAAAAATACAGCCTTTAGGGAAGGGGGGTCAAAGCTTTGTGACGTCATATTGTAGGGGGGGGGCTAAGTTTTTGTGACGACGCGGGACAAGGGGGGAGGGGGTGAAAAATCGGCAAAAATCGCGTGATATCATTTATGGACGGCCCCTTAGATGACACTCGTCAAATGTTAAATGAATCGATTTTTAACAAAATAATAATTAATCTGTCCAGATCCTACTCGACGATATTTAAAATTATTGACTGATTTTAAATTGTGCTATTTGCTCTCCTAGATAGCCGTCAGGGCATTACTAAAACATCTGGGCGCCCTAGTCCAAGTACATATGAGGCTTCTTTCGGCGCCCCAAAAATACCTTAAGGCACCTAAAACCTCGGGGTCCATCAATAAAACTGAGGCCTAGTCAGCCTTTAGATCAAGGGTGGCCAGACCTGTAGTAACTGAGAGCCATATTAACAAGAAATAAACAAATGTTGAGAGTCGCATCGAAGCACTACGAGTCATTAACACTGGCTTGGAAATCTTCCGTTAATCCTTGTAACATATTTTTATAAATTGTACGCGAGCCGCAATGTGAACATAGAAGAGCCGCATGCGGCTCGCGAGCCGCAGTTTGGCCACCGTTGCTATAGATAAATCCACCCTTGATGGCCCCGTATAGTAATAATCATCTTCCGTGTTGTTATTGCTTCAAGGTGACCGTAGTCACTTTAAAAAAATATCAACTTCATGGTATGTTGGTAAAAATAAAAGCTTTTGTTGATGAACACCAATGTAGAACCTAACCACGCAGACACATAAACACACACACACACACACACACACACACACACACAAACACTCACTCACACACACACACACACACACACACACACACACACACACACACACACACACACACACACCCTCACATATAAAAGGATGGGATGAGCTGTTTATATCCCATTTTTGATATCAAAGATTGAATTGGATCAACAAAAAGCAAATTAAAAAACGTCCTTTAGGCTAATATATTTGAATCACAGTAACTACAATGCTTTTCTATTTTTTCCTTATTTGATTAACATCTTCGTTTCCTTATTTTACTCGGTTTTAAAAAAAATAATTTTCTTGTCCGAGAAATAAATCTAGGTCAACTTTTAGCGAAATCGGTAAGTCAATCGACCAAAATGGAATTAGTTAAATATTTTTAAAAATATATTACTACTACAATGAAGAGAATAATAATAAAGATAAATAAACATCAGAGAACATCGGTTACTGATAGATCTACTTTCGGTCTTGATGACAGGATGACGAGTTGAAGGTCAAATTCTGGACAGATTCTGACAACTGTCAACAAGGAAGCTTCTGTTCAAATTAGGAGAAAGTCTTACATTTTATTTATTATTACAATTGAATCTGACGTTTTGTGTGTGAAATCCCTTATATTAACTTAGAAATCTTGTCTGTCATCATCTCTCTCTGTCGTTAGCGGGCGGGCGGGCGGAAAAACAAAAGTAAATAAAACAACCCCGTAAAAACAAAGTTTTTGACTATAAATCCCTTATATATGAGACATAACTAAAAGTATTGATTAACCCGGGGGGTGGGAGAGGGGAAAGGTCTTGTCACCGCGTCGGGCGTCGCGGACTGGCGGGATTTCGAACGACAGAGAGAGACGGTTCCAAACATTTACAGACTGAAACCGAAATTATCTCCCCTGCCGCTACATATAGGTGCTAGGTCAACTCTAGCAGACGACGACTAAACATTCTAAATAGTGATTTATATAGATAAACTAAAAATGCATTAATTTAATTACGGTACGTTCGATCGATCTGAAATTTTGATAAATTAACAATTTTTTTATCGTTAAACATTTTTAACGATTAATCCAAAAATTAATCGTTAATTTCCGCAGCCCTAATATATATATATATGTACTGTATTGCAATGTGTTGTATTGTCACAGGGTTAGCAAGGCATTGAATAGAATAGAAAACAACAACAACAAACAATTGTGTGACTACTTGTAACTATCAGGAATTGGGGGCGTCTAAAACATCTTCCCTCCCCCACTTCCGGGGTTTAATATTTATGTAAGGTCTTCGAAAATAACGATGCGGGCCTTGATCCTCGGCTGCTGATCTTACAGAACCCGTGTGGCAATATGTGACTAGGGCACTAAGGCTAATCTCACCCACCCACCCCCCCTTACTCTAATCTGTCCTCCAACCCTGACCACGTGACCTGATTCTCTACCCTTGCTGACCAGTTTGGCAATAATTACTGACGGGATCTTCTGGTGGGGCTGCTGCGGTAACCGGAGACGGAGACCGATGGCGCGGGGGATTACAGTAATACATTTATCACACACTCGTTATCTGGATGGCAAGGGGTTTAACTCCCGCCGGCGGAAGCTTCCAGTGCAGGGCGGCGAGGCGCTCCCAGAAACTCGAGAGTGATAGGAGCCGAGAAGTCGGGGTGAAGATATTATTCACCAGGCTTAGGAGGTATACGGCGTCAATTGTTCGTAATTAGATAAGTCTGTCACTCTCTCTCTCTCTCTCTCTCTCTCTCTCTCTCTCTCTCTCTCTCCTCTCTCTCTCTCTCTCTCTCTCTCTCTCTCTCTCTCTCTCTCTCTCACACACACACACACACACACTAACACATTTTCAGATAAAGGGCTTTGGTTATTTGGTCAACATTAAATATAACAACAATGAAAGTAACTGGACATTTTGCGAAAAAGAGGAGGGGGTTTAGAACGTGGTTGGGGGGGGGGTGGCGCTTGGTATTTAAAGAGAAGGAAAGGGGCGAGTGGGGCGGGTTCTGTGAGGAGGGAAATGTAAGAAGAAAGATGGTGGAAGTGGATTTGCTCTTGAAGGTTAGAGAATCGGCATGGATCGGCAATGCATTTTAGTAGTCTAGTTTTTAAGGGTCTCGGGCGAATGGGTAAATGATGGTCTAGTTTTGAGGGCATCGGGTGAATGGGTAATTTGATGGTCTAGTTTTGAGGGTATCAGGTGAGTGGGTAAATGATGGTCTAGTTTTGAGGGTATCAGGTTAATTTGTCAACGTTGATCTAGTTTGGGACGAGGTGATGCTATTTAGATTCATCTCGTGTTGACCCCTTGTGCCTGAGGCGACCATCAACCTAGTTTCATTTCTCCTGTAAAGTATTTCTTAATTTTTTGTTTTTACAAAAAAGCTTCCCTGTCAATAAATCAACTTGGACGTGAATGTTGTGCTACATAAAAATACGCCAAGATGAGGAAGCAAATAGCCAGTCACCAGACGTGGCCATACTTTTGTTGTAAAGTTAACGACGGCCATAAGTTCTTTAAATGACAGTTTGAAGTCTTTTTAAAGAAAACACTGAGGACAAATTATCTTAAAGAGCTTCCCCCACCTCCATATACTTTACCTGGTGTAAATAGGGTAATTATGGAGGGCATATTCTCACAACAGATTTACCTTCTATTGTGACATCTCAGAATTAAAAAAAACAAAATGTTTACGTACTTTGTTGGGTCTTCTTTTGATTTATTTATCTATCATCATCATCTTTGGCGCTACAGCCCATCTAGGGCCTCGGCCTGCTCAGACACTCGCCTCCATTCAGGACTTTCCTTGCCTTTCGTCTCCAGCAGTTACAGGTCCTTCTCAACTGCGTCCACCCATCTAATTCTCGGTCGACCCACGACCCTGCTACCTTATGGCCTTTGTCTATATTCTGTCTACAGGTTGTCAGTCTTTACAGATGACCTGTCCATGACATTCTACATTTTCACTTACTGGTACGTCGTGTCTTCAAACAGTCTATATAACTCTTGGTTCATGCGGCTTCTCCCAACACCACATTGCAACACTGGGCTGGTAAATTTCTCTAAATTAAAGTCAAAGTATATTTGATTTATTTGTTTCACTAATTTAACTAATTAAACTGAAACTTCGCCGAACCTTTCACATAGTAAAAAAAAATCTATATTTTTTTAAGTCGAAAAATTGTTAATACATTTTCGTTTCTATCATTATCTTAATTTGAGACAGTTTGTAAAAATTCTTTAAAACGCTGCGCAATGAAACCTTTTATCTAAAGATAGATTTTAAAAAAGTGTCTTGGAAACAGTGCTCATTATTATAAAAGTTGAAGTCTTATAGTTAATATATGAGTAAGATTGAACATAATCGTACGAGTAGCTCCTGCAATTTATGTTGTGAAAATGTAACATATGTTTCGATTATAATAGGCATATAGTATGTTGCAAGTAAAAGCATAATGGAACAAACTTTATGCTACTAGTTTAATGAAAACAAATTATGTTATAAGTTATAAGCTATAAGCATAATGAACACGCATTATGTTAGCAGCATAATGAAGACACATTATGTTACTAGCATAAAGAACATAAATTATGTTATAAGCATAACAAACACAGATGTTCGAGTCATCAAGGACTTTTAATTGTCACGCTAATGAACGAATATTACACATAAACATACAGTTTCTTACACACATTCTAAACCAAATCTGAACCAATCTAACAGGCACGCAAAGCATCGAGCTCCTGTTTGATCGTGTTTATTTGTGTGTTGGGCCTGCAGTTATAAAAATACGTGTTACTATTTTATGTGAAGCGCTGTGAGCCTAGCTACTTGCTGGGGTACTGCACTATATTAATTCTCAAATAATCATAATGATTATTATCTATATATATATAATTCACCAAAGCCAGTATGTGCAAACAAGCATGATGAATGACCCTCGCTGGGGCCGACCAATGTCTCGAGACCAACAATGGTTCTTGCGTTTACTTGCGTTGTTCCTTCATAGAATAACATGAGATTCGTAGTGTTGTGGTTAACACGTCCGCATTACGCGGGAAAGGTCCTGGGTTCAAGCCCCAGCGAAATCATTAAAAAAAAATTTTAAATGTGTGTTTGTGCCCGTTCTTTTCCCCCTTTATTGCGAACATTGCTGACCCTCGCTTGGGTCAGAAAATCACAGTTTATGGTTGGAAAGCTAGGGTGGTGAAGGGTGGTGGGCAGGTAGATAACCGCTGTGTGAATGTCTCGAGACCAACAATCAGGGACGGATTAAGACTGCACGGGGCCCCTGGCTGCAATTCAAAATGGGGCCCTATCCAGCCAGCGTCCCTTTAAATAAAATTATTGCTAGCAGCTAAGACTGTAACTCGTTACTAAAAAGTCCATTTGTTCCTTGTTCATGCTTTGTCTGTACTACGGGATCGGCCTTCCCGGCCAAAAAGATTATTCATGAAAAAAACCGAACACGAAGAAATAACTGTTTCCCGGTATCCTAAAATTGAGTGTATAAAGACAATTTAAAAAAAAAGACAAATTAAAAAAAAACTTCCCCATCGAGAATCGATCCCGAGATCCCGAAATCGCTTACACCACAAGCCTAGACCAGGAGAGCTTGACGAATAGGCAAAATTTTAAAAATCTAAACAATAGTCTTTAACATTTTCTCTAATTAAGCCTATTAAATCAGGTTTTTCGAATACTTAGACTTTCGGGTCCGAGTAGCGATCAGATTAATAGATAAGATTTTATTGATTTATTTAAGTTATGATATTTTCATGCATTCATGCAAACATTTGTCAACCTTTATTATAAAATATACTAAGTTTGGGGGCCCCTAAATCATCTGGGCCCCCTAGCTTTAGCCCGTTCAGCCCCCCTTCCTTTAATTCGCCATAGCCAACAATGCGTCGGTGGTTCCCCCCACCAACGTTCATTCGCGTTGTTTTGATTTCTTCGTGCTGTAGTTTGTGTCCGTTCTTTCCCCAATTTCTTTGCACAATCCACGAGCAAGTCTGCGGCGTATGCTACGCCGCGGGGCGTATCAAGTTATGTTATATTCTATAAATTTGTCCCGATATCTTAAATAGAATAAATTCTTTCCTATTTAAAAAAAATACTTAACATCCTTAGAAAAGTTTTTCAACGTGAGTTGTGTCCCTTCAACCACAAGGTTTCTTTATTAACATTAGGTTAGCCCACCTCAAAATATTTTTTTTTAAAAATCCAATTGAACCTTTTACCGAGGACCCTGTAAAGTACGGGGACCCCTGCTAATGAATGTGAACGAGAAAATTATTCCAACGATTCCATAAATTGGTAAGCGATTGAATTAAAGATACAGTCACGACGTAAATTCCAGCCCCAGTACAAGTCCAGGCCGTTCATCTTTCTCTTTCCCAACATCTGGCCTCCTGCCTGACACTAGACCCAGCGGCCATAACACACAGCCATGGTTTCAGCCATTCTTCAACCTCTCCCCACATCCAGCTTTTAGCGCTGTGTTAGGGAATCTACGCAATGTTCCTTTTAAGCTTCGCGTGACGTGCAGATATCTGACCGTCGCCGCGTAGCAGTTTAGAATTAACACGCAGCAAATTTTGTAAAAGAGGGCACAAATAAAATGGGTTGCACACGAGTTTTTTTTAAATTTTGAACATGGACCAACCAACCTTAGAGGGGACATTGATTCTGCGACGTATTATTTCTGCAAGACGACGCTTCAGATGATATATTTTATTTCAGATTATAGATCTATTTGAGACAGTAAATACAAATCCTAATTTTTGTTATTTTGCGATATTTAGCAACATCAATGTAATGAAACCACGGCTCTCAGGAACCCAGACTCCGAGAACCACTGAATTAACGTACTTTTATATAGGCAAGTAAAGATTGAACAGTTCTTACATACAAAAAAAAACAGTTCTTACATACAAAAAAGTTGACAATTTATTTAAATGTAGTAGTAATTAGTCGGTCATAGCTCGCGTAACATCCCCATGGAACTGTAATTGACGTATTTAAGAGTACTATCAGTGTCACGATTTGAATGTATCAAATTGAATCTTCTCAAGAGAACTAAATGAAATTCACAACGAAAATGTCAATGGATTTGCAATAACGGCCATTTAAACCAATGTGACGTCAGTGGAAACACTTAATTTAATCATGTTATCATTCTTGTGACAGTTCTGGTAGAAACATTTTGTATAGCCATGTTGTCATTCTTGTGACAGTTCATGGGCCACCCTCAAACACACTAACACCATTCAAACTCCGGCAAAAATGGAAGTCTGGACATAAACCATGGATAAGCGAAGGATGCAGTAATGTTCTGTATTAAGTATAGAAGGGGAGTTTTTAACGCAATTTCCCATGGGAAAAATTGCGTTTATATATTTGAAATGTCTGTCCTGTCTGTTCGTGCTTGATCATGCAACTCCTCCTGAACCATACCAGATAGAGAGTCTGGGTCTTTGCAAATATGTTAATGAGGTCCCAAGGATGTGCACAGGCCAAAAAATACCGTAAAGGTTTACTGGATTTCTTGGAAAATTAAAAAAAAATATTTTTAAAAAATTAATTACAAAAAATATCAGTATTTTGTCAATTTCTCGCCAACCATAACATCAAACGGTTTGAAACAAACGCCAAGCGATAGCTTATAATATTTAAAACAGTGTTACAGAAGGAATTTTTGAAAAATCCCTATTCGTTCGACTCCCGTAATTTTAGCATCCTTTTGTAGATAGCAATTGTTTTGTTTAGTTTCCGAATTATTGATTTGAAATGACTTTGACTGTAATCTAGAATGATTTCCCTTGAACAAAAAAAATCGGAAATTCTATGTTGGAAATTGCGTTTAAATACTCATTCGAGTTTTTATTATTTGTTCAAAATGTATAAGATAAGATAAATTGTAAGTGAACTTACACGCACGCATAATGATGATTGCTTCCTTCTGTATCGCTAATACTATTCATGCTAATACTCGCATGCTCTTTGCGCTCTAATGTTTCAAAAAATCTCTCTGGAAAAAAGTCTTCACATTTTTTTAAAAATTTGTCACTGACTTTGATCTTGGACTCTTTCAAAAATTTCAGAAAACTGTTCCACAACTTTGGTGCCACCTATTCAAAAGATCGCAAGCCAAGGGACTTAGTCCTGTGTTTATCTACTCCGGGAACTTTCATAAGGGACTGCTTAGAGCTGGGGTCGTCGAACTTGTTTGCCTGATACCCCAAAATATAATATTTTTTTGTTGACGTTACCGCCGAAGGAGCGTATTCTGTCCGGTTTTTATATGCCCCTCATGAGTCTGCATGACCCCCCCCCAAAGTTCCCTATTTGCTCCAAAGGGGGTTATTTACCCCTGTTCGCCAACCACTGGCATAGATGATCGGATCCCCTTTAGATATACATGTTCCGATGTTAATTGATTCAAATACTGCTGCGCTGATCCGTCCATAAGATAGAGACATAATCTTGCCATACACACACAGATACGTTGCTTAACAATGACAAGTATATACACACAACTACACACGATTGTGTCACATTGGCAATGTTTAGCTACAAACATGTCTGCCACACGTTGCGTCCCTAAGAGTCGACGAGTCACATACACATTTACACGCGTCACAGGTTCACAGTGGTGGTTGCCCTGTCAAACTGCACCACATTGACAGTGTCACCCCATTGACAGTTTCACCACATTGACAGTTTCACCACATTGACAGTTTCACCACATTGACAGTTTCACCACATTAAAAATTTCACCACATTGACAGTTTCGCACACTTGTTACCGACACCGACGCAAGATTATGTGACGGTAACAGCCAACACGTCACCACAACATCACAGACAGCAGACCCTACGTTATTAAACGCCGTATCGTTTGAGATCAGTGTTTTAAGCCCAGCACTCTTGACTAAGCCCACTAAGCCTTGAAGTTGAAGGTCGTGCCAAACGTCACCCATAGCCACCCCTACCCTCACCTTTAACAAACCCTTCCACTCTGGGGATATTTAAGGGATAATATACCGAACTTCAAGGATAGTTCCTAACTTCAGGTCTATTACCAAACTTCAAGGATAGTTCCAGTGGCGTAGCTAGAACTTTTGCCGCCCGGGGCGGTCTCCAATTTGCCGCCATTTTTAGGGCCGTCCATAAATGACGTCACGCACCTGGGGGGGGGAGTCACAGGTTTGTTACGATGTGTGACGAAGGGGGGAGGTGTTTAAGAAATGTGACGTCACGTCAAAACGCGCAACTTTAAATAAATTTCCACTTAAATATTTGATTCCTGACACTTTATTTAATGACGTTTTGTAAAATGCGTGTTACGATATTAGAATGCAGCCTTACACTAAAAACATACTTAAATGGCAAAAATTTAATTTGAAACATGTTCATTTTCAAACAGAAAATACGGTTTTGTGAAGTCTTATTGAATAAGGAGTATAAGTTTTTGTGACGACGTGAGACGAGGGGGGGGGAATAAACAATCGGCCAAAATAGCATGCTTCATTTATGGACGGCCACTTGGTGAATTATATTATGGTTTTTAAAAATTAATGAACATTAATAAATAATTGTAATTAAAACGAAGTAAAGGTGGGGAACATATTTACCATTGCATGCCATATTTATGTAAGCAGTAATAAAAGAGGCCGCATAAGATTATATACCTATATACAAGATACTTTTTTTAAAGGGCTACAAGAAAGTTACTGAGCTCGCAGGTCCCTCCCCCCCCCATGAGACAAAACATATTCCAAATTTACACCCCCCCCCAAAAAAAAACAACAACAACAACAACAAACATTACCAATTACTATTACTATTCGTTTATGTTTTATTTATAAATAAATGATTTTTTTTACCATAAAGAAATTGTATACATTAGCAGTGGCGAACAACGGCTTGACATTGGGGCAGTTGCCAATGGCGCCGGCCTGCGCCAGTTCAAAAGGGCGCCGCTAAATCTATGATTAAAAAAAAATTAAAT
The DNA here is from genome assembly GCA_944989445.1 of Ampullaceana balthica. NCBI lineage: Eukaryota > Metazoa > Mollusca > Gastropoda > Lymnaeidae > Ampullaceana > Ampullaceana balthica. Next base: position 138,666 of record CALYLW010001076.1, read on the forward strand.
AAAAGGCGCCAAAAATAAATCTGCAAAGGGCGTCAAAAACCCAGTTACGCCTCTGTACATTAGTATGTTAAGATACTTATACATTTACTTTCCTAACTTTCGTAATAGAAAAATCGCGTATTACGCTATCAAAATTAAAATTATTTGTAATATCTTGTTCTATGGACAGTATTGCAAGATTTTGTTGTCTTAAATCGCTCATTGTGGAACGAAGATAATTTTTATCAACTTCAGTTTGGAGAAGCTCCTTTCAAAACAAGAGACACTGATAGCAATAGTTGAAAAAATTCATAGCAAAATTACAATGTTGGGTACATAATTTTCCAATCTGTACTGTTGAATAAATTTTATTTGATCAAAGGTGCCTTTTCCCCCATTTTTCTAACATAATGCCTCTTCTTGTAATGTAGGTACAGCCATAAAAAACCTGGATCCTTTTTCTTTCCATATTGAACTGTCAATGTCAATAGAGTAATTTATTTGATGTTCAAATGCTTCATTTAGTAGGTTACATGGTATTATATACGAATATTTTCTTGCAAGGACATGCAACTCATAAAAGCGTTATTTTATTTCATTTTATAATTCCAGCCATGGATAAAAACATTTCTCGTTCTACTTCTTGTTCTAAAGATAGAACCACGTCTTCTGAATTTTTCTTACTCATATTTTTTCTCCTTTTAACTAGTCGTTCAGTTGATATCTCCATCTCTTCACAAATTGTTTTGCTCATATAATAGTATTTTGTATTAGCACATCTCTTTGTTCCATGCAATGGCTTTGCATTAATTTAAAAACTGGGTTCCCACAAATTGAGATACAATAGAAGAGAAAAAGATTGCATTGAATTGAGTAAAATTCCAGCATCTGATCTCTTCATATGTCAATTTCTCCAAGACGCTTGAAAATTTAAAATATGTCTTTTGCGAAATTATTATGCCTATTGTGGTGTTCATTAACAGATAAATTTGAATATTTACATATTCTTGTCATAAATCTTAATACTTTTCCATAAAATAGATGAATTCAAATTATTTACACATTACTTTTTCTTTAATTGGAAATGCGTAACATGTTTAATGAATAACCGTATTTTAATGAAAAACACAACTTATATGTGCTACTTTAATGCAATAAAAACAAAATAAATTTAATTTTTAATAACTTACCTTACAATAATTTACTGACAACTGAAACGGTAATATAAATTACTACTTGCAAGTGAAACACACTATTTGAACCACCATTCCTTGTAGGTAATTGTTCGCGCATCATTCTGCGAAGTCGAATTCCACAAAAAACTGTCGTGGCGATATTAATAGCACACATTATTCGGCCCCCGGGCGTGTTGTGTTTTTGGGGTCGTTTTCTTATAAAAGCGTCATCTGTGACTTATACCGCTTAGTTTTCCAAACAAATAAGTTTTTTGAGCGATTAAAAATTTTTGAACGGTTTTGCGTTAGCTATAAAATCCACTATGAAATCAAACAAGTGTTGTGTGAATCCGTTAATTAAGACTCAAAATTACGAATATTTTTGTTTCACCTTGGTTTTCCCCTTTCAAAAGAAAAAGGGCGGTTGTCGGTCAATGTCGGTATTGGTTGTACTTTTCAAATGTCCACAAATGCCGCCCCTAAATGAGTGACGCCCGGGGCGGACCGCCCCCACCGCCCCCTAGCTACGCCACTGGATAGTTCCTAACTTTAGGTATATTTCCAAACTTTAAGGATAGTTCCTAACTTCAGGTATATTTCCAAACTTCAAGGATAGTTCCACGCTCTAATGCAGTGATGGCGAAAATTTTTGGGACCGCGTGCCCAAATTCAATTAAAACCTACTTTTACATAGCAAAGTGTCAACACAAAATTGCCCTTACAGTGGTTTGATTAAGGAAGTAATATTTAGTTGCGTGACGGCTGTTGACGCTCTCTATGCCGTCTGTGGCACGCGTGGCATAGGACCGCCATCACTGCTCGAAGGGATCCAATATTACCAAAAAAGATGTGTCAAAAAATATACACGTTTTTATAATGGCAACACTATTAAAAATGTAGAGGATGTAACCAATAATGTCTGTTGTAATATCTACTGTCTGTTGTAAGATGTACTGTCTGTTGTAAGATGTACTGTCTGTTGTAAGACGTACTGTCTGTTGTAAGATGTACTGTCTGTTGTAAGATGTACTGTCTGTTGTAAGATGTACTGTCTGTTGTAAGATGTACTGTCTGTTGTAAGATGTCCTGTCTGTTGTAAGATGTACTGTCTGTTGTAAGATCTACTGTCTGTTGTAAGATTTACTGTCTGTTGTAAGATCTACTGTCTGTTGTAAGATCTACTGTCTGTTGTAAGATCTACTGTCAGTTGTAAGATTTACTGTCTGTTGTAAGATCTACTGTCCGTTGTAAGATCCGCTGTCTGTTGTAAGATCTACTGTCTGTTGTAAGATCTACTGTCTGTTGTAAGATCTACTGTCTGTTGTAAGATGTACTGTCTGTTGTAAGATGCACTGTCTGTTGTAAGATCTACTGTCTGTTGTAAAACGTACTGTCTGTTGTAAGACGTACTGTCTGTTGTAAGATCTGCTGTCTGTTACAATATCTACTGTCTGTCGTAAGATCTACTGTCTGTTGTAAGATGTACTGTCTGTTGTAAGATGTACTGTCTGTTTTAAGATGAACTGTCTGTTGTAAGATGTACTGTCTGTAGTAAGATGTACTGTCTGTTGTAAGATGTACTGTCTGTTGTAAGATGTACTGTCTGTTGTAAGATGTACTGTCTGTTGTAAGATTTACTGTCTGTTGTAAGATCTACTGTCTGTGTAAGATCTACTGTCTGTTGTAAGATCTACTGTCAGTTGTAAGATCTACTGTCTGTTGTAAGATCTACTGTCTGTTGTAAGATCCGCTGTCTGTTGTAAGATCTACTGTCTGTTGTAAGATCTACTGTCTGTTGTAAGATCTACTGTCTGTTGTAAGATGTACTGTCTGTTGTAAGATGCACTGTCTGTTGTAAGATGTACTGTCTGCTGTAAGATGTACTGTCTGTTGTAAGATGTACTGTCTGTTTTAAGATGTACTGTCTGTTGTAAGACGTACTGTCTGTTGTAAGACGTACTGTCTGTTGTAAGATCTGCTGTCTGTTATAATATCTACTGTCTGTCGTAAGATCTACTGTCTGTTGTTAGATGTACTGTCTGTTGTAAGATGCACTGTCTGTTGTAAGATGTACTGTCTGCTGTAAGATGTACTGTCTGTTGTAAGATGTACTGTCTGTTTTAAGATGTACTGTCTGTTGTAAGACGTACTGTCTGTTGTAAGACGTACTGTCTGTTGTAAGATCTGCTGTCTGTTATAATATCTACTGTATGTCGTAAGATCTACTGTCTGTTGTAAGATGTACTGTCTGTTGTAAGATGTACTGTCTGTTGTAAGATGTACTGTCTGTTTTAAGATGAACTGTCTGTTGTAAGATGTACTGTCTGTAGTAAGATGTACTATCTCTTGTAAGATGTACTGTCTGTTTTAACATGTACTGTTTGTTGTAAGATGTACTGTCTGTTGCAAGATCTACTGTCGGTTGTAAGATCTACTGTCAGTTGTAAGACGTACTGTCTGTTGTAAGATCTACTGTCTGTTGTAAGATGTACTGTCTGTTGTAAGATGTACTGTCTGTTGTAAGACGTACTGTCTGTTGTAAGATCTACTGTCTGTTGTAAGATCTGCTGTCTATTATAATATCTACTGTCTGTCGTAAGATCTACTGTCTGTTGTAAGATCTACTGTCTGTTGTAAGATGTACTGTCTGTTGTAAGATGTACTGTCTGTTTTAAGATGAACTGTCTGTTGTAAGATGCACTGTCTGTAGTAAGATGTACTATCTCTTGTAAGATGTACTGTCTGTTTTAACATGTACTGTTTGTTGTAAGATGTACTGTCTGTTGCAAGATCTACTGTCTGTTGTAAGATTTACTGTCTGTTGTAAGACGTACTGTCTGTTGTAAGATCTACTGTCTGTTGTAAGACGTACTGTCTGTTGTAAGATCTACTGTCTGTTGTAAGACGTACTGTCTGTTGTAAGATCTACTGCCTGTTGTAAGATCTACTGTCTGTTGTAAGATGTACTGTCTGTTGTAAGATGTACTGTCTGTTGTAAGATCTACTGCCTGTTGTAAGATCTACTGTCTGTTGTAAGATGTACTGTCTGTTGTAAGATCTACTGCCTGTTGTAAGATCTACTGTCTGTTGTAAGATCAACTGCCTGTTGTAAGATCTACTGCCTGTTATAAGATGTACTGTCTGTTGTAAGATGTACTGTCTGTTGTAAGATCTACTGTATGTTGTAAGATCTACGGTCTGTTGTAAGATCTACTGCCTGTTGTAAGATCTACTGCCTGTTGTAAGATGTACTGTCTGTTGTAAGATGTACTGTCTGTTGTAAGATCTACTGTCTGTTGTAAGATGTACTGTCTGCTGTAAGATGTACCGTCTTTTGTAAGATATACTGCCTGTTGTAAGATGTACTGTCTGTTGTAAGATGTACTATCTGTTGTAAGACGAACTGTCTGTTGTAAGATCTACTGCCTGCTGTAAGATCTACTGTCTGCAGTAAGATCTACTGTCTGCTGTAAGATCTACTGTCTGCTGTAAGATCTACTGTCAGTTGTAAGATCTACTGTCTGCTGTAAGATGTACTGTCTGTTGTAAGATCTACTGTCTGCTGTAAGATGTACTGTCTGTTGTAAGATCTACTGCCTGTTGTAAGATGTACTGTCTGTTGTAAGATCTACTGCCTGTTGTAAGATCTACTGTCTGCTGTAAGATCTACTGTCTGTTGTAAGATCTACTGCCTGTTGTAAGATGTACTGTCTGTTGTAAGATCTACTGTCTGCTGTAAGATCTACTGCCTGTTGTATGATCTACTGTCTGCTGTAAGATCTACTGCCTGTTGTAAGATGTACTGTCTGCTGTAAGATCTACTGCCTGTTGTAAGATGTACTGTCTGTTGTAAGATCTACTGTCTGCTGTAAGATGTACTGTCTGTTGTAAGATGTACTGTCTGTTGTAAGATCTACTGCCTGTTGTAAGATCTACTGCCTGTTGTAAGATGTACTGTCTGTTGTAAGATGTACTGTCTATTGTAAGATCTACTGCCTGTTGTAAGATGTACTGTCTGTTGTAAGATCTACTGTCTGTTGTAAGATCTACTGTCTGCTGTAAGATGTACTGTCTGTTGTAAGATCTACTGCCTGTTGTAAGATTAACTGTCTGTTGTAAGATGTACTGTCTGTTGTAAGATCCGCTGTCTCTTGTAAGACTCGACGTGTAACCAAATGTCTCACTTGAGATGAAAATCGATCTAATCCCTGTGACAGCGCGGAGACTTCAGACAGGAAGCAAATAGACTCCCGCACTTCCAGATTTGTGCTATGTTGACTAACTGGTCAAACGAACTATGGCGGCCTCTAGATCTGTTTCATGTTGACGAGCTGTAGAATCGAGTGGTGGCTTCTAGATTGACCAAGTCAAACCGGTCATTCGGAAGAATAAACCTTGAGATAAAAGAAATGAAAACTTTATGTTGTATATAAAGTAGGGCTGTTATCAATTAATTTAAATTTAATCGTAAACTTTTGAAAAATTATCAATTAATTAATCGATAATTTCGATTAAAACCAAAAATATAAATTTATGACGTCATTAAACTGAACATTTCTCACGGACATTGAAAATTAAGAATATTTTGAACTAAAATTCATGACAATGTGTTGATACTTGATTTTTGCTGAAGGTGGTACGTCAGCGATGTATTTGATCCTTTGAAAGATAATTGTTTATGGCAGTGAACACAGTAAACGTTTTCACCATCTTCGACTTTGCCATCCGCAGTTAGTTTAAAAACAACATATTTGCTCAACTTTCTAGTTATATGTTTAAATTTAACTGCGCTGATGCTGTCGGCAGCGCCGTCTTAACGCATAGGCCCGTTGGGCATTTGCCCGGGGGCCCACGAGCATACGGGCCCCATGGGAATATGTTTATTTATATATATTATGTATATTCATTTTTTATACCTGCCGGGGAAGGGCCCAACACTATTTCTTTGCCCGGGGGCCCAAATGGTGTAAAGATGGCTCTGACTGCCAGCCATTTTATAGTTGACATCTGCCAGTCAACATAGATTAATAAAATAAATTTTAATATTACGCGGGAGATGTTTGTACGTAAAAAATATACATAAATTATTATTAATTATTAATAATTTATTATTTATTACTAAAATTTAAAAAAAAATATTATAAATATTTTTTAAAATTTTAATCGAATTTTTAACGATTAAAATTATTTTAATCGATATTTAATCGATACAATTTTTAACGATTAATCTAGAAATTAATCGATAATTTCCGCAGCCCTAAAATAAAGAGATAGGGATAACTAACGAGTTTTCGAGCGTTTGAAGAATCAACGGAGTTTGATTTTGTGGAGCATTAAAAATGTTTATAGAAGTAGTGATCATTAAATTTAATGGTTAAACAAGATGTGAGCATGAAATGATTTTGGCGAAAATATAGTAGGGGTCAATAAGTGCTGGATCCATCGCGTTGGGTATTGGAGAAACTGAAAACACTGCTGTGTGGGTGTAAGTGATACGTCATGTGCTTCGTTTGATCTGTATAGGAAGTTGACAAGGGGTGTGTCAGCAAGTCAATAGAGTAGAGAGTTTTTGACAGGGAGGTGTGTGTCAGCAAGTCAATAGAGCAGTGGTCAGTGTTGATCAGTGAGTAGGTGGACGTAATGGTCAGTGATTTCTATTCTTATACATTACAGACACTCCTTGGATTATTTTTTACAGAACACATCCTTGCTGAACCACCTGTCCGGATAACCACCTCATTTACCCACACTTCCATTCATACCGCTCAAGCACACTGCTACAGACTCGGATACATTGCTTATCATTGCTACACTCAGGGCCGGTCATAGGGCAAGGCGAACGAGGCAACCGCCTAGGGCCTCGCGATTTTCAAGGCCCCGCGCTTTGACTTAACATTTAAAAAAAATATTATTTTTTTTACAATTTTACTAATCTAGCTAATACGTATTTTTTTTATAACAACGGTATCAGTAAAAATTTGTATTTATTTTTTTCAGGACAAAATAATTAGATAAATAGCGTACCAATATAATAAAATGTTATAATCACCCTCGACACTAATGAAAAAGTATTTTTCCTAGAGCGTTTTAGAAAGATTTTTTTAAAATACGTAAATGCCATTTTTAGGCTTTAACTTGCTTTGGTAAGTGAAAAAATGGAGCTCACCTCTTTAAGGACAAAATCGATTTAAGGACACCCTCCGGTCCCCATTAGGTCTATTATGGGGGCTAGGTGTATATTTTATATCAAGACATGTCTTACAGTTTTACCTCTTATTTAAAATGTAACTACAATGTCACTGTACATCAATTTGCACAACAAAGCGACGGGCTATCCTCTCCAAGTATGTTTGAAGTATTTCTGTGAAACCACTTTGTGAAACAAGATGGGAAAACCGTGTGAAAAGTGTAAATGCAGTGCAATATCTAACAGGCGCATTCTATGATGCAATTTTCGAAGTTGCAGATGAAAGTAGTGATTGAAAAACTCGAATTGAAGTCGAGTCATCGTGAAAACAGCTTAAGAACTTTAATTTCATTGTTTTATATGCTTTTTGGCTCGACAAATTGATCCAATTTAATTACATCAGCAAATAATTACAAAATATTCCTGTCGATCTAGCAAATGCAGTTGACAGCATGTAATATACTTGCAAATGTTTGAAATCTTACAGAAATGGCGGTTTTGAAACAGCAATAGCATTAGCAAAAGAAATGTCCATGGACTTAGAAGTTGAACCCATATTCCAAGAGACGAGAGTGCGAAAAAAAAATTACATATGAAGAAGAAGATGAAGGATTTGTAGATGCACAAAACAAATTACGCACATATTTTTTTAACCAGGCTGTTGATTTTGCAATCTTGTTATTGGACAGTCGCTTTCAACAACAACGAAGGCATAATGACTCGTTTGGATAATTTATACATTTAATCAATTTTAAAAAAATGATCAACTGAATTGCAGTATGAATTTTGAGAAAAGCTAGAGAAAAAGCCGGAGAACAAGCTGGAGAAAAATCTGGAGAAAAAGCTCACAGCCTGCGAAAGTAAGGAACCTGAAGAGTTGCAGTAATTTCGTTCCACAATTCCTGCAGTCACCTACAGCAGTGGTCCGCAACCTTTTTAACGCCGTGGACCACTAAAAGTTTGATAATTTTACCGCGGCCCACTAACCTGGGGGGAGCGGATCTGGGGGGGGGGTATGGTTTGCGGCTGCGTTGATTGTATATACAGGTAATTTAGATTGTTTTGATTTTATAGTTTTAATTTAAATGTTCTTAAACATGCCTTCAAAATAAAATACAGTTACACAAAAAAGTTAATTAAACATTATTTAATATTTTAATTTACTAGAATGTTAAACCGATGAGAATCCTGAGCTTGTTTCTCTGCAACGAGACGGTTCCATCTGGGGGTAATGTGAGACAATCACACCCAAAGTGTGCTGCTTATGTCCATTTTCCCCCGTTGTTTTGTCTTCGTTGCTGTCACTGCAGAAAACCCCGTTTCACACAGATAGGATGTCGGAAATGGCAATAGGGATTTAATGGCTTTGGTGGCAATCTCAGGATATTCCGCCATGACTTTAATCCAGAAAACTGGAAGAGTTGTTTTCTCGAACGTAGACCGCCATTTGCAATCTCGAGGAGTTTAACTGCTTCACCGATATTGAATGGCTTTTTAGCCTAAGCAATGCGGTTAGCCACCAAGTATGAAGCTCTCAGTGCGTTCTCATTTACTGATATGGTGGCCCTGAGAACATTAAATAGAAGTAGTAAAGTAGATCAGCTTGCCAACATGGGTGACCCATCAAAAGAGTGCCTACATAAAAGTGCCGTGATAAGAACGCCGACATAAGAGCACCGACACAGGGCTCAAAAATTGATTGTAGGCTGTTCTCCGATCTGTGTTATGTGTCATTGATGCTCTCTTGCCGTGGTGCCACCAAAACGTGAAACAAGCTTTTCCATCTTGTGTATGGAAAGACGCACAATCCCTAGAGAAATACACCACAGTAGCAAAAATGTAAATAATTTAATTTTCCTTGCTTGCGGACCACCAGGCACATCTCCGCGGACCACTAGTGGTCCGCGGACCCCAGGTTGGGGACCACTGACCTACAGGAATCATGTTTAGAATTTTGACGCTTCTTTCAGTAAACAAGCGTTATAGTGACTTTCCTAACACACACAACTATTCATGTCACTGTGAATTTTGGAGAAAGAAGCCTATCCAAAATAAAACTTATTAAAACCTATATGCGATATACAATTATTTAAGATCGGCTCAGTAACTTAGCTATAGAATGATGTAGTCAAGGATCTTGGCCATTATGAACTTATGTCCGGTTTTTGCAGCCGTCACTGTTGTCAGGTTTACTTCATTAAAAAACAAGGCGGAAGTAGAAGATATACCAAACCAACGCTAGTGTATGTAGTTTATGTTAACTTATAAACTGTGTGTGTATATATATATATATATATATATATATATATATATATATATATATATATATATAAATATATTTAAACCGTCAGTTAGCATACCAAAACAAAACATTTTAATAATCAAAATCTTTTTGATTTTTATGATCTTTAATTAAATGAATAAAACTGTCAGTTTAGTGTCAATGCTGTTACAGAGTGAGCATTTCAGTAATTTAACTTTTTATTTCCCATTATTTTAATATATGTAAAAATGCAAATTTGTGCATGGGTCTCGCTTCTCGTCTGAAACCTTGGGGCCCCGCTCATCTTTGCTGCCTTGGGCCCCGCACACTCTAGGCCCCTGCTTACACTGTCTGTCATTTCAATGTAAATGTGTCACATAGCTGCTCACTCCAACTCAACACCGACCATCAACCCTGGCTACTGGCACACGTCACGATGAGGGATCGCCTTCAAATCAGAGAGGGCGTCCGGCGCCCCATCCCCCTCTTCAAAAAAAAACACTGACCTCAGGTCACGTCATTTCCTGACATTGAAATTTTCTGACACCCCCCTCGATAAATCCTCGGCTCCTTCATCTCGCGCTCGGTGTACTCGTCTCGCCTGGTGGCCATTGATTACAAGGACAGAGCGAGGGCTATACTGGCCCACGGATGGGCGGTGGGGGGGCACTATACTGGCCCACTTAGGGACGGAATAGCAAATTCGGCTTCATTTGGATTCAACTCCTTTCGATGTGAGGTTAAAGTTCAAGGATGGTATTTTTGTCCATTTTTAAAATAAAGAAATCATTTGTTGTTATTGGTCAGGAAGTAGATGATGACTATGCGGTCATGTCAGTTATTTATTCTCGTATCCATAGAAACCAGCCAGCACCATCAAATCAGAAGGTTATCAGCGTGGGATGGGTTGTCTGGTCAAGCCAGGTTTACCCAAGAAACTATCAACATTTAAAACTCTAATAAAAATCCAAGGCTGGACAAAAACATGGATAAGCGTAGGACGCAATAATCTTCTGTATAGAAATAGCGTCTGTAATAGATAAGAGAGGATAAGATATGAACGTGTATCTGTTTCTCCTACCTCGCTGCCATCTGTCACGCCCCCTTTACATCGCCTATTCTCTCTTCCTAAGTTTTTCCTCACTCCGCCGAGAGCCTCTTTCTCCATCACTCCATCTTTTTCTTTCCCTCACGACCAAGACCCTCCTCTCTCTCTCTCACATTTTCTATCACTCCATATTGTATTTTCCCAGCCCCTTTCTCTCAGCCCCTCTCTTTCTCTTCTTTTCAAATACAATAAGACTCAGACACTGATATAAAGCAATTGGTCTCAGTCTAGATCTCCAACAATTGGTCTCAGTCCAGATCTCCAACAATTGGTCTCAGTCTAAGTCTTCAACAATTTTTCTCAGTCTAGATCTCCAACAATAGGTCTCAGTCTAGATTTGCAACTGTTGAGTCTAAGAACATACAATTTATCGACTTTTTGAAAATTTCTGTCAAAATGTTGAAATAATAAAATTCCCTTCTGTACACCGCTTATACACCTAAAACAGCCAATGCCATAAATTCAGTCACAAGCAGACTCAATGTCGCAAACAGGGCCTTTCAATAATAGAAACAATTCGTTTAAGTCAATCCTAAAAACAGCAAATTAAGACAGTCTTAAATAAGTGTAAAACAATCATTAATACATCTACAATAGATAGTTATTGTATGATACGTTACAATATTCCAGAAAAATCACAAATTTTCACAATCTCTGCCTACAATAAAAGGGCAAACACCGAAAACCAAGCTCACTTGTTGAGTGACATTGCTGCAATCACTCAAGTACATGCTCAGAAGCTGAATTAAACTAATGCAATGCTTCGAAACATAACTGAAAAAAGTTAAGTGAAATTAATGCAATCAATTAAAACCATGATCCTATATTTACTCCTGTTGCGTCACATTGGGAAGTTCGCATCAAGTGACCTCTTCAACTGCGCCGCACTGACCCACCGACCGGCTGATCATTGACCGCTGGTCAAACTCAGATTATTTAGACTGGCCATTGACATTTCGGACGTACCCGGTCCGTCTGGCTTATGTTTCTTTATCCCACTCATAGAGCGTCAGACTGAAGAGAGAATTAACCAACGTTTGGTTGTTGGGCTGATGAATAGAAGGCCACTGTCTGGGTGTATAGACGGTCACTGTCCGGGTGTATAGACGGCCACTGTCTGGGTGTATAGACGGTTACTGTCTGGGTGTATAGACGGCCACTGTCTGGGTGTATAGACGGTTACTGTCTGGGTGTATAGACGGCCACTGTCTGGGTGTATAGACGGTCACTGTCTGGGTGTATAGACGGCCACTGTCTGGGTGTATAGACGCCCACTGTATGGGTGTATAGACGGTTATTGTCGGGGTGTATAGACGGTTATTGTCGGGGTGTATAGACGGTTACTGTCTGGTTGTATAGACGGCCACTGTCTGGGTGTATGGACGGTTATTGTCTGGGTGTATAGACGGTTACTGTCTGGGTGTATAGACGGTTACTGTCTGGGTGTATAGACGGCCACTGTCTGGGTGTATAGACGGCCACTGTCTGGGTGTATAGACGGTTATTATCTGGGTGTATAGACGGTTACTGTCTGGGTGTATAGACGGTTACTGTCTGGGCGTATAGACGGTTACTGTCTGGGTGTATAGACGGTTATTGTCTGGGTGTATAGACGGTTACTGTCTGGGTGTATAGACGGCAACTGTCTGGGTGTATAGACGGCAACTGTCTGGGTGTATAGACAGTTACTGTCTGGGTGTAAAGACGGTTACTGTCTGGGTGTATAGACGGTTACTGTCTGGGTGTATAGACGGCAACTGTCTGGGTGTATAGACGGTTACTGTCTGGGTGTATAGACGGTTACTGTCTGGGTGTATAGACGGTTACTGTCTGGGTGTATAGACGGTCACTGTCTGGGTGTATAGACGGCCACTGTCTGGGTGTATAGACGGTTATTGTCTGGGTGTATAGACGGTTATTGTCTGGGTGTATAGACGGTTATTGTCTGGGTGTATATACGGTTATTGTCTGGGTGTATAGACGGCCACTGTCTGAGTGTATAGACGGTTATTGTCTGGGTGTATAGACGGTTATTGTCTGGGTGTATAGACGGTCACTGTCTGGGTGTATAGACGGCAACTGTCTTGGTGTATAGACGGTTATTGTCTGGGTGTATAGACGGTTATTGTCTGGCTGTATAGACGGTTATTGTCTGGGTGTATAGACGGTCACTGTCTGGGTGTATAGACGGCAACTGTCTGGGTGTATAGACGGTTACTGTCTTGGTGTATAGACGGTTACTGTCTGGGTGTATAGACGGTTATTGTCTGGGTGTATAGACGGTTATTGTCTGGGTGTATAGACGGTTATTGTCTGGGTGTATAGACGGTTACTGTCTGGGTGTATAGACGGTCACTGTCTGGGTGTATAGACGGTTATTGTCTGGGTGTATAGACGGTTATTGTCTGGGTGTATAGACGGTCACTGTCTGGAAGTATAGACGGTTATTGTCTGGGTGTATAGACGGTTATTGTCTGGGTTTATAGACGGTTATTGTCTGGGTGTATATACGGTTACTGTCTGGGTGTATAGACGGTTATTGTCTGGGTGTATAGACGGCTATTGTCTGGGTGTATAGACGGTTATTGTCTGGGTGTATAGACGGTTATTGTCTGGGTGTATAGACGGTCACTGTCTGGGTGTACAGGCGGTTACTGTCTTGGTATATAGACGGTCACTGTCTGGGTGTACAGACGGTTACTGTCTGAGTGTATAGACGGTCACTGTCAGGGTGTATAGGCAGTTACTGTCTGGTTGTATAGACGGTCACTATCTTGGTGTATAGACGGTTACTGTCTGGGGTTATAGATGGCCAATATCAGGGTGTATAGACGGCCAATGTCTGGGTGTATAGACGACCACTTTCTGGGTGTATAGACGGCCACTTTCTGGGTGTATAGATGGCACTGTCTGGGTGTATAGATGGCCACTGTCTCGGTGTATAGATGGCACTGTCTGGGTGTATAGATGGCCACTGTCTGGGTGTATAGATGGCACTGTCTGGGTGTATAGATGGCACTGTCTGGGTGTATAGATGGCCACTGTCTGGGTGTATAGATGGCCACTGTCTGGGTGTATAGATGGCCACTGTCTGGGTGTATAGATGACCACTGTCTGGGTGTATAGATGGCGCTGTCTGGGTGTATAGATGGCCACTGTCTGTGTGTATAGATGGCACTGTCTGAGTGTATAGATGGCCACTGTCTGGGTGTATAGATGGCCACTGTCTGGGTGTATAGATTGTTACTCTCGACGAGTATGGTTTCTGTATGGGTGTACAGACGGTTACTGTCTGGATGAATAGACGGCCAAAGTCTGTTTGACTCGTACATAGACGGCCACTATTCTAAAGGCTGTCGTTTAAAGTTGACGGCCAATTGACTTTGCGCTAAAAAAGGGATTTAATCAATCCGGTGTATACTTGTCTAGAACATCTTCAACAGGAGCTGGAATCCTGGGAACATTCTTGTCTGCTTTTAACTGAAAACATAATCTTTACACTAAACACGGAACATAGTATTGACATTTAAACAGGGAACAAGGTTTTGGCATAAAAATATGGTAATATAAAGCCTGGGGGTTACAAGGGAACACAATCCTAATACTAAACACTTACCATAGTCTTGGCATTAACAAGTAACATGTTGCTGACATTAAACAGGGAATATAGTCTTAGCGTTAATCAGGGAATATATTCTTGGTATTAAAAAGGGATCCCGTTTCAGTCATTTTTGATGAAAAAGTTTACGACCCTTTGAGATTGAAAGCCCTATAACATTAAAGCAATTACATTAGGTCCAAAGGTCTAACTTAATTCCCTATTTTAAATAATGTAAAGGATTGTGTAGATGTATCCGGTAGAGTTGGCCTCTGTTTAGAACAATGTTCGAAATTCGATTTCAGATTATAATCGTTAGGACAAATGATAATATGCCATGATTTCAGATTATAATCGTTAGGACAAATGATAATATGCCATGATTTCAGATTATAATCGTTAGGACAAATGATAATATTCCATGATTTCAGATTATAATCGTTAGGACAAATGATGATATGCCATGATTTCAGATTATAATCTTTAGGACAAATGATGATATGCCATGATTTCAGATTATAATCGTTAGGACAAATGATGATATGCCATGATTTCAGATTATAATCGTTAGGACAAATGATAATATGCCATGATTTCAGATTATAATCGTTAGGACAAATGATGATATGCCATGATTTCAGATTATAATCGTTAGGACAAATGATGATATGCCATGATTTCAGATTATAATCGTTAGGACAAATGATGATATGCCATGATTTCAGATTATAATCGTTAGGACAAATGATGATATGCCATGATTTCAGATTATAATCGTTAGGACAAATGATGATATGCCATGATTTCAGATTATAATCGTTAGGACAAATGATGATATGCCATGATTTCAGATTATAATCGTTAGGACAAATGATAATATGCCATGATTTCAGATTATAATCGTTAGGACAAATGATGATATGCCATGATTTCAGATTATAATCGTTAGGACAAATGATGATATGCCATGATTTCAGATTATAATCGTTAGGACAAATGATGATATGCCATGATTTCAGATTATAATCGTTAGGACAAATGATGATATGCCATGATTTCAGATTATAATCGTTAGGACAAATGATGATATGCCATGATTTCAGATTATAATCTTTAGGACAAATGATGATATGCCATGATTTCAGAATATAATCGTTAGGACAAATGATGATATGCCATGATTTCAGATTATAATCGTTAGGACAAATGATGATATGCCATGATTTCAGATTATAATCGTTAGGACAAATGATGATATGCCATGATTTCAGATTATAATCGTTAGGACAAATGATGATATGCCATGATTTCAGATTATAATCGTTAGGACAAATGATGATATGCCATGATTTCAGATTATAATCGTTAGGACAAATGATGATATGCCATGATTTCAGATTATAATCGTTAGGACAAATGATGATATGCCATGATTTCAGATTATAATCGTTAGGACAAATGATGATATGCCATGATTTCAGATTATAATCGTTAGGACAAATGATGATATGCCATGATTTCAGATTATAATCGTTAGGACAAATGATGATATGCCATGATTTCAGATTATAATCGTTAGGACAAATGATGATATGCCATGATTTCAGATTATAATCGTTAGGACAAATGATGAAATGCCATGATTTCAGAATATAATCGTTAGGACAAATGATGATATGCCATGATTTCAGATTATAATCGTTAGGACAAATGATGATATGCCATGATTTCAGATTATAATCGTTAGGACAAATGATGATATGCCATGATTTCAGATTATAATCGTTAGGACAAATGATGATATGCCATGATTTCAGATTATAATCGTTAGGACAAATGATGATATGCCATGATTTCAGATTATAATCGTTAGGACAAATGATGATATGCCATGATTTCAGATTATAATCGTTAGGACAAATGATGATATGCCATGATTTCAGATTATAATCGTTAGGACAAATGATGATATGCCATGATTTCAGATTATAATCGTTAGGACAAATGATGATATGCCATGATTTCAGATTATAATCGTTAGGACAAATGATGATATGCCATGATTTCAGATTATAATCGTTAGGACAAATGATGATATGCCATGATTTCAGATTATAATCGTTAGGACAAATGATGATATGCCATGATTTCAGATTATAATCGTTAGGACAAATGATGATATGCCATGATTTCAGATTATAATCGTTAGGACAAATGATGATATGCCATGATTTCAGATTATAATCGTTAGGACAAATGATGATATGCCATGATTTCAGATTATAATCGTTAGGACAAATGATGATATGCCATGATTTCAGATTATAATCGTTAGGACAAATGATGATATGCCATGATTTCAGATTATAATCGTTAGGACAAATGATGATATGCCATGATTTCAGATTATAATCGTTAGGACAAATGATGATATGCCATGATTTCAGATTATAAATGGTAAGTTAAATAATTGCCAATCGAATTCAGATTTTTTAATTGTTCTGTCCAATAATAGCGAATCGAATTCAGATTATAAGTGTTAAGATCATGTAAATTAATTCCATACCGTTAGTATGTGGTAAGACCAGACGCCATTCTTTCCCCAGCTACATCACACGTAGGAGATGTTCCGAGATAAATAACCATCTCATTTTTTTAAAATTTTGTCTCCCTTGAATCTCACTCACATTTTTACTTTTTCTGTGTCATTTCCCTAGACATAAATGAATCGTCTCAAATCGCGAGCAGGCTGGCGAGGTCATATTTAGCTGATGGCATGATGCGGTTCGCGATAGCCTAAAAATGTTCATTTTATGTTTTATGGTGCACTCAGATTAAATACCGTTCCCGAGAGAGCCATCAGTCAACGCAAGAATTATTTAACGTCCCCACCCCTCCGATTCTCTCCCCCATCCCCTTTCAGAAGCTCCTGTCAATCTCAAAAAAATTAGAGATGCATAAATATGGAGATTAAATGTAGGAGTGATTTCGGAAAAAACTTTAAAATAAAAATTTAACCTTAAAGAAAATTATAAAATAAAAAAAAATAAAAGCAATTGTTGCATTATGAAGACTGTGTGTAATGTTTTAAAATCTTTTAAATGGACGTCATTATTGAATATAATAAATACGTTCCACTTTCTGTTAAATAGGTTGAGAGGTTGCATGGGAGGGGAACATGCGGAGGGGCGGTTCAGGGAGCATTTTTTGTCGGGGTCTTTCGGCTAAAAGTAAGTTTTAGTTTATTGGAAGGATTTTCAATGTATTTTTTTTATAGGTAGAGACAATCGATTATATTAGGTACTGGGACAGAGAGAGAGAGAGAGAGAGAGAGAGAGAGAGAGAGAGAGAGAGAGAAAGAGAGATAGAGAGAGAGAGCTTAAAAGATAGAGAGAGAGCTTAAAAGAGAGATAGAAGGGATGGAGAGAGATCTGTATGTATAATTTTTACTGTGTTCACTGCCATAAACAATTTTCTTTTAAAAGATCAAATACATCGCTGACGTACGACCTTTAGCACAAACATCCGAGAAGTTTGTACGTAAAAAAATATATAAATTATTATTAACGAGCAATAAAGCCCGTCTCAAGGACGTTCCGCCACCGTTCGGGGGCAAGTTGTTGTAACTCCCCCCCCTCCCCGACAGCCGTCTCCACCGGCATACATGTGCATCACGTCAAAAATACTATTCATTATAGTTAAACTAAATAACTCGTAAAAACAGAGCTGTTGACTATAAATCCCATCGCGTGTAACTCAAAAATGAAGTCTTGGAAGAAACACTGCACCAAAAATAACTCGTTTTGAACATCCGCGTAAACGTGTTCAATATGATTGGCTGTAGGAGTCATATTATGTGTTTGAGAGACCAATCGCTATAGATGACCGGACAGAACGGACAGAAAATTGCCTTTTATTATTATAGATTATTAATAATTAATTACGTATTAATACATTTTTTTAAAAATATTATAAATATTTTCTTTAATTTTAATCCACTTTTTATCGTTTAAAATTATTTTAATCGATAAAAATTTTTAACGATTAATCAAGAAATTAATCTTTAATTTCCGCAGCCCTAATATTATATATATATATACATATATATATATTTGAAGGGATGGAGAGAGCAAGAAAGCTAGAAAGGTGGAGAGAAAGAGAGAGAGAGAAAAAATATTGATAGATAGATGGAAAGAGAGATAGAGAGAGAGAGAATTCAGATGGAGAGGGAGATAGACATGGAGACGGAGAACATGTCTTTTGAGCATCTACGCGTCGTGAGAACTGAGTATTCAGTTTTGTGCAGCAGCTCTGCCACAGCTGCGGTCCGTACAATTTGAAGCTGGTTGTCATTCCTGAAAAAAAAAGAACAAAGAAGTCAAACGCCTCAAGCCTGGACTATTGGATCTTTGGGGAAAAAACATAAACAGATGTGTGTCTATACTGTCTATACCCTCCTTTGATGCAATTCATACACACATGTGTCTATACCAATTTTGGATTTAAATCCATCACACGTGTGTCTATGTCCTCCATTAATTTAAATCATACACATATGTGTGTGCATGACCTCTATTAATTTAAACCATGCACTTTAAACTGCGTCAATGTCTCCATTGATTTCAATCATGCACATGTGTCTTTGTTCCCAATTTATTTAAATCAGATACACATATAAGCCCGATTCTCCTTGATTTAAATCATACGCTCATCCTTGAACATAATTTGATAAAAACAAAATTTCAGATTTCTCTATTTTATAATTAAAATTTAGACTCAGATCTCGTCATTTTATCCCGAGATCCCATGTCCGAGATTTATGTAATTATCCTTATATTTGACGTTAAAATGATCTAAGATTAAAATAATTAAACTGATGAGATCCTCTCCTGCCCGTCTTCGTATTAAATGAGCTGAAAGATAAATGTACGAGGTATTATTTGGGCAATGTCATGGGTTGGGATCAATAAAAGATTATAATGTGATCTTATATGTAATACTGTTTATAGATTCCTAAACACTTTAGGGGCCGTCCAAAAATGACGATTTTGGCCTATTTTTGACCCACCCCTTCCCCTCTTAGTCACACTTCGTCACAAAAACTTAGACCCACCCTCGAATATGACGACACAAAGCTTTGACCCAATACAAGCCGTATTTTCTTATTGAAAATAAGCATTTTTTAAATCACTTTTTTAACATTTAAATAGTTATTTAGTGCAAATCTGCAATCTATTTACCGTATTTACTAGCATATAAGCCTACATCGCATATAAGCCGACCCCCCCTAAAACTGATTTAAAATGGCCAGATTTTGCAAAAACCCGCCTATAAGCCGACCATACAATTGTCTAATTTTACTCCATATTCTTGGTTCATATAAATGTGTTATTGTAAAGATGCAAAATGCTTATTTTCTCTTACATACCAGTTTGTTTAACTTTTGGAATGACATAAAACGTGTTCTGCTCTTTCCACATTATTTGCTATAATAATATCTGAACCTCCGCTCATAAGTTGTTCACAACTGATTAACGAAGTATATATTCAGACAAAGATATACATTTTAGGGTCTGCCCTTGTGTCCATTTTGTGTTATGCGTTATAAGCCGACCCCCTGATTTCAGTATTGTATTTCATAGTTCTAAACCCGGCTTATATGTGCGTATATACGGTAATATCGTATCTAGGGCTGTGAATATTGTACTCGTCCAAAATGCCGCATAATATACAGATACACTAAAATGCATTAATTTAATTACGGTACGTTTGATACGATGCATGGTTAAGTGACACGAGTCTATGTGCAAAATTTCAGTTCGATAAAATTACGGAAAGTGTGTCATTTTTATTACACGCTTTTATTTAGGTCACAATGTTTGTATGTTGTATCCATCCACCCTTCCTTCAAATCTTGAAACGTAACATTAAACCACTTCTGATGGTCCTAGAGATCTAAAAATTTTACCACAGATAGATCTTGGATGACATTGCATTGTATCAAAATTGTATCGAATGAACCGTATTGAAATTATTGCATTTTTAGTTTATCTATAGTCTATACTAGTAGACCCGTCGTGCGTTGCAACGATCAAAGTAAAAAGGAATAAATTTAAAGAAACCAATGAGTGGTATGTTTAAAAATAATTCTGAAGAAATCTTCGTGGAAGTGTGAAAAAAAATCCAAGTTTCATAGCAAAAGGATAAACAAATTAATAATTAAATAGCGTACGAAAGAAGAAACGATATTAAGGGCCCGGCCCCAAAAATGAGTGATATTATCGTTTTTTTTATTGCCATTGTACTCATTTTTTAAACGTTTAAGATTTTATTCACTATTCAGTCATTAACAATCTTGACAAAGAATGACATATGTATCCATTATTATACAAATTGAAATTAACAGGTGTTTTGAACTTTATATCTTGCCCAGAATGGGCCCTGGGGCCCTTAATGTTGTTTTTATCTATTGTACTCAATATATATTCCTCAATATCGTGTAAAATTGAATAGGGAATACAATGATTAAAGTTCAGTAAAAAGACTTTTTCGAAGGAATGGAAATTAAGAGTTGAGTGCCTTATAGTAATATAGGCTCTTAAGTTTTTATATTCTAAGTTTTGTCAAAATCCAGTTTTTTTCTCAATATCTAACTCTTAAACTACTTTTTATATACCTACAATAGGGGGAAAATAGCATTAAGGGGCCCTGGCCCATTCGGTGCAAGAGGTCAATTTCAAAAACCTGTTCATTTTAGTTCATTTTTATTGTGGCTATATTTCTCAAGCTCTTTAAAAAGTAAATAGGAAAAATATCTTAAACATATACGAAAAAAGATATTTGGGGCCCCGGCCACGAAGATATTGGCATTAGAAGTGCAGTGTCTATAGTATTTTAATATAGGCTACCAAGTTTTTGTGTGCAAAGTTTGGTGAAGATCTATTCATTTACTAAGTAGCTAACGTAGAAACTATTTTTTATATAGCTCATATAAGATAAAAACGACATTAAGGGTCCCAACGCCCATTCTGGTCAAGATATAAAGTTCAAAACATCTGTTCATTTCAATTAGTATAATAATTGATACATGTGTCATAATTTGTCAAGATTGTTAATGACTGAATGGTGAATAAAATCTTAAACGCTTAAAAAATGTGAATTTTTGGGCCCCGCAGCCCCAAAGGAATGAATATTAGCAGTTTAGTGCCCTATAGTATTTTAATATTGGCTATCAAGTTGTCATATACACATTTTGGTTAAGATCCAATAATTTACACAGTAGCTAAAGCCTAAACTAATTTTTATATAGCTCGTATAAGCAAAACATGACGATATGGGCCCCCGGCGCCCCATGAGTGTTAAATTTTGAAAAAAGTGATAGTTACCATCCCGGGAGCATACTCAACAGTCTTGAAAAGTTTCATTATGATCGGGTGAATGGTTTAGACAGCTATAAAGGACATTCATACACACACAAACATATTTAAATATTTATATATATATATATATATATTCTTGAAAAATACCCACACTTTGTAGCGGAAGTGTGCTAACCCTTTATCCAAGTATTAGGTGATGGTTATTACAATTTTTTTTTGCCAAGTTAAATTTCAGATTCAACTATTTAGTTAAAATCTTATGAGAAACAGAGATATGCCATTTTACCGCGTGAGTTGTTTTCACTTAATGCAGTGCCTTTTAACATAACCTTACTATTCAAAAGATATGACTTATTAAATAATGATTCTTGCCGACCATAATAACTAAATTTACAATTTCATTCCCACTTGTACCAAATTAACATAACTTATATGTTTTCCGAAAGAGCTCTACCACCCTCGTCACTCAAAAATTTAATATATAATTACGAAATTGCATCGTATCACAATTGTAAGTTATATATTTGTAACCACGTCTATGAGATAAAGAACATGTTGCACTATCCCTTTAAAAGGCAAAAGCTAATTGACTCATAGCGCAAATAAACAAAATTATAAATGTACTTTCTAAAATACTATTTTTAAAAAAAACGGTCGTATTAAAATGATATAAAAAAATGTGCACACCATATTTAGACATATAGAAAGCTGGCCGCATAAAGTAAAGTCTTGTTATAAAGTAAATGTACTGGACCAAAATAACTCTTCATTTTGACGTATTCGTAATCGTCTAAACAGGGAAATAATATTGAACATTTTTATGTCTCTATATTTTACGATTTATATTTACGGTTTATAAGCAATGTGTATAATTTCAAAAAGGAATCTTTTTTTTTGTTCCCTATTTCGGATAAGGCATCACATTTTGTAAATTATATTCAATGCACACACACACACCAGATTTTATATCTGAAAAAAAAATACATTAAAAAAGAAGATTCAACCGTCTGTTACTATGTGCATCTTAAAAATAATTAAAAGGCAATTTTAGAAATGTCCTATGCTATTCTGAATACAGAGGCATGAACATAAAAACATATTCAATTCGCAATTCATATTAATTAAGCGTTTTCAGGATCACTTCATTAAATTTAGTCAACTTTTGTTAATACGTTCGGTAGTGAAAGTTTATAATGTATAGTGTATATAAAGCTTAAGTAAACAGTTTTAAAGTGTACGTTTATTTGACATAGGCCATCACCTTCAACATAAAATAAACTCGCTACATCTATGGTTTTAAATTAAATGTCGAGTTATGAATTAAATTTTTAAAAAATCCCAATTTTATTCATTGCATGTAAAATATTAATACAATGCATCGTGAAAATAATTGAAATAAAATAATTTAAACGCATATGTAATATATAAAGCTCAGTTGATATTTTTATGTTTGTTTGTTTGTATCCATTAAAAAAAGGCCACTGCTTTGTTGACATTTGTCCAAAAGATCTCTGCCACTGTCGTCACTAAAAAAGCTCTTATATATTTACGACACTGCAATGTAACACAATTGTAATTAATACAATATTTGCAACAGCGTCTATGAGATAAAGATAATAAAGATAAATAAAAAAAATTAGGCTATACTCCTAATTTTAAAAAAACAAAAAAAAACAAATCAATTTTATGTTAAAAATGCATGTGAAACCATCACAATACTCGATTTTAAAAATGGACTATGTTAATTCATCATCAAAGGAATGGACATAACATATTCAATTCGCAATACAAAATAATTAAGCGTTTTCAGGATCACTTTATTTAGTTTAATCTACTTATGTTAATAAGTCGGTAGCCTAAGTTTAAATAGTATGAGTGTATAGGTTATGTAAAAGACAACAGCTTATGTAAAAGACAAACAAAATATAAATGTTATATTAATAGGACACAGCTAAATTTAAGATGCGTACACGAAAATGTGCGCACAGTAATCAGGCGATAAAAGATTTTAAAACGTGCACCGCTAAAAATGAAGCCTTGAAAAAAATACTGACACAATTATTACATAATTAGGTTTTTCATTAAATGTCGAGTTATGGAACAGAAAATAATTAAAACAAATTCGCAATTAAATTTAAACGTGTAAACAATTAAATCTTATGCATCGTAGGGCAGTTGTAATTAAATATGTTTACGTGTCTATCTAATATATAGAAAGTAACAGTAAAGAAAACGACAATTATTTGTACTACACAGCTCAAATTATGAAGCGTACACGAAAATGTGCGCACCGTAATTAGACATTATAATATTTTTTCAAATGCGCACGGCTGAAAATAAAGTATTGGCATTGGGGAAAAAAACGTCACCAAAAGTAACTCGCTTTGAATGGCATTTGAACGTCCGCGTAAATTTGTTCAATACAGAAATGAGGTTAAATTTTTTATTCTTTGTCTCTGCATTTTCTGATTTTTTAATTTACGGCATTCGGGCAAAAGGGACAATTACAAAAACTAACTTAAAACCACCTTCAGGGTAAAAGGAACCGTCCTGCCAAATTTGGTCCCCGTCCGTCATTTGGTTTTTCCGTGATTGTCTAACAGAAAGTCGAAAAGTGAAACATACAAACATACAAACATACAAACATACAAACATACAAACATTTGAGCTTTATATATTAGATATAAGCATCAGTACCCGTCTGCTTTGTTGACATCCATGAGTTCACCACGTGAACACATCGCCGTGGTATAAACGTTGTTTATTATAAGTTTTTAAAAATAGCTGTAAAAACAAAGTTTTTGACTATAAATCCCTTATATATGAGACATAACTAAAAGTAGTGATTATGTTAAAAGCGTGTCCTTTTTAAAAAAAAATTTTTAAAAAATATTTAAATTAAATTTATTAGAATGTAAAGTCGTCTGCTAGAGTTGACCTCCACGGCTCACTGGATTCACTCCAGCCCTGGTTTACCGAATTCCCGAGTTTACATCAAGGGCAGAGGAGGTCAGCGCGTTTCAGTCTGTAAATGTTTGTAAATAAAAGCGTGTCCTTTTAAAAAAAAGATTTTTTTACATTTTACTTATTTACTTTTGTTTTTACACCCGACGACGAACGACAAGATTTCGAAGTTAATATAAGGGGTTTAAAATTAAACAACCCCGTAAAAACAAAGTTTTTGACTATAAATCCCTTATATATGAGACATTACTAAAAGTATTGCTTATGCTCAGTATGTTGTTGTTCGTCGGTCGATTCGACGAAGACCACTCTAGTCATCCGAGGGTTGCTGGGACTGGCTCTGTTTGTGCGTGCGCAGATGGCTGATGAGGCGATCCTTGCACGGAGGGTTCGGGAACAGAAGGGACAAGGGACGAGTGGGACATCTCCAGGAGGGCTGAGAGCATGGGACTTTCGGGCTTGCCTCTTCTTTTCTGCGGAGGTGATCCGGTTTGCCTGGCATGACTTGGAACCTTCGTGGATGGAAGAACGCCAGGTGGATCGGTCTATTGCAGCACGTTCCCACGTGTCTGGGTTGATGGCAAACGCTTTCAGTGAGGCTTTCAGTGTGTCTTTGAAGCTTTTCTTTTGACCACCGTGGGACCGCTGGCCATGCTGGAGCACGCCATTGAAGAGTCTCTTTGGCAGTCTCTCGTCTGGCATTCGGACCACGTGCCCTGCCCAGCGAAGCTGGGACTGCATCAGGAGGGTGAATATGCTGGGGAGACCTGCCTTGGTCAGTACCACTGTGTCTGGAATTTTATCCTGCCACTTTGTGCCGAGGATCTTCCTGAGGCTTGTTGCATGAAAGTTTTTTGAGCAGGGACTTCACATTTATTTACCCTCCCCCCCTTCCCCATCGTCACAAATCGTCACAAATTGTTGACCCCCTCCCCCCTAGGTGCGTGACGTCATTTATGGACGGCCCCTTAGCATTAAAAAACTGCTATTTTTTGTACTACATGATAAACAGTAGAAAAAGTAGATATAGATGTCTATACAAACCATATTACCATGTGTTCTATAAAAAACCGTATTACTATGTGTTCTGTAAATATCTTATCAACAGTTGTCTATAAAAGTCATATCAACATTAGTCTATGAAATACCCATACCTTTATGTTGCTATAGAATAACCATATCACCCTACTTCTATGATAACCTTATCACCCTGTATCTATAGATAACCTGATTGTCATTAGTCTTATATAACCTTATTACCCCATGGGCGTTAAAAATGTTCGTCACAGTGATGGAAAGGACGGTAACTCACACTGATTGTCTACCAGCGTGAGTGCTCTCCCCTCAATATAGAGTTACCGATTGTTTTCGTAGCCTATGTTCTTCCCACTAAGATGTCTCATCTCTTCCACTAATTGAATGCTGTTCTCAAGCTGGCCAGCCACTACCCCAAACGTTAGGTGACCCCTTTACGTTGTTTTACACAGAAGGGGTGCTAGAATTGATTATTTTTAAAAAAAAATATATTTTAAAGAATTATTTAGATCAGTGGTTCTCAACCTGTGGTCCGCGGACCACTAGTGGTCCGTGAGGATGAACCTGGTGGTCCGCGAGTTAAGGATGAAATTTTAATTGTTCAAAAATATAAAACACGAAAAGGCATACATGTTGTCACTTTTTAAAAATATATTGATTAATTTTAATCACTCGATGGTAATAGCATAGCGCCGAAAACAATATTTTTATTCTATGTTTACTTTTAGCTATAACGGAAATCACACGGTGTCACACCAGACTCTAAAAGACTATAGTGGTTATATTGACATTCAAAAGTAATTCTTTGAAACCATTGAGTAAATTAGCCTTAAATTGATATTACAAGTATTAAAGTAATACATTAATTAAATTGATTGAAGACATGGATATATTTCTAATAAAGAGAACAATCAAACATAAGGACAATAATGAATACTCAGACCCATCCTCACAACTTGTGTGTGAATCAAATGCAGTTCCGAAGAAAAAAAAGACGATTTGCCATACGACGGTATGATGAAGATTATTGGCGCTTTAGGTTTATATGCTTCATTGCAAAATAATCAACCCAAATCAGAGTCTGTAATATGCCTGCATTATGGTTTGCTGTTCTGGCTTTAACTTAAAGAGTTGAATAAATTTAATTCATCTCTGCAAGGAAAGCAGACACATTTTATTACTGTCAGTGACAAAGTGTATTTTTTAAAGAAAAAGCTTTATCTTTGTAAAACAACATTATTTCATGGGAACTTTCACCTGTTTGGTCAATTGTACGAATTCACAGAGAGACCAGGAAATGCTGAAATCAACAAACAACTGCTGATAAATTTTATTTCTGACCATATTCAATCACTGCAGGATCAATTTAACTTCTACTTTGGTGATTTGAGCGTTCAGAGATATCGTGTGTTTCCAGTCCTTTTCTTGCAAACATTGACTCATTACAGTTACCAACAGCGAATTTAAACCGATTCATTGTACTGAACAGCGTTACTACTTTGAATATGTTGCATCAGAAAGTGAACTTGATGAAATTTCGGAGTTCTCAGAGCTGTATCAAAAAGCTTTTAAAATCCTTGTACCCTTTGCAACATCATATCTTTGTGATTCTTGATTTTCTGCATTTTGTTATCAAAATTAAACATCGTTCCCGACTTGAAAATGAAGATTTATGGAGTCTTTCAAGTATTACACCTTGTTAAGATATTATGAGCTCAAATGTACAAGCTCAAGGCTCGCACTAAATAAATTAATGTAGCAGTCTTACTAACTCTAACTACTGTTTATGACTTAAAGTTGTTGTTTTTTATAGAGAGTTATAAGAATGTAATAATAATATAAGTGTAAGAATAGTATAAACGACATTTGTTAATTAAGAAAAGAAAGATAATACTTTCGGTTTCCATTCAATATTGTTTTTGGAGCACGCAAATCGTAGCATTTTATTAAAGTTTTACCAACATGTATGCTAATAACTAGTTACATATAAAATATATTTATATTAACATTTCCAGCACGGCAGTAGCTACATTTTCAGTAGTGGTCCGCGGCTAAGACACACTTTTTAGAAGTAATCCGAGAATCTCAAAAGGTTGAGAACCACTGATTTAGATTAGGGCCCTTTGTTAGGTTAAAATATGTAAACGTTTCAACTACTAAAACTGAAAACTACATATTGGATACAAATTCTTTTAACAATTACGCTACAGAAACGAAAAACCAAGAGGCTTAAGTCGTATCATAATGTGCCGCTGCTGTGCTGTTAACTTTAATTGATTCTTCAAATTTGTAACCCGCTCCTGTTATAAAAGCAAAAGTTACTGTACCCCATCAATTTCAAACATGAGCAAATAGAGTATTCAGGGCGGCACTTTTTTGAGGGCAGAAAATCATATGTTGTCAGTTAGCTTCTAAAAATGAAAGAGTTAAAGCAACCAAAAAATTAAAGAGAAAAAAAAAGCCAAGGTGAAAATGAAGAAAAAAACAAACAAAGAAACTATATTAAAATATGTGAATGTTTCTAATGCCAAAACTTCAAACTACATAATGAATGTAAAGTCTTGTGATACTAATGCTAATGAACCGAACAACTGAACTGAAGTAGTATACCTTCATGATACTAACGGGCTGTTACCTTTATTTGAGAGTGCACCGAGATTGAGTGTCCAACATATTAACATTAACTTCTCCAAATTAGACACGAAACTTAAACCAAAATAGAGATGAGACGGATAACTCGGGAATGATTTTAACGTAAGTAAACTTCTGAAAAAAAAATTTTGCTTACTGAAAGGGTTTATTATACTAATGTATGATTTTTAAAATTTTAATGTCATCTATTTTATGGAATAAACAAAAATAATGAACAAAATTGCTCATATAATGGAATTAAAAACTAGCATAAAATAAATCCAAAAGTAGCCACTCATGGATCAAGTGCCCAATATTACCAAAGTTTATGCAAATGAAAGAAATCAGAAATTGGATTAAAAAAAAACTATTAAAAAAAGAACAACAACACTTTGTCTCTAAAGAAAACAAAACAGAGTGGCAAGAATTTCTTGTTAGAATGTTTGACATTTTAAATGCTGGAAAATAGAATTTGGATTTTTGCTCACATAATCTCTATATATAATTCGCCAGAAACTAGAGCAAGCAATACGACGCAGTCTATATATAGGTAGTAGTGTTCACACCAGCACCAAGCCGCACTATGCGCACCGCACTGAGACGCGCTATATAGAAGGAGAGGAAATAATCTTCAAAACAAGTACCATTAAGCGCACTGCGGGAAGTTTGTGCCCGTTCTTTTCCCCCTTTCTTTGCACTATCTATGAGCAATTCTGCGGCGTATGCTACGCCACGGGTCGGATCTAGTACCACATATTATTCGATAACTCCATATATTTCCATCTGGGATCAAACAAGTCCACTTGTGCGATGTGGAAAGATTGACAATCAGAAAAGAGATGCTGCTGAATCTTTCAAACATTTCGTTAAAACATAAAATGAATCTGCGTACGATATTTGTGAAATGGTTTTAAATAAGTTTAAAGCCGGTAGTCTTAAAATAATAGATTGCAGAGGCCCAACTTGTGTTAATGCTTCTTCAATTCTTGAAAGTATACAGGAGTTCAAGAAAGACGTAAATCTCAATGTCAATATTTCGTAAACAGTTTCCAACTGAAACGAACTTTAAAAATTTTTTTTTAAATACACTATAATGTTGCTACTCAATCTTTTCCATGTCCACACACCATTGGAAATATCCTAATTGTTGCTACAGACAGGGCATTAAATATACTTCAGGATTCAAAATTGTGAATATACACCATGGAGCCATTTTGAGGTTATTTTGAAAGCAATATAAAAGCCGACGGAGGCATATAAAAGCTAAACATGTTATCAGACGCAGGAACTTTGCTAATCACAATGACATCTTTTTAATTAATTTATTTTTTGTTGACATCTATATTTTGACAACACTTACTATCTGGAAACATGTATTTTATGAAATGAATGATGCCCGAAATTATTTATAATCGTATAGAGCTAATTAAATGATTTACAGAGGCAACTCACAGAGAAACTAATTGAATACTTAAAGGATGCTTTGATTTCGGTAAAATTTCAAGTGGAGACCTTATCATTTTAATTGAATCTTCAAGTCAAATTACGGGATAATGAGTTTTACGCGATCCAAGCGAATATATAGTTGTGTAAAAAAAAGCAGTTGCGAATAAAGTTGTATTCTTCATATAATGAGATCACTGTAGAAATTCATGTGAGGTTTTTGGCAGTTATGGAATTCGGAAAACATATGATTTTCGTACATGAGCTATTCTACTGGACTTTGAAATTTGAGTATTAGAGTAATTAAGTATCTCATATGACATTGTCAAGCAATGACTATTTTACCTCAGGGTTAAAAACGAATTAATGATTTCAAGCCCACTTGATTTATTCAAGTTTATTAAGATATTTAGGCTTGAAGTGCTGCCTATTATAATATATTATTTAAAAAAATTCCTTAGAATGGTCACAAGTAATGCCAGCTGCGAGAGAAGCTTCTCTAAAATTAAGTAAATGAAAAATAAAACTAAAATGCTACCTCACTTTGGTGAGACCTGTGCTAGAATATGCATCTTCTGTTTGGGACCCATCCACCAAAGAAAACATTGATAAACTAGAACAAATTCAAAAAAGAGCTGCCAGATTCATTACTGGAGAATATTCAAAACTGACTAGAATAACACCATTAGTTAAATCATTAAACCTTGAAACACTAGAGGATAGAAGAACCAAGAGCAAAGTAGTAATCATACTACAAAGTAGCAATTTATTCTAATTTAGAAATACAACACAAAGATAACTTAATACAACCCTCAGATAGACATAAGGATAAAAACACCTTTATTATTCCGTATGCAAGAACAAACACATACAAATTTTTTTCTTCCCCTCCAGAATTCGGGCGTGGTATGGGTTGCCTGAAGAAACCAGGAAAGCCAAAACTTTATCAAATTTAAATCTCTAATAAAAATGCAGGACTAAACACAAACCATAGATAAGCGTAGGACGCAATAATCTTCTGTATAGAAGGAGCGTCTGTAAACAGAGAAGATAAGATAAAATAACTACGATCACTTATGCTATTTCGGCTATTAAGCATGATATTATTGATATATCTAAATCTAAGTTTGCACCATGAGGAAAAACAGATACAAAAATTCAATTTTAATAAAGAAATAAAGTTTTTATGTTATTTCTAACAAAAATGTGGTGAAATCAGGGACGTCACCGTGGGTGTGCGGGGGGAGGGTGAGGACCGCACCCGGTGACACCATCACGAGGGGTGACACCAATACGTAAAATCCTCTATGCTCCCGTTATTTGCACTGGCAGACTCGGAGGAGGTCTATGAGGGAAGGCGTGAGGGCGTGACACTGGTTAACTCGGAGGAGGTCTATGGGGTAAGTCGTGAAGGGTGACATCGTGAACTATCACGCTGGGTGACACCAACCCTAGTGACGCCTCTGTGACTAATTATTAATTTCTAATAAAATTTATACATAAAACTAAAATAGTAGGAAATTATTTTTCCTGGGAGGGGGGGGGGCGGCAAACCTGGGTTCTGCCCCGGGCGGCACATACCCACGCTACGCCGTGTGGAAATGAAAGATATCAAAAGTAACCGCCAGATTTAGCAAAAGGTATGGCGTCTAAGAAAACTTTTATTATAATTATAATTTATTATTTTCTCTTAAAAGTAGTATTATTATCAATGTAATAATAATAGTAATCATAACAACAACAATATAATGATAATAATAATTACTATTACTATTATTAGTGTTATTACTTGTAGAACCACTGAATCCCAGCCAAAAGTTTTGTTTAAAATGTAATCTCACGTGAAAGCGCAGACGGGCGAAGGACTTGTAAGCTGACACAGCTAGTGAGATGGGGTCTATAAATAGAAATCGATGCATTGTGACACCGCCCTGAGAATGCTGTGAGCTTAGATGACATTTACTTGGTGTCTCTGGGCTGGGAGGGGTGGGAAAGATCAGGCATAAATAAAGAAAAGGGAATATTCTGGGGTTGTTTGGAGTGGAATGAAGATGCGACCAATAATTTTCTGACTTTTGACGATTATTTTGAGTCATACAAACTGAAATCCCCCTTTCTCCCCAACATAAGAAACATAAAAAAACTGTTGAAGACTTACACTAATAAATTGGTAGATAACATTTCTATAGCACCCTTAAACAGTTTTTTTAATCCCTTCCACAAGTTGAGTCGATATCAAATGTTTAAAAAAAGTCCATCTATTTTCAAATCACATGACCTCACGCGTTGACGTATAGATCAACATCTACTGAAATAAGGAGTTTAACAATTTTCTCACTCGAGATTCCGTTCAAACGTTTCATTAGGTCAAAGAAATACTCCAGTACACTTAGGTAATACAAGCACCTTCACAAACTCGCAGACTGTCAAAGAATCTTCCCAGACTTTAACAAATGTTCACAGACTGTCACAAATATTCCCAGACTGTCACTGATCGCCCAAGGCTGTCACAGATAGTCACTGATTGCCTCAGAGCTTCACAAATCTACCCTCATATCTTTGAACATTGTAAAGTTTACTGAAATTTTACGGATTGTTACGCGGAGCAACTCTAGAATTCTAGATCTTTGGTGTGTTCAAATTTTCAATAACTTTTGTAGAAGAGCAAACTTTCTCTCGGCCGAGAAGCAATGAAAGATTAGAGGCCATTAAATAGGCTTGATTTAGATAACAAGAACAAGTTACAAGGCAATATATTTTCAGTATACTCAAATTAATAATAATAATAATAATAATAATAATAATAATAATAATAATAATAATAATAATAATAATAATAATAATAATAATAATAATAATAATACTTTTTAAAAATTATTTTTTAAAAATTTATTATTTTTATTTTATTTTTTAAAAATTATTATTAAAATAGTAGCTAACAAACCAGAGCTCAAATAAAAACATATGTTTTCATTGTGGGTTAATATTGGCATAATATAGGAAAAAGTGAATTCACACAATGGTTTTCAAGCACATAACTTAGTATAACAAATGTTCGTATAATTTATAACAACGAAATCACGCTCATGAAAAGCCATGCAGTTAGTCTCATCTTTTAAGGGTCTCGTACATCACCTATGATCTTCCTTGTTTCCTGGTCTCCTCGTGGCATGCGCCCTATTAAAACCCTCTATCGCCTCTCGGTAATTATGACCAAGACAGTCTCACTTACCATTAATTACCGTCTGTTAAAACCCAATGAGGAAATGATGGGTCGGCGGTATAGACTCAATGAAACGTCTTATAAAATAGGTTTTCAAACTCTACTTTTGTTTCTGGCGCCTGTTGACTGTTAGTTAAAAACATGGTTGTATAATGGAATATCATTTCAAGGCATTATTAAACAATTCCAATAACCGTGGACATGTCGATTTTGTGATGCAAGTCAAGAGTGGTAAATATATGTTAGGTCAAAGTGCAGACACAATTGATTCCAAACGCACGTGGTTAGCTTTTAAAATGGTTTTTAAGCTCAATTTTGAATAAATAAATTACAAATATGTAAATCATATTTGTATGTAGTTTGAGTCAGAGGCGTCACTAGGAATGGTGTCAACCGGGGCGGTAGCTCATGGTGTCACCCCCTCACGACTTACCCCATAGAACTCCTCCGAGTCACCCAGAGCAAAATAACGGAAACATACAGAATTTTACATTTTGGTGTCTCCCCTTGTGATGGTGTCACCCGGGGTGGCCCGCCCCCACCGCACCCCCTTAGTGATGTCCACTGGTTGAGTACCCCTTTAAATCTAAAGTGATACGAAATATATGTGTAAATTAGACAGAATTTTAAGTTTCATTAACTTTACGCAAAAATTAAGATAAGTTGGATTGAATATTGAAACATCTTATTTGATATATTTGATTTAGTATTGAAATATTTTACAAGGTCTCAAAAGGGATGGTTTGATTAGATCTTGAAATATCCAAGATTTGGTTTGACTAAATCTTAAATCATTCAAGGAATAGTCTGATTATTTCTTGAAAAAAAAAGGAAGGAAAGTTTCGACAAAAATTGGGGTCGGCAATTTTTTGAATCGGAAGAGCCAAACGTTACTATTTAGAACATTTTCCAGTTTTGTAAGAGCCACTAACATGAGTTTTGAACATACAATAATATAGTTATTAATTTTTGCGCATGGACCTAGAGAACCGCACCTTGTCATCGAAAGAGCCGCAGGTTGCCGACCCCTGGACTAGATCATGAAATATCAAAGATGTGTTTGACAAGATTTTGAATATAGCAACATCATTGTAGCTCGACTTTAACCTTCTTCAGAAATAATATTTCTGCAACTTAAAACAGAAAAAACAAATTTCAACCCAAATTTTAAAGAACTATAACAAAAATTAAAGAAATAAATTGAATTATAACAGAACTTAAATAATTGAATTTACACTTATACATTACATAAACGAAAACATGTGTGACGAGTGACGACAATACAAATATTTACTGTCTCTGATTCTTCTGTTCTTAGAATCAGTTCTCCGAGTTCGTCCCCTTGCTACCAATGAAATACTACCTTATATTGCTACATCTTACCTTTGAAATGCTACTGCGCACGCCATGAAATGCTGTCTCGCACCACTGAAATACTACCTCCCGGTCCCTGAAATGCTACCTCGCACCCCCTGAAACGCTACATCTCGCTTTCAAAATTTGACCTGTGTTAGCACTTTCATATTGCCAGTTCTGGTTGGTGTGCCAGCACTCTCATATTAAAGAAAACTGTCGTGACGCTTGAGCAATTTCATATTTTCACTTGTGCCGCGTAATTTGCATGAGCACTCTGGTCTGCAGCTTAACTTCTGTTATAATGGGTATGGAGACTATCATAATTTATTATTGTCCACACTTTGTAAGAGCACTTTGAAAATGTCACGTCCGTTACTCGTTATGTCAAGTCGGTAAGTGTAAGAGTCACGTCCGTCTGTTCGTTGTGCCACGCCTGTGTCAGAGTCATTCCCATTACTTGTTGGTTGTCCCACGTCTGTAAGTGCCAGATCACGTTCGTTATTCGTTGTTCCACACCTGTAAGCGCCAGAGTCACTTTCGTTATTCCTTGTGCCACGCCTGTAATATCCAGAGTCACGTTCGCTATGCGTTGTGCCACGCCTGTAAGTGCCAGAGTCACGTCCGTGTTTGTGTTGCTGTCTCTATTTGTCACGACTGTCTTCGTGTGATTAATGTCCCTTTCCTCCAGCTTGTCACAGTTCTGACATTTTTTGTCTCAACCCTTCACACGATATCTTTAAACATCACTAGTTATCTCGAGCTCTGGTTATTTCGGGGAATCTTCAAAAATATAAACAGAGTGTTGACGTTAGAGTTACCGGTCGTCATCTCTAAACGAAATGGTTATGTTTTATTATTTTTGTAAACGACCTTTCGGGAAAAAAAAGTTTATGATACACGCGAAAAAATATCAACGATGGCATAAAAAATAATTATACTGGCGGTAAAGATAAGATAAAATATCCCATATAGCTTGAATTATTAATAGGAACGCATTTACTGGAAAAGTAACAATTCTAACTTTAAAAAAAAAGAATGGTGCTGTTGTTAATTATCTTTATACTGCCGACCTGAGATGACTATATTGTCAGATAAAGACCCCTCCAAAAAACAACATATTTAGTTTTTAAAAAATACGGTAGTGAATGCTGGTAAAAAAATAAAATAAATGATACCACGTCTGCCGAAGTTGCTCACGTGGTATTAAAATAACGACAGTGACGAAATCTCCATCAAGTCTACTGACGTCATCTGTGATGATTGAATCTGCGCCGTTCATCGCCGCCCAATTAGTCGCATCAGTTGTCCTGCTGTCATTATCAGTTAAATTATTCCAGACCTAACTTTCCGTTCGTGTCGGTTGTTGATCTCGTTCTTGATACGGGCGTCATCGCTAATCCTGGTTGATCTGGATATTTGGTACACTCTGATTCATTCCGTGAGTCACTGTACAACAACACTCTGATTCATCCCGTGAGTCAATGTACAACAACACTCTGATTCATCCCGTGAGTCCCTGTACAACAACACTCTGATTCATCCCGTGAGTCACTGTACAACAACACTCTGATTCATCCCGTGAGTCAATGTACAACAACACTCTGATTCATCCCGTGAGTCAATGTACAACAACACTCTGATTCATTCCGTGAGTCACTGTACAACAACACTCTGATTCATCCCGTGAGTCCCTGTACAACAACACTCTGATTCATCCCGTGAGTCCCTGTACAACAACACTCTGATTCATCCCGTGAGTCAATGTACAACAACACTCTGATTCATCCCGTGAGTCACTGTACAACAACACTCTGATTCATCCCGTGAGTCACTGTACAACAACACTCTGATTCATCCCGTGAGTCCCTGTACAACAACACTCTGATTCATCCCGTGAGTCAATGTACAACAACACTCTGATTCATCCCGTGAGTCCCTGTACAACAACACTCTGATTCATCCCGTGAGTCCCTGTACAACAACACTCTGATTCATCCCGTGAGTCACTGTATAACAACACTCTGATTCATCCCGTGAGTCACTGTACAACAACACTCTGATTCATCCCGTGAGTCAATGTACAACAACACTCTGATTCATCCCGTGGGTCACTGTACAACAACACTCTGATTCATCCCGTGAGTCAATGTACAACAACACTCTGATTCATCCCGTGAGTCACAGTACAACAACTCTCTTATTCATCCCGTGAGTCCCTGTACAACAACACTCTGACTCATCCCATGAGTCACTGTACAACAAAAACATTTTTGTTTAATTAATTAAAACATAATAATTGTATCCCATCGTCTGTGATGCGACTGAAGTAATGTTTTCTTTGGAAGTGGAAGTAAAATATAAATAAATTTTAATTAAATACGTCGTCAATCGGAAAAACAAATGTAGTCCCGGTCCTTCCAGACAAATGGATGCTTGTTTGTTTGTGGTGATAGTTGGTGACATCTCTTCAATTATTCTCTTCCGTAACAATTGGGTCTAGCATCGGCCCACACAAATCATTAGATGTTATTTTAAAAAAAAATACTATTACTATTATTTATATTTTTGTAGAGCTAGATGACATGGTCAGGTCAGACGGCGGAAAACAGAGGCGTCGATAGCAAATACTGGGTCCTTGGACAAACTAAAATATCTGGCGCCCACCGATAATTAATATCTCACAAGTACACTTGAAATATATGTGACATTGGAAGTCTTTTTTATGCGCGTGGGCCCGATAACATATGTGCGCCTGATACGCCTCAGACTCTGAAATAATTTAGATTGGAATGGTGATGACAAAAGCTGAAAGTATTTGTGATTTCAGGATAACTAGAGGCAACGATGGAGGGATTGGTGTTGTAAGAATGGTGAAAGAAATAACTGTTGTTGTTATTGGAATGCTGGGAGAGTAGAGTCAGAGGGTTGTTGAAAGACTGATGACACAGTTTCTGTTGGTTAGACGAAGTGCATGGGATTACAACGCTTCATATATAGATGAAGTGCTTGAGATTGCACCGCTGATTATATAGATGAAGTGAGTGGGTTTGCAACGCTGAATATATAGGGGAAGTGCGTGGGATTGCAATGCTGATGATTTAGATGAAGTAATGGCGATTTTAAAATGTGCAACTTGTTTGAAACCGATAACAAATCTTAAGGTGTTAACAAAAAAATTCCTTGTAATTATATTAGTAAAGAAAATAATAGCAATACTAAATACCCAGGAAATAAGTAGGCTATGTGACACCCACGTATATTTTAGGCAACACTCATACGACCCTGTACAAATCTTATAGATGACGAAATATAAATGACTCTCACACTGCGTCCACTAGCCACTCCTCAAAAGTGACTACCCCAATGAACTTCACCGCAGGTCCCCATCTTCCTATTATTTTTAAAAAGTCCAGCACCGATCTATTCATCTAAATCTCCATCCATCTATTAATCTATACTCTATACACACATTCATCCATCTAAACACCTAGCTATCGATGCTGCTTATCTATTAATATATCTTACTATCTATCGGCTGGGACCTGAGTGAAAACAAACAACGCATGGACGATCTATCGACCAAATAATTAAAGCCATAAAATTTATTCTTAGGTGTCTAATAAAATATCGGTGAGACTTCAATCAGGATTTTAGTAAATCAATATATGTTGTTAAACCAGGGTATGTATTGGCCTGAAAAGACTACAGAACAAGGAAAGTTTCAACAAAAAGCCTCCTTTAACAAACAACTAGATACAAACAAATGAAATTAAATTTAAAAAAAAATAAAATGAAAACTTAGCTGCGGTGTAACCCAAAGCCAAAAGGAGCTTGGTTTCTTGTCAGCTTTAACATTGCTTCCCATTTTTTCTGGTTCATCTGTCATCTCTGCATTCTGCCAGTTCATTGCACACTGTATTCTGTGAGTTCATATCACACCTGGACACGGCATTCTAATATCGCGGTGTCAAGAACGCGCCAAGAGTTTAGGTATAGGTGGTTATTTTTTGTGTGGATTTATTTGTCTTTCAGTCCTTACAGGCTCATAGTACTTATATTTCTGTTTTACTTTCCTGCCAGTTGTTGAATCTTGATGAAGATCTTGGAATGTGTAAATACCTAGAATTTGTTTACTTTGTTGATCTTTGTCTGTTTTACTTTCCTGCCAGTTGTTGAATCTTGATGAAGATCTTGGAATGTGTAAACACCTAGAATTTGTTTACTTTGTTGATCTTTGTCTGTTTTACTTTCCTGCCAGTTGTTGAATCTTGATGAAGATCTTGGAATGTGTAAACACCTAGAATTTGTTTACTTTGTTGATCTTTATCAAGTTTCACTATGTCTACCTGGTTTCTTCTTGCACTCCGGTCATCGCTGACACTTTTATTTATTTATTTTTGTTTTTCTGGGTTTGGTTTGGGATGCTAGAAAGATGTAAATGGAGACTATTTTAACTATTTTAACGCTAAATAATGTTAAGAATTTTAAATCCATTCTTCGAAGGCTGAAAGAGAATGCAAAAAGATGTAATTTGACTTGACAGAGAGGTGAGTTGATTAATGCCTAGATAAATTGTAGTGTCGGATTACGCATTGGCTTGTTTCTATTTAATTACATTTCAATTGCTCGGGCGTGTTTCTATGTATCTAGTTACATTTTCAATAGCTCCGAATTTAGCTTTCAAGCTTAAACACATCTTATGCCAATATTTAATATGACATTTATTGATCAGTTAGATCCAAGTTCATTATTTACTATCCATTTTCACAATAATTTTTTTTGTCTGTATTTTGTTTGAAACAAGTTGTGTAAAATTTAAGTTAAAGTTTTTATTTTATTATTAGCATAAAGATTGATGTATTATGGGTTTTATTAAAATATGTAATGTGCATTTTACACGTCACTTGTATGTGTGCTTATATGTAATCTATTTAAGTACCACATTGGTGCATTTTATGTGTATGTTTTTATGCATTACAGATGAGGCCGGCTAAAGGCGTATTAAGGCAAGCGACCAATGGAAAATCTGCTGTCTGTGATATGAAATTCACGGAATATCTGATTTTTATGATATGACATTCAAGGAATAACTAATGTATGTGATATGACATTCGTCGTTAACTGAAATACTCTCAACACCAAAGGCAGAATGTGCTCACATCAAACAAGTAACCAACATACTCTCATATCTCAACACAGATGAATATAAAATTCAACACGTTTCATAACTGCCTAAACTTATTACGTATTCATTCCTTGATTCATTGGATGGGTGTAATAGAACGTCAGGCAACGGCCTTGACATTATACATGCACTTTTAAAATCAAAACTAAGCTCATGCACCATACATTACGTTATGATTACGCACTTAGTTAGTGCAAGTTTCTATGGAATGAACAATCCGCGACAAGATTAAACCGATGGACAGATGGGTGGAACCCTATTCAGAACTTTACTCCCAACAAAATCACGTAACCCAAGATGCCACCGATGCCATCAAAAGCCTCCCCCTCATGGCAGAACTGGACGACATACCCACCTTGGCAGAACTAAAAGAAGCTATTGAGCGATCACCTATAGCCAAGGCCCCCGGTCAGGACGGAATCCCACCAGAAATCATCAAGTGCGGCAGCAGTGTGTTGCTGGAACACCTGCATGGCCTCCTCTGCCAGTGCTGGGAAGATGGAGCAGTACCAGAGGATATGAGAAATGCCAACATAATTGCCCTGTATAAAAATAAAGGAGACAAGCGACTGTAACAACTACAGAGGCATTTCTCTCCTTAGCATCGTGGGTAAGGTCTTTGCACGCGTTGTTTTAAAGAAACTGTTAAGACTTGCTGAGAGAGTCTATCCTGAATCACAGTGCGGCTTCCGGGCAGAAAGGTCTACAATAAACTTGATCTTTTCTCTTAGAAAACTTCAAGAAAAGTGGGGAGAGCAACACATGCCCCTCTATCTGGCTTTCATTGACTTAACAAAGGCTTTTGACATGGTCAGCAGAGATGGTCTGTTTACAGTCTTGGCAAAATTTGGCTGCCCACCAAAACTGCTTAACATTATATAGTCATTCCATGATGGTATGAAAAGCACGGTGCAGTTTGACGGATCAACTGCCCCTCCATTTGATATCCTCAGTGGGGTCAAACAGGGCTGTTTCCTCGCCCCGACACTCTTTGGCATCTTTTTTGCCTGTCTGTTGAGACATGCCTTTGGAACCTCAACCGAGGGGATCTACCTACACACCCATTCTGATGGCAAAACTATCCAATCTGGCCAGGCTCAAGTCAAAGAGGAAAATACGAGAAACAGTCATTAGGGACATGCTTTTTGCGGATGATGCTGCCATAGCTACTAACAATGAAGCAGATTTGCAAATCCTAATGGACCGCTTTGCCAAGGCCGCCAGCGACTTCGGCCTAACCATCAGCCTCAAAATGACTAACGTGATGGCCCAGGATGCTGATCCACCCAACATCACCATCAATGGTTGCCAACTTGAGGCCGTGGATCACTTTACATACCTTGGCTCCAATATCACCAACAACCTGTCCCTTGATTCCGACCTAGACATAAGGATCGGCAAGGCCTCCACAACTCTGGCCATTCTCTCAAAAAGAGTCTGGAACAACAAAAAGCTGACCATCAGAACCAAAATTGCTGTGTACCGTGCATGTGTGCTAATCATCCTCCTTTATGCCAGTGAATCCTGGACCCTATACTACAGACAAGAAAGGAGATTGAGTGCTTTCCACATGCGCTGTCTCCGGCGCATCCTGGGAATCGCCTGACAGGACCATGTCACCAAGCATTGAGGTGCTATAACAGGCAAAAATACAAAGTATGACAACTCTTCTCCGCAGGCGTCGGCTCAGATTGTTTGTACATGTGCACAGATTGGAGGATGGCAGAATCCCAAGGGACATCCTCTATTCTGAGCTAGCCAAAGGAAAGAGGACTACAGGCCGGCCTCACCTCCGTTACAAAGATGTCTCCAAGAGAGACCTCAAAGCTATTGGCATCGACATAAATAGCTGGGAGGAACTCACTGGGGACAGGTACAGGAGACAGGCGTTGACTGCCGGGCTAGAAGCAGGAGAAAGAGACCTTCGGCAGGTCGCAGACGCGGACCGCTAAAAGAGGAAAAGGAGAGCAAATCAGCCAACCACAGGTGCTGACTTTCAGTGTCAGAAGTGCGGCAAAGGCTGTCATTCACGAGTGGGCTTGTACAGCTACAGCAGAAGCTGCAGAGCCATGCGCGAGGATCCCACAGGAGCACAGAAACTTCCATCGTCTTACGAGACATAAGGAAGCCAACAACTATGGAATGAACGAATGAGGACAGAGAATGACGACCACGGGTAGCATGTTTTGTGTGAACACTCATGTACAGAGACTAAGTGATGATTTCCTTTTTAATGTTCATACAAGTGGATCTGAGAAGTCGAACAGACACGAGACGTCATCACGTCAGTACTCGTTTTATTTATGTTACTCTCCAACTCATTTGTCTTACACCACCCGCGGCTGAAAACATTATTCCATCACTCAGCCAAAACCTATACTCACAAAAATGCGTGATTTTATCCTCATTAGTGGCAACATGTCTTTTACATTCAAACACATGGGTAGATGTCTTGTAAACACGAGGTTAGCTGTCATATTATTGACTTCACTTGTTTACAATCTTTTCCATTGGTGAATTTTAAATGAGTCATTATTTGAAACTATCAAGTTCTGTTTTGCTATAAAGTTGCCACAATGTTGTTCTTACGCTACGCCTCAATATGTTACTACATACATTATTTTCCTAAGTCGTTTTTGTTTCTTGCTACACTATTTTGCTACAACTTTTATCTTATGCAACAATTGTTGCTAAACGATTTCTGTCATGACGCAATTTCCCAACTCTAACACCTGTTTACACCAATGAGGTCAATGTCAAACTATTAAAAATGTCATCGACACCAGTGAGTCCTAATCCTAAATTTTAATTTTTTTTTGTGTGTCCCATAATCTCGTGGTCGTGGGGGGTTCTAATATTTCCATTGGAACTTTCTCGGGACTTGGTAGACCTTGGCGGCGCCCATCTCCTCTCCAGGTCAGCGGAGGACTTTTTAGCGATAGTCTTTCATCAAAATTTTTATTGTGGCTTTAACGTGGGGTGGATTCCACTCCCTTCAGCTTGTGAGGCGAGCGCACTATTTACTTCGCTATCCAGCCGCTTAAAGTAAGTAAAAGCAAATTTTTAATATATGCAGTCATACTCACCGATATGAAATTTAACCATATAAAATCATTTATATTCACAATCATTATCATACATGAGAATTCTTATTGTACACCAAAAACATGTCCTAAACAAGGTTATTTGGAACCAATGTCATTCTCCTTAACCAAGGTCATTTAATTAACCAAGGTCATTCTCCTTAATCAAGGTAATTCTCTTACACTTCCAATAATTTTCCTAAGCCACTGTCATATACACACACAGCGCATGCCACGTCAACGAGAGAGTAGAAAAACACAATGACTGTCAAGGTTATTCAACTACAGGACAACATAACAGCCATAAACTAAAACCACTTCGCTCAACCTATACAACTCCATCAACTCACAGGTCACATCACTCAGCACACAAACCACACCCAACAACCCACACACCACCCACGCCTATCAACCCACACACCATGACCATCAAAACATGCCACGCCCATCGGCCCACTCACCACGCCCATCAA
The DNA here is from genome assembly GCA_944989445.1 of Ampullaceana balthica. Taxonomy (NCBI): domain Eukaryota; kingdom Metazoa; phylum Mollusca; class Gastropoda; family Lymnaeidae; genus Ampullaceana; species Ampullaceana balthica. The sequence goes on from CALYLW010001076.1 coordinate 181,748, forward strand.
CCCAAATGCAACGCCCATCAGCCCACTCACCACGCCCATCAACCCACACGCACAGGCCCATCATCCACCTCAACACGCCCAACAACCCACACGCCACATGCCCATCAACCCACACACCCACGTCAATATACTCACATGCCACACCGCCCATCAACACACACGCCCACCCCAATTAACCCACACCGCCCATCAACCCACACGCACACGCCAATTAACCCACACGCCACACCACCAATCAATACAAACGCCACGTCCTTCAAACCCACACGTCACGCCCATCAACCCACACGCCACGCCCATCAACCCACACGCCACGCCAAACACACAAACAACAAACATGAACCATTTTTTTTATCTTAGACAAGCTGATAGCCTCTAACACTTTCCCTCGAAACTCTAAATCCAATTACTTCACTCGGGGCAGTTTCACTGTCTTCCAACAATCTATATATAGGAATGGAAACACAAGCCTCTCAATCAATGATCACGAGACCTTTAGAACAACATATCTTTTCTGAAGTTCAAATGATCCATGAAGATTACTGTTTTACTTTAAGTGTACAAGGACAAATTTAAAAAAAAATTAAATTAGAAACAAAACATAAATAAATAAAAAATATAATGGACTTTTAAGTGGCCCCTAGGTGACCAAAGTCTGCAATCATGTTTTGGTGATTTTTTAGCAGATGTTTTCTGTTGATACTTTAGAATACAGGCTTTGAAGCGAACACGTTTTGGTGTCGAGGTTAATTATAATTGTCATTTATATTGGTGGCGATTTGAGACCAAGTGCGTGTAGAAGCCTGTCTGTCCCAAACATGCTGTGGCATGAGTTAACACGACTGCTGATAACAACTACCAATGTCCGGTTTCACTTTCTCTTGTGAACTGATTTTAACGAATCGATTTCTAGCTTTTATGTGTTATAGATTTATCCAAGGATAAAGCATAAGGCACTGATGTCATTGTTATCTCGTCACCATTCAGGCCTTCTAAGTTTTCGGTACAACATTTATGATGCCAGTGTGTTGTATTTTAGAAGGCTATTGAAACATTTTATTATCATTCCGAAGTTGAAACACAATTGGGGCCGTCCATAAAGTACGTCACGCTATTTTATATATATTTTTTGACCCCCCCTCCTCCAGTCACAAATTGTAATAAATCTCAGACCCCCCCCCATCCCCCAAAAATACGTCAAACTTTCGAACAAATAAAAAAAAATATCTCTATATAAATTTCTCCTAAACGACCATGTGCAAATGAGCGTGACGAATGACCTCCGCTGGAGTTGAGAAATCCCAGTGGTGGGATGAAAAGAAAAAAAGAGAGAGGGGGGATGGGTGGCAACAAAGCTTCTTGCGTTCACTTGCCGTTCAGTCGAGTTTTTCCTTCATACAATAACATATGATTCGTAGTGTAGTGGTAATCACGTCTGCCTTACATGCGGAAAATCCTGGGATCAAATCCAAGCGGGGACAATTTTTTAATTTTAATTTTTAAAATTGTTTGTTTCTGCCCGTTCTGTTCCCTCTTTTTCCAACATGACTAAGGCTGATAAACGATAATCCGATTTGAAAGCGACAATCGGTTTTAAATTTCCCAAACCGATAGTCAAATTTTATTCGGCCGGATTTATGAAGTGAAATCTGGCTCGAGCCGAAGCCGGATTTGTTAAAATTGCCGGATTCCAGATTTGCGGAGCCGGAGCTATAATTAATATATTTTAACGCAAACCCGACAAGCCGGATTTGGCCGGATTTATGAAGCAAATTTCTGCCGGAGCCGCATGCGAAATCCGGTACACCCCTAATTTCTGCCAAGTCAGCTATAAAACGATAATTGGTTTAAAATTAAAATAACATAATCGATAACCAGTTTGCCAAAACAACAACAACATGAAATTAACAACCCTAAACATAACATTTGTTAGGGTCGGCCAATCACAGTTTATGTTTATGGGATGGTAGTAATAAAGGGCGGGGTTGGGTAGCAACAATCTCTTTGCACATGTCTCCACGTTTACTCGCTATTTTATTTTATTACTCCGTGCTGCTGTTTGTGTCCACACTCTCACCCTCCCTGCCCCCATTCTTTGCACTACCTATGATGAGCAAAGGTGCGGCGTATGCTACGCCGCGGGTCGTTCTTGTAATTAAAATTTAATGTAAAACACCGTGACGTTGCACATGGCTGGACCCCCACTCCCCCCTGTCACAAACTTTCACACTTTCTTACACCCCCCTCCCCACCCCTGGAGCGTGACGTACTTTATTGACGGCTCCATTATCGATTTTCCAAGGAAAGTTAAATACTTTCCCAATGAATTTCAAGGGGATCTACATGTTTATGGGCATTTAGTTTCGTGTTTTAGATCAGTGCTTCTCAAAGTGATGGTCCGCAGACCGGTGCCGGTCCGTTGGCCATCCGCTGCCGGTCCGCAGACGTTATCAAGAAAGGACCGAAAAATATAATTATAAACCTTCATTTGCAACCATTCATTTTAATTCTATAGAATCATGTCAATTTTTCGGCAATAAGCACATAAAATGAAACAAATAAAATAAAGTAAAATACACTTCGCTACGACTTCAATAAAAGAAAAAAAATATTGCACTTGTCACTGGTGCAACGGAAATATCCTTGCCCGTCCGCCATGCTAAAAAGTTTGAGAAGCACTGCTTTAGATGTATATCTGTGCCATCCTAAGAAATTCCCAAAAATCGGCCAAAATATCTTTTATAGGTTTCTATCATTTTGTGACGTCATTTATATAAAAAAAATAGGGTTCTAAAGGTCACAAATTATAATTTGTTTTTGTGGGTATATAGCTATTTGATTTTTGTCAAATGTTTGAAAAAAGATTTAAAGTTAATTTTTAATTATAGAAACTTGATAAATTTAACATTGATAGCCCCTTTAAAACATAGATGGATTTCAAGTATTTAATGCTCACCTCACGTGACTTGACGTGACCTCCATGTTATGTATGTTACTAAACGCTACGTCTTTGTCCCCCTTTTCAAAACGAGGTTGAAATGGCAGCTTTTAATATAGAATTTCCTCGTCATTCTACCCGACATAATTTTCCAATTTAAATTTGTTTTTAAAAAAAACGATTTAATTTTACAATTGCTTTAATATTTATTAGAACCATTTCATACTTCCCCTATAAAACGGTCGGGTTTAGAATGAGCTTTTGTTGAAGCTCCTATTTCATTTGATTTGAACATAAGGACAAAAGCCGCACATTTTGGATCGGTGAACACCCATCAACGCAAGTCATCTTGAAAAGCTTTTGAATAGTCTTTGGATCATGGCTTTTGACCTGAATATTACTCGACTTAAAGACGTTTGTGCATAAACTAAATGTTTGCACAATCGTTTAAAAAAAAATCTTGTTCTTTTAAAGTAAATTAGTTTTTTTTTAACATTTAAATTTCGATTGATTCTCTCTCGAAGCTTATATCTGAAAGGCGCTACAGTTTCATGTGCGCTATTAACACCATAGAATGTATTTGTTTTTCTTTGCTAACAAAACCGTTAAATGATTTTCAATAGACCTTTTTTAAGTTTTAAAAATATCAAAGATGTTGGAACAGATTTAAAAGATCTTTTTGTCCCATCTTTTGTTTAGTTCTCATGTATAATGTTCCCGCATCGTGTTTTGTAATCATAAATAAGCTATGTGCAGTGTGCGTACATCGTGTTTAGCCTCCTGTAGGTCGTGTGGAGTATGCGTATATCGTGTTTTATGATCGTGTAAGTCATGTGCATCGTGTGTACATCGTGATTTATTCTCATGTAAGTCACGTGCAGTGTGCTTAGACCATGTTTTGGTATCCCGTAAGTCAGGGGTGTCCAAACTTTTTGCATGGCGGGCCAAATTCCTTGAAATGAAGACCCTCGCGGGCCGGATTAAAATTATATACAAATGACATAAGTTGAGAAGTTTTTATAGCAAAATTTTAATTTGTAGGGTGAAAACTGAGATATTGAATGCAGTAAACAGTTGAGGTCAGGCTCAATGCCACTGGTTTTGATACGTATGCTGTAACATAGGCGAGAGTCACTTATTCTTGCCCTCACACGGTTCTTGTTAAAATTCATAACTGAAAATGTCTGCTCACACAAGTATGTCGAGCCAAACAAGCTGAGCATTTTCTTAGCAAATTTTTCAAATCTCTTTGAATCTCTCTTTATCCAGCTGTCAGTAAAAGTCGTTGAGAGAAACCTGTTGTTGTCTGCTGCGAATTTCATTATCACTTTGCAACTCAATGAGTTCCAGCTGCAGATTGCCTGGAGCATTATCAGGGGTCAACAGAGAAAGGTGAAGAAAATAACATGATGTCCTTTTCAATAGTTGCAAAGTCCTGAAAGCGTCTTTGAAATTCATCAGCAGAGGTATGTTGCAGATATCACATCCCTGGCTATTTGCTCATTGAAGCTTCTTTCTGGGAAACTTGTCATGATTTCCTGTAGTGAGGGGAATGTGTGGTATTAGACTGCATTTGAGACAGTTGCCTTTGAAAAAGTTGCAGCTTGTTCCCAAAGGCCTTGATATGTGAATATAGTTGGCTTACCACTGCATTTTGACCTTGAAGATTTGTTTTAAGTACGTTTAGATGTCTTGTCATATCAACTAAAAATGCTAAATCTGCTGCCAAGCAGTATCAGATAATTTTGGCATTGGTTGTCCCTTTATCTTCCATGAATTGCCAAATTTCTTTTTAAGTGCGTAGAAGCGCTGAAGTGCTGTTCCCCAACTGAGCCACCTTTCATCATTGCGATACACAACATCTCCGTATTCTCCCTAGATGTCATGAAGAAACTGCTGAAACTGGCGGTGAAACAGAGCTTTAGAGCGAATAGAGTTTATTGCTTTTATTACTGGCTTAATGACATGATCACATCTAAGATGTTTGGCACAAAATGTTTTAGTTCACCGACGCATTATTCGTTTCCACTTCCTATTCGAAGAAAACAAACTAATGAAATGACGTAATCAACTCTTACGGTAGGCCGTCAATGTTTAAGTACAATTAACTTCATCGGGTTTTAAAACAACCAATTTCCACGTTGTTTAAAAAAATAAATAATCACAGATTTTTGCCATCATTTGACATACTCGAAACAGTAAAAAAGTTCTACTTTTCTAATAAATATACTATCTTTACAGAAATAATACGTCAGTTAATTAATTATTTCAGATGAGGCCGCGGGTCAGTTAAAATGGCGTCGCGGGCCGGTTTTGGCCCGCGGGCCGGACTTTGGACATCCCTGCCGTAAGTCATGTGCAGTGTGCTTAGACCATGTTTTAGTATCCCGTAAGTCATGTGCAGTGTGCTTATATCATGTTTTTGTATCCCATAAGTCATGTGCAGTGTGCGTATATCATGTTTTGGTATCAAATAAGTCATGTGCAGTGTGCATACATCGTGTTTTGTTCTCACGTAAGTCAATTTTAAAATATCATTTTTTATTTTCTCTGTTATGCACATATATACAAAACAATGGTAATAGAAATAATTATGAAACACTAGAGTATACAAGAACCAAGAGCAAAGTAGAAATTGTATATATAGTAATTAATTCTACTTTAGAAATACAACACAAAGATAACTTAATACAACCCTCAGATAGACATAAGGATAAAAACACATTTCTTATTCCGTATGCAAGAACAAACACATACACATTTTCGTTCTTCCCGTCCGGAATGCGGGCGTGGAATGGGTTGCCTGAAGAAACCAGGAAAACCAACACTTTATAAACATTTACATCTCTAATAAAAATGCAGGACTAAACACAAACCATATATAAGCGTAGGACGCAAAAATCTTCTGTATAGAAGGGGCGTCAGTAAACAGATAAGATAAGATAAGATAAAATTAGATAAGATAAGATGATTTTAAAATATTAATGGTAATAATAATGATGATAATACACTTTTTAAAAACATTCATTTTTAAAAGACCTCATTAAAACAGACTAATTAAGCTTGTTTATGACCATCGCACACAAAAATGAAGCCATGTCAACATGTTTTGACAATCTCTTTCTTCTTTGCAAGCCCTGTTGCTGGCATGAAGACACCTGCACGTGCTAATGAATTCACTCAACCGTTCTCTTCCCCACTCTCCTTTGCTTGATATCAGAAATAATAATGTGCAGTGTTTATAAGTTAGGTCAGGGGTTGTCCAAACTGTTTGCACGGAGGGCCATATACCATGAAATAAAGGTATTCAGGGGCGGATTAAGATAATTTTTTTTAAAATGACACACGTTGAGAAGTTTTTATTGCAAAATTTTCATGTGATGTGTGAAACTAAGATCTTAAATGTAGTAAATAGGCAATGTCAGGCTCAATGCAACTAGTTTTGTTACGTATGATATCAAGCAGGTAAGAGTCACTTAGTCTCGTCCTCACAGGTTTTTATTAAAAAATTCATAACACTGAATGTATGTTCACACATGTCGAACCAAACAAGCTTAGTATTTTCTTAGCAAATGTTTGAATCTCTTTGAATCTGTCAGCATCTCTTTGAAACTCAATGAGTTCTAGTTGCAGATGTCCAGGAGCATTATCAGAGTCCAGAGAGAAGGGTGAAGAAAATAAAACTTGTTTTCCTTTTCAATAATTGCAAACTCCGAAGGCGTCTGAAATCCTCAGCCAGGGATATCATATCTGCAACAGATCTCTGCTTAGCTCATTTAAGTTTATTTCGAGAAAACATGTGATGCTTTCCTGTAATGAGCTGAAATGTTTGCTATTATGTTGCATTTGTGGAAAATGCCTTTTAAAAAGTTGCGGCTTTTTTCACAAAAAGCCTTGATATGTGAATACTATTGGCTTACCACGGCTGTGTGGCCATGAAGACTTGTGATAAGAAGGTTTAGATGTCTTGTCACATCAACTGAAAATACAAAATCTGCCAGCCAAGCAGGATCAGATAGTTCTGGAATTTGTTTTTCTTGAATTGCTCAATTTTTAAAAAAAGTTTTTAGATGCGCTGAAGTGCTGTAACCCAACTAAGACATCTTACATCAGTGTGATACATAACATCTTCGTATTCTCCCTGGAAGTAACAAAAAAAAACTGCTGAAACTCACGGTGAAAGAAGACTTTAGAGCGAATTGAATGTTTAGCTTTCATCATTGTCCAACGTAGAACCCCTGGCGATAAGGCGAGAAAAGACAATCATGACCACGGTAGAGCGATACCGTACGTTGGAGGATGACGAACCCTGCTTCCAACTACAAGATGTTTGGCACAAAGAACTTGTTGGTAACGATACAGTGAAGTTTTAAAGCTTTGCCACCCTCTTCGCTGACTTTGTTACAGACAAGTGTTGCAACTCCACTGTGCTCACCATTCAGTGCAAGGGCGACAGCAGAACAAACGGAAGCAAATAAATCGGATCCCCTTTTTTGGTCTTTAAGACTCTGAAAGTCAAGTATTTCGTAAACAATAAAATGTCATCGATTTTCGCCATCATTTGACGTACTCAGAACAGCATAATAAATCAACTTTTATTATAAATATAATTTCGTTACAGAATATATACGTCAATCAATTAATTATTTAAGTCGAGGTCACGGGCCAGTTAAAATTAAACTCGGGCCGTGATTGGCCCGCAGGTCGGACTTTGTAAATCCATGAGTTCTCGGAATTTGAATCCGTACGACACTCAGACTTCGCGTTTACTCTTAATAGACTTACCTCCGAATGGACTAACACACACATGGACTTACCCGTGAATGGACTTAGCCACGAATGTTTTTTCCCGCTCAAATCTTAACGCAACAGAATACAGTAAATTAAGAATTTAATTGCAAAATGCTTTTGGCTTATTTTACTTTGATGCAGATTTGTTAGTATTTGCAAGATAAGTGATAATTAACGGTTGGCAGTTAAATCTTGAGTTTTCTAAATTTCTAGAAAGTCCCAATTTTTTTTTACTTTTACAACTTAAAGGCAACTAGCTATGAAGAACTATTATTTAAGAAAGAGACTAGCGTAATAATGGATCTCGGCAATAGGTTGTAAACATATTATCCTTCATAAATTGAATGGGGAACAGCTTCATACCGAGAACAGCATTGTACCGGTAACAGCGTCGTACCGGGAGCAGCACCATATCGTGGAAGGAGATTCTATCAGAAACGGGATTCACATTTGTTCTTCAAGTTCAGTTTGATTAAATGTTGTTCAAAATTTTGATGCTATTTAAATAAAGTTGATTTTTTCCCCCGGATGGTTTCAAGTGGATAGTGAACAGCCATCATACATGCAGTTTCGCTTGACATAAACAAAACTTATTCAAAATATACTTTGTAGATGATTTTTAAGTAATAAGGAAATAATGTCCTTAGATGTTTACAAAAATTCGTAACGCAGATTAAGTGCAAAAATAGTATTAAATTAAAATTTAGATACAGTCGGCTGGCGTATCGATGGTTCGAATCTCCGTGAAGGCAGGGATTTGTGCCCGGGTCCAAAAGGGTGTCCCTGCGTCTACCCAGCTCCGAATGGGTCTCTGACACTAGGTAAGAATAGCAAAGGCGGCTGGGAACAGTGTGGTCCCTCATGGCCGTGGCATGTGACATGTGAACACTGCGTCACTTGCCAACAGACCGGCGCAATAATCTTCTGTATAGAAGGAGCATCTGTATAGACAAGACGAGACTAATTAAAGATCTCTATATTTTCTCTTAATTTTAAATTTCAATTCCATACATCTTTTAAAATTTTTTTTTGTTTTTGCAGCGACTGTTTTTAATCAATTGAATTTTCATTAAAAGCATTTATTTTATCCACGTTTTATTAACTCGCTTTCGTTCCTGTGGCATTGTTGGTTTGTTGGTTTGTCCAAGATTTTTTCAAATCTGCCAACGTAAAATTGAACCACTTGTGATGATCCCAGAGATCTGAAAATTTTACCACAGATAGATCTTGGATGACAATGCATTATATCGAAATTGCAGATCGATCGAATATACCGTTATTAAATTATTGAACTTTTTAGTTTATCTATAGTCTATATATAAGCATCTGTAACCGTCTGCTTTTGTTGACATCCGTGAGTTCACCCCGTGACCACATCACAATGTTTTTAAAATGTTGGGCAGGCGCTTGTGAGGTGTGTGGTAAAATAAATAGAGGTTACAAAATATTTTTAAAAACCACGTTGTTATAAGTGGACTAAAATAAATAGAAGTAAAAATATTTTTTTTTAAAACCACGTTTTTATAAGCGGACTAAAAAGCAGAAAATAATTTAGAACTTATTAGTTCAAGTACTTCGATTTAATATGACTAAATACGTGGGGCGGGAGCTTATGAGGTTTAACATATGCGGTTCACTCATTCTCTCACTTATAGATCTCTCTTTTGCCTTCTAAATTAGAAGATATAAAGTTCAAAATCCCTGTTCATTTCAATTTGTATAATAATGGATACATGTGTGATTATTTGTCAAGATTGTTAATGACTGAATGGTGAATAAAATCTTAAACGTTTAAGAAATGTGAATTTTTGGGCCCCCAGCCCCAAAGGAATGACTATTTGCAGTTCAGTGCCCTATAGTATTTTAATATTGCCTATCAAGTTGTCATATACAAAGTTTAAAGTTTGGTTAAGATCCAACAATTTACACAGTAGTGAGCGCTTAAACTAATTTTTATATAGCTCATATAAGCAAAAAATGACATTATGGGCCCCCGGTGCCCCATGAGTGTTAAATTTAGAAAACAAAGTTGCCAGTTACCATCCCAGGTAGGTACCTAACAGTCTCCAAAAATTTCATGACAATCGGATGAATGGTTTAGTCAGCTATAAAGGACATGCACACACACACACACACACACACACACACACACACACACACACACACACACACACACACACACACACACATACTTTGATTTGTATATATATAGATTTAGTAGTTTGTTTTCAAGGACAACGAAATACATGGCTCTTGATGGGTCTGCTCTGTCATTTGATAGTGTCGTTTGATGGTGTAATTTTGTGGTGTCATTTGATGGTGTCTCTCATTATAAGCTGCTGAAGTACTCTATTCTAAAACGTTCTCATTGTCTGTTTAGATAACTGTTTTCGTGTTTTGAAATCTCGTTGATGAAACATGAATGCAGTCTTCGCTGTAACTCTCGTCCAACCTAAGAGGCTGATTGTTTTTTGCATTTCAAATCAATGTACAGCATTGCATTTGCCTATCACTAACCACTGAACGTTCCCATTCCTGGATCTCTTACACCAGAGCTGTAAATCTTCGCCATCAACTCAGAAGCGACCGCACTGATCAGAAATGTTTTAAACTGAATCTGCCGACCAAACCCATTTTCTCTTTTCTCTCGCCATTCACCTGGGCGATAGAATCACGTTTCTTTTTTTAAAATCACGATTCGGTAAACAAATTGGAAATTCAAATAGAAAAAATTGTAAAATATTACATTTATGCGAGGATCTGATGTTTTCCGGGTCGCTTAGAGAACATGATGCTTCCAGAAATCAAAAGTGAATTGAATCACAATTACATTGCAATGATAGACATTTATCTGATGTTGTGCTGCGCATGTTTTAGCTCTATGTCACTGCCTTTCGTCTCATTCTAATTATAAACTGTCCACGATCAAAACTCTGATCGTTATGGCTCCTACGGATGTTGAGTTATTTCTTAATTTTGTCTTTGAAGACAGTACATTGTAGGGCCAGTCATCCGAAAACCTGAGCCATGGGATAGAGATAGTGGGCAGAAATCTTCCACCCATTGTGGAGACTTATTACTTCCCGGTACCTCTCGCTAAGGCCCATTGTTATCTGGTTGTCCATGAGGTTTCTGAGTGCTTTTCGGTCTTCGGCTCGCCAAGCCCGCATACTGTTAGTTTCGGGTCATGGTCAGATCTGTAACGTACTCGTGTCCTGAGCCGCGTAGAGACCAACCCTTTTCATTACCTCGTAACTATCAGAAACTCATCACCGATATGAGGACTGAGCCCTGTCCCACACGAAGCTACTCTCATTGGCTTGACACGAGATGGGATATCGGCTGCCGAGTATGTGGCAATGTGGAGGAGACGGCTGAGCACCTGTTGACCGAGTGCCCGGCGCTGGTCTGGGGATTTGGACAGGTCGGTTCCAACAACTGTGGAGTGTTATCTTTAGGGCGATGCCCGCTGGATGAGGCTTGCCAGTAAACAATGAGCCGGGTTCTAAGAGCCAGAGCTTGACCCTAAAAGAGAATGGCACATATTGAGGGCTGCTCATCAGGGATATTATTTCTTGTTCTTCTATTTACAAATGTCACACGATCAATACTCTTATTATGTCATTAATTTGAAAAAAAACAAGTTAATTTGATAACAAGCTATGAATGTGAGCCGCACTTCTCTTACTATAATATGGAAACGATTATTTTTAAACTTTCATTTTTTTAACCAGACAATATCGTGGTTCTACCATATAACTTGGACAATTGTTGGATGTAAGTTGAAGAGGTAAGTGGAGCTCATCAACGGAGGGTTAAAGGTGGGAAATGAGTTTTGTACTTAAATAAGACCGAGTAAGGGCATTTGTGGAAGACAAAACCAAAGAAAAGAACGCTGAAACAATGGGAGGAAATAAATAAATGATAAAATGAGAAAACTTCTAAAGGAACGCGTAAAATAGCACAGAACTTTAGTGGGAAAACGAGATCAGAGCAAGCAAAGGAAAAATACATTGATAAAAACAAGAGCGACAAGTAGGGACAAACATCTGCGTCTTAAAATACATCTTTTTGTCAAAAGCAAGGCCAATAATAATTTTTTATTTTAGGAATGATGAAATGTTGACTTTGTTTTTTGTATTTTAAAAGTCGAACTATTTGAATCTGGGACTAGATGGGGAGGCAATTGGCCATGTCCTCAGATAATAGAAACATTGAGAAATTTCGTCCAAAACTGAAGTCACAAATTGCCTCTAGACACAACAAAAACGTTTTGTAAAGGACTTGAAAGGATCGGTTACAACCAAATTGGATGACAAATGGAGCCAACCGAGTGCTAAATGGTCAAACAAATCAATGACACTGAGAGCCTGTTCTATGAGATAGAAATAACAAGGGGGCTAACCTCTGACAAGATTGAATTGGGTTAAACAGAGTCAACAGAAATAGCCCTATTGGAGTTTTCAATTGTTGAACGGTTTTGGGGAGTGATGGCAGACTAGAAGTCCTTATATTGAGTGAGGTAAAAGTCATGAATATTTTATGCAAAGTAGAAGTAATGATTTTATTCATAAAGTTGTAAGTCATGATAAAATTCGACATAATAAATGAAATGATTATGTTGAGCAAAATAAAAGTGATTAATCCATGTGGTACAGTATGAGACATAATTATATTCAGCAAATTAGAAGTCATGATTATATTCGAAAAGTAGAAATCGTGAATATATCAGGAAAGTATAAGCCATGATTACATTCAGAAAGGGAGTCATGATTATTTTCGGAAAATTAGAAGACATAATTAAATTGAGCAAAGTAAAAGTCATGATGTTATCAGGAACGAACTAGAAGTCATGACTATATTAACCGAAGTACAAGAGATGATTCAATTCAATGTAAACAGTATACAAAAAGAAAAAAAAATATCAGACTTGGCTGCCTGTTGTCTTTTAGCCTCACAGACTGCTGTGCCGTTCCATATCATAAGGCGCCAGGAGGCTCGGAGGACCAATGTCGAAGTCATAGTTATACTACAAGAAAAGTTTGTCGAGTGGAATCTTAAGTCTACTTAAGAAAGCAAGAATGACCCATCTCTATATAGATTTTATAACATTCTAGATCCTTCTATTGCGCTTAGTAGAATAGCTGAAGGAAGGGTGTTCTGCAAACACTGTTGGCAGTTGTAAAAATAAAAATGGGAGGTTATTATTCGATACAATCCAACATCTCAATTTATTTTGTACTAGATACGACCCGCGACGTACATACGCCACAGACTTGCTCATAGATAGTTCAAAGAAAGGGGGTAAAGAACGGACACAAACTACAGCACGAAAAAATTAGAACAACGCGAGTGAACGTCGCTATGACGCATTTTTTGGTCTCGAGACATGCGTATTGCGATTAGCTACCTGCCCCCCCACCCTGCACCACCCTTGCTTGCCAGCCATAAACTGTGATTGGCTGACCCTAGCGAGGATCAGCAATGTACGCAAAGAAGGGTGAAAAGAACGGCACAAACAAGCGTTTTTAAAAATTAAAAAAATAATGTTTCCACTGGGGCTTCAACTCAGGACCTTCCGCGTGTTAGGCGGACGTGATAACCACTACACATTACGAATCACATGCTATTCTGTGAAGGAACAACACAAGTGAACGTAAGAAGCATTGTTGGTCTCGAAACATGCCCCGCCCCCCTTTTTGAACTAACTTCGTTTGCCAACCATAAACTGTTATTGGTCGACCCCAGCGAGGGTCATTTGTCATGCTAATTTGCACACTACTTGTTCTTGTTCTGGTGAATTATATATATAGATGAAGACCTCAAAGGAAGAAACGGCTATGTGACATTTTATAATTTATTTTTAGTTAACCCATGTATCTGAAAGAGCAGGAATCGTGAAACCATGGCTCGCGAGCCAGATGTGGCTCTATTGATGGCTGCATCTGGCTCTTAGACTAATGTTCGTGTATATAAAAAATTAAACAACGTTTATTCACACTCATTTGATATTCATGTTAACTGCATATAACAAAACAGCTTAACAATTAATGTTATAAATTTTTTAAAAAACGTAAAAAAACAAGTTTTTCACTATTAATCCTTTATATAGGAGACATAACTAAAAGAATGTTCATTATAATACGCAGCGCAAGACAACCCAGAAATACAAAAATTTTGTTATGTCTCGTCAAACATAAAATATAATGCGCACCGATCGGGAATAACATTTTTATAAAGTATTGTCAATATAATACGCATCGAATCGCACAACAGGAAAATATTAAAAAGGTTGTACAATGTAATACGCACCGTGACACTCTATCTCAAAAATTAACATGATACATAGATATAAATAAAATAATCTAAATCTAAAAATGCAATAATTTAATTACAGTACATGCGATCGATCTGAAATTTTAATACATCATTTTTATCATCGGCACAAAACTGCCTGCAAAATTTCAGCTCCATATCTTACGAGGAAGTGGGTTAAAATCGATCCAAAGTTTTTTCGGCAATCAAGGGCTCAAACAAACAGACACCACAAATTAATATAACGGATTTAAAAAGAATTCCAAGACATAATTATTGTACTTGTAGTGTTCGAATTACAAAAATGCACACATTTACTTGAATTTTATATTTAAACATGCATGGCTCTCACAGAATCATTTTTCAAAATATGTGGTGTTTATGGCTCCCTAAGACAAAAAGTTTCCCGACCCCTGTGAAAGAGGATCAAAAATAGAATGCTCTGAAAGAGGTTTTAAAAAAAATGTCTCTGACCCTATTAAAAATTCAAATCTGTTTAGTTAATTTATAGTATAGGAAATTTGTATAATTTTGAACTTTTAAACTCGAATATCTCTAAAATACAAAAGTGTGACATGGCCGTTTCTTCCCTTGAGCTCTTCAGATATTATGACTATTGTATTTATTAGCTGTATTTGAGATTTTTTCATTGGAAATTTACTTCTCTTGATGTTGGACTTTTATTTTAACGTGCATATACTTACTTCATTCGGTACATCATTGACACTCTGATTTTTCATCATATTGGACACTTTATTAGCATTTCGCTGCATTGGAAAGTTACTTCATTCGACATTTTCTTTACTGGACATCCAATGTAATGCACATTTGCTTAATTGAGTTTTGGTTGTATTTGACATTTCCTTAATTGGACATTTGCATTATTGCACATTCGCTTTTTTGGTGCATTGGCTCTAATGTATACTAGCAAAATAACCGCGCTGCGCAGTGGCATAGTGAATTCAGTATGTGTTGGGAACCCACGTATTAAATTTCTTAAGATGGGGCCATGAGTAACAAAGACTGTTGGCGACCAATATTGGGGTAATACTACCGAAATAAGTTTAAGGTAATCTGGTTCGGATACCGCAGGGAAGGCACCTACCAAATATCGTGAAGAAGTGGGCATGAATAAGAAAATTTAACACTGCGAACACTTTTGATTTTTATGTCCGTTATCCGAAGTTTTCGATACAAACCTTCTTAATTTTTGGACATAAGGATTTTATAGCCCTATAGTTAACACAAAATTTTTAAAATAAAAATAAATTATTCTTCCAGTTTTTATAGTAAACAGAACACTTCGCGCAAGTATGATATTTTGGGCCCTTGGCCTCAATAATTCCTGATTTAAGAACTTTTTACGATCGTTAGCAACAACTTCCCAAAGTTTAATGGCGATCGGATGAATACAATAATATTAATACAGCTTACATAAGAAAAAATGACATTTAAGCCCCCATGTACCCAATTGGTGTAAGATGTTAAGTACAAAACCCCTGTTGATTTCAATTGATATCATGGTGGATTTTTTTCAACATTTGTCATATCCCCTCAATTGAAATGGGGAATAAAGAATTACATTTTTACGAAAAAAATAATAATATTTTTTCCCCTTACCCGTCCGAAGGAAATGGACATTAGATATTAATTGCCATACATTATTTCAATATGGGTCATGAAGTTTGTATGTAAAAAGTTTAGCTAAGGTCCATCTATTTAAACAGGAGAGAAATGTTAAACTAATTTGAAGCAGAAGATAATTGCGTCCACAGACCATGGCGGATGATTTGTTGGCGAGTGATGCAGCGTTCACAGGCCACGGCTATGAGGATTCCACGCATTACCCAGCCGCTTAACTAGTGTTAGGTACCCATTCGGAGCTGGGTGACTCAGGGACGCCCTAGGCCCCGGGAACAAATCCTTGCCTTCACATGTTTTCGAACCCGTGACCATCGGTACGCCAGTCTAGCACGCTGCCACTCGACCACCGTGTCATAGAATAAGGGGAAAACTACATTTTTGGTGGGCCCCCAATGAGTGGTAATTTAAAAGACTTTTTTTTGTCACTTACCATCGTGAGAGTGTTTTCAACAACTTCTCAAGGTACATGCTTCTACCTACACGAGAAGATGGAGAATTAGTGAATCATTAGTCAATCATTCAGTCAGTGAGGACTTAGCCTTGTATAAGTACATATATTTGCATTATTTGGTATTTGCTTTATTGGACATATACTCTATTCGACATTTACTTCATTAGACTTTTGTTTTATTTTACATATACTTTACACGACACTCTTTTTACTGGACATTTAAAAAAATTAACATTCACTGTATCTGCAGAATAATCAAAATTTGAGAACCCGACAACATCGGTTGCAACGCTATCTTCTTTACACTTTAGACCAATTTCTTTATTTTATATTGATTTATATATGTTTATATATACATGTATATAGAAATAATGTTTCACTGAATTATGGCTGAATCGCTCACATTTTCACTTAATGTCCTTTTCAGGTGGAAGAAATTATTTCAGCACCAACAGTCCACTCAATTAGTAGAACAAATTATTACTTTTAAGCATAAAAATTCATTTTGGTCCAAGAAAAGGTAACTCACAGACACAAAAACGGGGCTTTCGGGTCTGGTCCCCTGATTGAAACAATAACACTATGTCTCCGCTGCCCTACTTCCTGACCATTAAAAATCACTGCACATGCGCCGAGAAAGCCAAGGGATGCAATTATGAAGAGACAACTTTTCACCAGTTCGTAGCAGGAGCAGGCGGAGTTACCGTGACATGGTGCGGTTATTTGAGCCAACTGTTGATTTTTCATTTTCCCCCATTTTTTCGGGACTTTTTTTTCTTAAAGGGGTCAGACGTCTCTTGAGATTTAGGGAAACTTAAATAAGCGAAAGATGACCGAGGACTTGTGGCTCAAAAATTTAATGAGAAATCCTATAGCTCTGTCAAGACGTAGCTCTGCTCATTAGTAGTCGAGAAATGACCTCCCTTTATTTAGTAATTGAAACCGTTGGCGAATTGTGTCCCTTTAGTTAGCAGATGATTTTGTAGGCCACAGGCGAAAAGATGGTCCTGGAAAGTATAAACGAACAGAAAAAGGCCATTATTAGATTTAACGGTCGTCTATTGCAATGGTCTTTATCATTGGCAGAGTTCTGAAAGCTTTCTTATTATAATATGTCTTGAGCAATGCTCCCTTTAAGCTGTGCCGTTGCGCGACCGCGCATATATCTGATCAATGCCCCCCCCAGATATCTGATCAATGCCACCCCAGATATCTGATCAATGCCACCCCAGATATCTGATCAATGCCCCCCATATATCTGATCAATGCCACCACAGATATCTGATCAATGCCACCCCAGATATCTGATCAATGCCACCCCAGATATCTGATCAATGCCACCCCAGATATCTAATCAATGCCACCCCAGATATCTGATCAATGCCACCCCAGATATCTGATCAATGCCACCCCAGATATCTGATCAATGCCAGCCCAGATATCTGATCAATGCCCCCCAGATATCTGATCAATGCCACCCCAGATATCTGATCAATGCCACCCCAGATATCTGATCAATGCCACCCAGATATCTGATCAATGCAACCCCAGATATCTGATCAATGCCATCCCCAGATATCTGATCAATGCCACCCAGATATCTGATCAATGCCACCCCAGATATCTGATCAATGCCACCCCAGATATCTGATCAATGCCACCCCAGATATCTGATCAATGCCACCCCAGATATCTGATCAATGCCACCCAGATATCTGATCAATGCCACCCCAGATATCTGATCAATGCCACCCCAGATATCTGATCAATGCCACCCCAGATATCTGATCAATGCCACCCCAGATATCTGATCAATGCCACCCCAGATATCTGATCAATGCCATCCCCAGATATCTGATCAATGCCACCCCAGATATCTGATCAATGCCACCCCAGATATCTGATCAATGCCACCCCAGATATCTGATCAATGCCACCCCAGATATCTGATCAATGCCACCCCAGATATCTGATCAATGCCACCCCCATATATCTGATCAATGCCACCCCAGATATCTGATCAATGCCTCCCCATATATCTGATCAATGCCACCCCAGATATCTGATCAATGCCAACCCAGATATCTGATCAATGCCACCCCAGATATCTGATCAATGCCACCCCAGATATCTGATCAATGCCACCCCCATATATCTGATCAATGCCACCCCAGATATCTGATCAATGCCCCCCATATATCTGATCAATGCGACCCCAGATATCTGATCAATGCCCCCCATATATCTGATCAATGCCACCCCAGATATCTGATCAATGCCACCCCAGATATCTGATCAATGCCCCCCATATATCTGATCAATGCCACCACAGATATCTGATCAATGCCACCCCAGATATATGATCAATGCCACCCCAGATATCTGATCAATGCCACCCCAGATATCTGATCAATGCCACCCCAGATATCTGATCAATGCCACCCCAGATATCTGATCAATGCCACCCCAGATATCTGATCAATGCCAGCCCAGATATCTGATCAATGCCACCCCAGATATCTGATCAATGCCACCCCAGATATCTGATCAATGCCACCCCAGATATCTGATCAATGCCACTCCAGATATCTGATCAATGCAACCCCAGATATCTGATCAATGCCATCCCCAGATATCTGATCAATGCCACCCAGATATCTGATCAATGCCACCCCAGATATCTGATCAATGCCACCCCAGATATCTGATCAATGCCACCCCAGATATCTGATCAATGCCACCCCAGATATCTGATCAATGCCAGCCCAGATATCTGATCAATGCCCCCCAGATATCTGATCAATGCCACCCCAGATATCTGATCAATGCCACCCCAGATATCTGATCAATGCCACCCCAGATATCTGATCAATGCCACCCCAGATATCTGATCAATGCCATCCCAGATATCTGATCAATGCCACCCCAGATATCTGATCAATGCCACCCCAGATATCTGATCAATGCCGACCCAGATATCTGATCAATGCCACCCCAGATATCTGATCAATGCCACCCCAGATATCTGATCAATGCCCCCCCCCATATATCTGATCAATGCCACCCCAGATATCTGATCAATGCCCCCCATATATCTGATCAATGCCACCCCAGATATCTGATCAATGCCAACCCAGATATCTGATCAATGCCACCCCAGATATCTGATCAATGCCACCCCAGATATCTGATCAATGCCCCCCCCATATATCTGATCAATACCACCCCAGATATCTGATCAATGCCCCCCATATATCTGATCAATGCCACCCCAGATATCTGATCAATGCCCCCCATATATCTGATCAATGCCACCCCAGATATCTGATCAATGCCACCCCAGATATCTGATCAATGCCACCCCAGATATCTGATCAATGCCACCCCAGATATCTGATCAATGCCACCCCAGATATCTGATCAATGCCACCCCCCAGATATCTGATCAATGCCACCCCAGATATCTGATCAATGCCACCCCAGATATCTGATCAATGCCCCCCCAGATATCTGATCAATGCCACCCCCTATATATCTGATCAATGCCACCCCAAGATATCTGATCAATGCCACCCCAGATATCTGATCAATGCCACCCCAGATATCTTATCAATGCCACCCCAGATATCTGATCAATGCCACCCCAGATATCTGATCAATGCCACCCCCAGATATCTGATCAATGCACCCCCAGATATCTGATCAATGCCATCCCAGATATCTGATCAATGCCCCCCAAATATCTGATCAATGCCACCCCAGATATCTGATCAATGCCTACCCAGATATCTGATCAATGCCACCCCAGATATCTGATCAATGCCACCCCAGATATCTGATCAATGCAACCCCAGATATCTGATCAATGCCATCCCCAGATATCTGATCAATGCCACCCCAGATATCTGATCAATGCCACCCCAGATATCTGATCAATGCCACCCCAGATATCTGATCAATGCCACCCCAGATATCTGATCAATGCCATCCCCAGATATCTGATCAATGCCACCCCAGATATCTGATCAATGCCACCCCAGATATCTGATCAATGCCACCCCAGATATCTGATCAATGCCACCCCAGATATCTGATCAATGCCACCCCAGATATCTGATCAATGCCACCCCAGATATCTGATCAATGCCACCCCAGATATCTGATCAATGCCACCCCAGATATCTGATCAATGCCACCCCAGATATCTGATCAATGCCACCCCAGATATCTGATCAATGCCACCCCAGATATCTGATCAATGCCACCCCAGATATCTGATCAATGCCACCCCAGATATCTGATCAATGCCACCCCAGATATCTGATCAATGCCACCCCAGATATCTGATCAATGCCACCCCAGATATCTGATCAATGCCACCCCAGATATCTGATCAATGCCACCCCAGATATCTGATCAATGCCACCCCAGATATCTGATCAATGCCACCCCAGATATCTGATCAATGCCACCCCAGATATCTGATCAATGCCACCCCAGATATCTGATCAATGCCACCCCAGATATCTGATCAATGCCACCCCAGATATCTGATCAATGCCACCCCAGATATCTGATCAATGCCACCCCAGATATCTGATCAATGCCACCCCAGATATCTGATCAATGCCACCCCAGATATCTGATCAATGCCACCCCAGATATCTGATCAATGCCACCCCAGATATCTGATCAATGCCACCCCAGATATCTGATCAATGCCACCCCATATATCTGATCAATGCCACCCCAGATATCTGATCAATGCCACCCCAGATATCTGATCAATGCCACCCCAGATATCTGATCAATGCCACCCCAGATATCTGATCAATGCCATCCCCAGATATCTGATCAATGCCACCCCAGATATCTGATCAATGCCACCCCAGATATCTGATCAATGCCACCCCAGATATCTGATCAATGCCACCCCAGATATCTGATCAATGCCACCCCAGATATCTGATCAATGCCACCCCAGATATCTGATCAATGCCACCCCAGATATCTGATCAATGCCACCCCAGATATCTGATCAATGCCACCCCAGATATCTGATCAATGCCACCCCAGATATCTGATCAATGCCACCCCAGATATCTGATCAATGCCACCCCAGATATCTGATCAATGCCACCCCAGATATCTGATCAATGCCACCCCAGATATCTGATCAATGCCACCCCAGATATCTGATCAATGCCACCCCAGATATCTGATCAATGCCACCCCAGATATCTGATCAATGCCACCCCAGATATCTGATCAATGCCACCCCAGATATCTGATCAATGCCACCCCAGATATCTGATCAATGCCACCCCAGATATCTGATCAATGCCACCCCAGATATCTGATCAATGCCACCCCAGATATCTGATCAATGCCACCCCAGATATCTGATCAATGCCACCCCAGATATCTGATCAATGCCACCCCAGATATCTGATCAATGCCACCCCAGATATCTGATCAATGCCACCCCAGATATCTGATCAATGCCACCCCAGATATCTGATCAATGCCACCCCCAGATATCTGATCAATGCCACCCCAGATATCTGATCAATGCCACCCCAGATATCTGATCAATGCCACCCCAGATATCTGATCAATGCCACCCCAGATATCTGATCAATGCCACCCCAGATATCTGATCAATGCCACCC
Organism: Ampullaceana balthica; assembly: GCA_944989445.1. Taxonomy (NCBI): domain Eukaryota; kingdom Metazoa; phylum Mollusca; class Gastropoda; family Lymnaeidae; genus Ampullaceana; species Ampullaceana balthica. The sequence goes on from CALYLW010001076.1 coordinate 203,559, forward strand.
CAGATATCTGATCAATGCCACCCCAGATATCTGATCAATGCCACCCCAGATATCTGATCAATGCCACCCCAGATATCTGATCAATGCCACCCCAGATATCTGATCAATGCCACCCCAGATATCTGATCAATGCCACCCCAGATATCTGATCAATGCCACCCCAGATATCTGATCAATGCCACCCCAGATATCTGATCAATGCCACCCCAGATATCTGATCAATGCCACCCCAGATATCTGATCAATGCCACCCCAGATATCTGATCAATGCCACCCCAGATATCTGATCAATGCCACCCCAGATATCTGATCAATGCCACCCCAGATATCTGATCAATGCCACCCCAGATATCTGATCAATGCCACCCCAGATATCTGATCAATGCCACCCCAGATATCTGATCAATGCCACCCCAGATATCTGATCAATGCCACCCCAGATATCTGATCAATGCCACCCCAGATATCTGATCAATGCCACCCCAGATATCTGATCAATGCCACCCCAGATATCTGATCAATGCCACCCCAGATATCTGATCAATGCCCCCCAGATATCTGATCAATGCCACCCCAGATATCTGATCAATGCCACCCCAGATATCTGATCAATGCCACCCCCAGATATCTGATCAATGCCACCCCAGATATCTGATCAATGCCACCCCAGATATCTGATCAATGCCACCCCAGATATCTGATCAATGCCACCCCAGATATCTGATCAATGCCACCCCAGATATCTGATCAATGCCACCCCATATATCTGATCAATGCCACCCCAGATATCTGATCAATGCCACCCCAGATATCTGATCAATGCCACCCCAGATATCTGATCAATGCCACCCCAGATATCTGATCAATGCCACCCCAGATATCTGATCAATGCCACCCCATATATCTGATCAATGCCACCCCAGATATCTGATCAATGCCACCCCAGATATCTGATCAATGCCACCCCAGATATCTGATCAATGCCACCCCAGATATCTGATCAATGCCACCCCAGATATCTGATCAATGCCACCCCAGATATCTGATCAATGCCACCCCAGATATCTGATCAATGCCACCCCAGATATCTGATCAATGCCACCCCAGATATCTGATCAATGCCACCCCAGATATCTGATCAATGCCACCCCAGATATCTGATCAATGCCACCCCAGATATCTGATCAATGCCACCCCAGATATCTGATCAATGCCACCCCAGATATCTGATCAATGCCACCCCAGATATCTGATCAATGCCACCCCAGATATCTGATCAATGCCACCCCAGATATCTGATCAATGCCACCCCAGATATCTGATCAATGCCACCCCAGATATCTGATCAATGCCACCCCAGATATCTGATCAATGCCACCCCAGATATCTGATCAATGCCACCCCAGATATCTGATCAATGCCACCCCAGATATCTGATCAATGCCACCCCAGATATCTGATCAATGCCACCCCAGATATCTGATCAATGCCACCCCAGATATCTGATCAATGCCACCCCAGATATCTGATCAATGCCACCCCAGATATCTGATCAATGCCACCCCAGATATCTGATCAATGCCACCCCAGATATCTGATCAATGCCACCCCAGATATCTGATCAATGCCACCCCAGATATCTGATCAATGCCACCCCAGATATCTGATCAATGCCACCCCAGATATCTGATCAATGCCACCCCAGATATCTGATCAATGCCACCCCAGATATCTGATCAATGCCACCCCCAGATATCTGATCAATGCCACCCCAGATATCTGATCAATGCCACCCCAGATATCTGATCAATGCCACCCCAGATATCTGATCAATGCCACCCCAGATATCTGATCAATGCCACCCCAGATATCTGATCAATGCCACCCCAGATATCTGATCAATGCCACCCCAGATATCTGATCAATGCCACCCCAGATATCTGATCAATGCCACCCCAGATATCTGATCAATGCCACCCCAGATATCTGATCAATGCCACCCCAGATATCTGATCAATGCCACCCCAGATATCTGATCAATGCCACCCCAGATATCTGATCAATGCCACCCCAGATATCTGATCAATGCCACCCCAGATATCTGATCAATGCCACCCCAGATATCTGATCAATGCCACCCCAGATATCTGATCAATGCCACCCCAGATATCTGATCAATGCCACCCCAGATATCTGATCAATGCCACCCCAGATATCTGATCAATGCCACCCCAGATATCTGATCAATGCCACCCCAGATATCTGATCAATGCCACCCCAGATATCTGATCAATGCCACCCCAGATATCTGATCAATGCCACCCCAGATATCTGATCAATGCCACCCCAGATATCTGATCAATGCCACCCCAGATATCTGATCAATGCCACCCCAGATATCTGATCAATGCCACCCCAGATATCTGATCAATGCCACCCCAGATATCTGATCAATGCCACCCCAGATATCTGATCAATGCCACCCCAGATATCTGATCAATGCCACCCCAGATATCTGATCAATGCCACCCCAGATATCTGATCAATGCCACCCCAGATATCTGATCAATGCCACCCCAGATATCTGATCAATGCCACCCCAGATATCTGATCAATGCCACCCCAGATATCTGATCAATGCCACCCCAGATATCTGATCAATGCCACCCCAGATATCTGATCAATGCCACCCCAGATATCTGATCAATGCCACCAAGTAGTTTAAAATAGCGCATAGCAAATTTCTGGTTTTAATTCAAAATGTGTAGAAAAAATGGATGCTGTGAAATTTTTATTTTCAGTTCGCACACAAACCAACCAACCTTAAAGCGAACATTTGTCGTGAGACGCGATTTTTTGGCTTCTTGTGCCTGTCAAATATCCTGGTCGGTCCAGTGATGAAAGACAGGAGGTTGAAATGGATTGGTCAGTCCAATAGTGTAGCCAGTAAGACCGAGTTGTTCTGTAAGTAATGTAACTAGTTTGTTTGATTAGACGGGGAAGTTGAATCGAGGCAACGGCTGCGGACAATAAAACTGTCCTATCATGTCAGTCTCCGCCTCAGTACAACTTGGTTGTGTGATAGGAGAACTTAATTAAGGCAATATGCTGGCTGAGGACCTCGTCCAATTTAGGGGGCATGCTTACAATGCACAACAACATGAATGTAAACCATCTCAGTCAAAAAGTCACGGTGTAAATAATTGCTGCACCAATCCACTAGATTACAAACTCGTTAATGCTTGAGCTGACACTACATGCCAGCTCCGCTGTTGCTTAGCGTCATACAACATTATTCGAGCAGTAAGAATCTCTCAAAGCCCTCTCCTCCAGATGACCCCGTAACCAATGTTCCCTCTAAGCTTCGTTGGTCCGTGTGCAAAGTTAAAAAACTCGTGTGCACAGTTGCGCAGCATCCATTTTTCGTGCAATATATTTTTTTTCAAAATTTGATGCGCTGTAATTCTAAAATGCTGCGCAGCAACTGTAAAATATCTGCGCGGCCGCGCAGCCGCACAGATTGAAGGGAACATTGCCCGTAACATTATCCAAAGTGGCTATATAAAGTACATAATCACCGTATAAAATTACCTTCTTGAAGTACCACCACACGACCTGACGGCAGTATCCTAGGGCGATAGCCACACAATGCAAACCCTAGGAAACTAAACTCACAGAATAACGCTTTAGTCCAAACTGCACATGAGTAACTTGGACAAGTCACTTTTCTCATAATCCTACCACATAACCTAATCTTATTTGATAAGAACTGGCCATTACTTAGTACCCAAACGTAATAACTTTTCATACTTTAACCAAACCAATTACTAACGTCAACCTTACCAAAGTTTTCTATCCCCAGTACTTGACCTGACTTCGTCTCTCCTTAACACAGTGCTCCAGCCCAGTACCTGACTAGACTGGCCCACAAAAAGCAAACATCAGAGCCACAAATTGATAAAATTGCTCGTGAAATAATGGCATCTCTATGAATATACAATATATTAGATTTGTCTAGATATTAGTTTGAAAACAAAAATGCTAGACAAAAGGTAAAAAACCAACAAAATAACTAAAAGAGAAGAATTAACGAGGATTAAATATTTTCAGCTATGTAATTTTGCTTTTAACGAATTTCTAATCACCTCGCATTTGCCGGTAAAATTCTTTTTTTAAAAACATGTCGATGATTATGTCCCCCCCCCCTTTTTCACCCGTCATCTCCCCTCCCTAAGACTCCATTTGCGGCAATGTGGTCAAGGAAGTGCCGTCCGCTAGAGAAGTTTGAACAACTCTATTTACAGCCATAGCTGCCCCACCCCTCGCCACCATTGTTAGTGTGACAAGATTTCAATCATCGCGACATGCGCTGGCACGATTCCCGGAAAAGTTGTTTATTTTCCGCAAATTTGATTAACCGTATTTGTGCCCGTCAGTTATTATAGGAAACTATATTTTTAAAAAAAAAGAAAAAAAAAGTAATTAAGATCTCGCCCATAAACTTGCCCGGCCATGTCCAACTATGAAACAACCAGGTTTGCCCAGCAGTGTTTTTGAAATTGTTGGTTCGGCCACCCGGCGCCGGTCGGCGAGACTTATCGTCCAATAATCTGAATTAAGGCTTTCGTAGTTTGAGTCTTATTGGGAGTCACTCTAAAAAATTGTGGGTGTTGGTGGCAGAATTTTAACTTCGATCGTGAGTTTTTTTTTAAAATAAATATTTAAAAAAAATATGTTAATGATTGTTAATGATTACATGCATTTGCTGCAGTGGCGTCACTAGGGGGGGCGAGGGGGGGGGCGGGCCGCCTCGGGTGACATCAACCCTAGCGACGCCTCTGATTTGCTGCATCCACCCTGAGAACTTTCATAGATCCTCTTTTAATCTTTCCTGAAGGCCAAATCTATTGAAATCTCTCCTCGAGTCTAACAAAGATTCTCTTGAAAGCTCTTAATAAATTTAAATATCTCCGATTTGTCTAAAACTTCTATTATATTATCTTATAATCTTTCAGAAATACTATTGAAAGCCTTTGTTATTAGCTTGGAATCTCTCCTTGTCTCTAATATTCTACAAAAATCTCTTGATGGCTCTACTCAACTTTTTAAAGGCTTTTCTTAATCCTCTTGATATCTCTCCTAAATTGTTTTAAAAGTTATCCTTAATCCTGTTGATATCTCTCCTTTATTGTCTTAATGCCTCTCCTAAACTCTCTTGGAATATCTCCTTGATTGTTTTAAAGATTATCCTAAATTCTCTTGACATCTCTCCTTGATTGTGTTCCATTCTAGTATGAGCAATTTTTTAAGTACTGTGTGAGTATTATCTGTCGTTGGTCGTAGAGGTGACACCACTAAAATGTGATTAACGTAAATATCTTATGCATTTGTAACGAATTAAGTTCAAGGTTAAACATAACAGCAGTGATTTTTTTAAAAAATCCCAATATGGCAAGCATTAAATTGTATAATTCATTCAGTGTTTTTGTTCGTAAAACAAAAGGCATGCCATTTTTTGCCCTATAACTTTCCTTCGAATATTTTTCTAATGTTCTCAGTTTGCTATGCCAACTCTTTAAAAAAAATATGTGACAAAAAAGTTCAAAAATTTTCAGCAGAGGTTCCTGGCAATATGGGGACACTCCTGGAGTTTGGGAACCACTGGTCTGCAGGATGTAGAATCTAAAATAACACGAGGAGAAGTGGAAAGAAACGATACACACGATGTTGAAACGACACACATATACGCACACGCATAAGTGCATGCACACTCAAAAACATGCATTGCCCCGCGGTTAGACCCAAACATAAAACCAGTGATATTTAATAAAGATAGTTACCTCCACGACAGGATCGCAATCTTTCATTACATTGCCACAAAAACTGCGGGCTACGAGGCTTTGATAAGGAAACGTCTGACGTGTTCATCGTCAGGGCGGCTTCCCTTAAAAAGTCGCTTCGCCGTGAAATGTTTACGAGATAAATCAATTAGAAAAGCCATATCTCAGAACTTTCTTGATCCACATTTTTAAGTGCCTCTTTGAATACCCGAGCCATTGAATGAACAGAACGTTAAGGCGATTCGACGCCTCCAGAAGCAGAAAACTACATGACATCTAGGAAACCCAAGAATTTAACTTAGATTTTATGAATCAAAATCAGTCAGACATGTCGGTATTGTTTGGTGTGTCCAAGACAGCCCGGCATGGGGGGGGGTTGTTTGTGTGTGTCCAAGACAGGCCTACATGGGGGGATTGTTTGTGTGTGTCCAAGACAGCCCTTCATGGGGGGTTGTTTGTGTGTGTCCAAGACAGCCCTACATCGGGGTTGTTTGTGTGTGTCCAAGACAGCCCTTTATGGGGGTTCTTTGTGTGTGTCCAAGACAGCCCTTCATTGGGGGTTGTTTGTGTGTGTCCAAGACAGCCCTACATGGGATGTTTTTTGTGTGTGTCCAAGACAGCCCTTCATGGGGGGGGGGTTGTTTGTGTGTGTCCAAGACAGCCCTTCATGGGGGGGTTGTTTGTGTGTGACCAAGACAGCCCTACATGTGTGTCAAAGACCTGAATGGTCATTATTTGATGTGTGCAAGACCAGCCCTACATGGGCATTTCTTTATATATTCAAGATAAGCCCTACATGGGCATTGTTTGATATATCCAAGATAAGCCCTATATGTGCATTGTTTGCTATATTAAAGACAAAATTTACATGGGCATCGTTTGATTTATTCCAGACAAGGCCTACGGGGGTATTGTTTGATATATTAAAGATAAAGATAAGCCCTATCGGGAGCCATTTCCTCATGGGATTAGCTTTGTTACCGAGATAGGATGAAATGGATCTTTAGCATTAACATTTTTTTGTTCACTTCCGCACATAAATAGATCATCTTGGTACGTCTCTAGATGGCCATAACAATGATAGACTATTTTTACACGACTTTTGTGAGAGTTACAAGCACATATCATCGTAAAACATATGCATTCGATTTTCGTGAGAAGGCATATTTTACTGTGTATCTGTTTGTCCTTTATGCCGTACTACACCATTCATCCGAAACTTTAAAAGTTGTTGAGCACATTACCGCTATAGTATCTGCGGGATTATTATGATTAAATTACCACTCATTGGGGGCCCAGGAGCCTAAAATGTAATTTTTTTTCTTATATGAGCTATATTAAAATAAGTTTAAAACGTTGGCTACTGGCTACTGGGTAAATGGGTGGTTTCTATCCCAACTTGGCACATAAAAACTTGATGGCCCATATTAAAATGATATAGGGCATTGAGAATCCAATGTCCATTCCTCCGGGATCGGGGCCCTAAAATCTTTTTAATTTTCTTACCTGTTTAAGACTTTTTACCCATTATATTTTGCACGATCTTGACAAATGTTGACACATATATCCATCATGATCCCGATTGAAATTTGCAAAGATTTTGATCTTTACAGCTTTAACCGATTTGACCAGGGGCCCTTAATGTATGTTTTTTTCCTTTCTTATATAAGCGATGTAACTATTATTTTATTCATTCATTCACTATGAAATCCCCACAAACAAAAACATACATATATACCCACATACATACTTTTTATACTGGCGTACATATATCTACAGACTTGTTCTCTAAAACATGGCCCAGATTTCCAACCAACCATCGCTTTCTAACATTCCTAAACTCGTTAACAACCAACAACAAAATTACAAAAGAATGTATCCTGAAACGTGCAGTGTTAACCAACATGGCATGTTCGCTCCTGTACAATTTTAGGCTATTGTTTCCGTTGCGGTCTTTGCCTATTTCGGCGTCTTACGTCAAACGTCAAGTGGGCAATGAACTGAACGAAGGGAAGCAGAGGGGAAAAATTGGAAGCGAAATCTGATTTCGTTAATTAGGAGGCGAAATGTCGGGAGCAGTTTTTTTTTAAAAATAACTTTTTATAAATATTTTTTTTCTTTTGTTTCGTTTCCTCTGAATGCCATGCCCTTTTATATCTACGGCTTGGAATTATTTATGGAGCATAATATAGTGGGGCTTCCCACCCTTTCTCATAAAGAAGAAAAAGGAAAAAAAATCCATCGTTTTAAAACGCATCACCCCCCAGTAATATTTTACCCCCTCCCCTTCCCAGAGTTTTCATGTCTCCATACATAGATATTTTATCAATGCCTAATCTCGAAACTTTACTACCTATACCTATTCTCGCCATTCATTCCTATCTACCACACCCATACTTCTCAATGGCTCTTCACATTACACCATTTTTTCCATGTATGCTCTGCGTCAAAATAACCCACCCCCACGCCCCAAACCCATAACCCTCACTTTCTTCTACCTATCGGCTACCTTTCACTTAGCTACAGGTCTTGTCATTTCTTGACAAAAATCTTTTATTAGAAATATCCAGTGTATTCAGTTGGACCCCAAACTCCGGGGTTCAATCATTTTCCCTTTCAAGTTTTCATTCACTAACCATACGGACAACACCCTAAACTGCCTATGTTCACAGCCAACGTTAAAACCAAATACATTTATAAATTTTGACATTAAAATTTTATATAAAGATCGCAAAATAATTTTTTTTTAAATTAAAAAATGACCTGATGAGTGCTTTTCTGTGTGTATTCCTTAAAGAAATCTAGGCGGGCATGTCATATCATGAAACGTTCTCAATAAAATACTGAAACAAACCGTCTTGTCGAACATCACTGGTGTCTTCTAACACTGGATAAACCACAGACATACGTTAAATTAACATACTTTCAACGAGTCACCATGTATGGTAATATCAAGTTCGGTAACCAGCTCACCAAAGACAAATTAGATTCAAGAAACATAGTCGCACCAACGCGTATACAAATTATAGTCTTTCGTCGCGCCCCCCCCCATTGTCTCGCCACCATCCCATCAAGTGTGTATTGGTTATTGTTGAGACCCTCAGAACCATCTTATTGGTAACTAACACACTAAGTACCATCGTGTTGTTTGTTGTTAATCATCAGAAGACTTTCCAATAGAAGACTTTCTCAAAAGTAGACCTTTGTTCAATTAGAAGACCTTTCCAAAAGTACACTCTTCCAATACTAGACCTTTCCAATTGTAGACCTTTCCAAAGGTAGACCTTTCTAATAATTCCAAAATTAGACCCTTCCAATAGTAGACCCTCACCTGAAGACCTTTTCAAAATTAGCTCCTGCCAAAAATAGATAATTTTAAAAGTAGACATTTCCAATTGTAGAACAATGCAAAACCAGACTATTCAACAGCAGACTTCAGGCAACAGTAGACCACTTCAACCGTAGTCATCAGCCAACAATAGATCGAGGCAACATTAAACCCCTGTGAGTAGTATACCCTTACAAAAATTTAGACAATATCATCAGTAAACAGCAACCAACAATAGGCTTCATCTAATAGCGGAACCCCTGCCAACAGTAGACCCCCCCCCCAGACACTAGAATACCCCGGCCAAATAACGGGTCACCTAAATAATCAAATTTATCCCAAGACATAACCAGACATCGATTGTGCCCCACTTTTCCCGTCACCTTAATGTTTTGATTAGACAAGCCCGAAGACTTGCAACAATGGTGCTGTCCGTATGGGGCTTGTACTTGGATGAGCCCGCTAAATAGATGCATGCGGATGCAGCACAATACAATGTAAACACGTTGCCTGAGAAGAGGGACAACCGTGACAATCTTATTTCATTAGAGGGCTAGGAAGTCATGTCTGTGGAGTTAAAGAGACGCCATCACTTGAACCGCAAATCGACAGTCGCCGATTTATTATTGAAAACGAAGGTATCGCTAATAAATTTCCGAGTTCATTTTCCAGGTTTATTTATTGGCAATTAAGAGTGACTAACTCAAGTGTAATTTTAAATTGATTATTTTATTCACTTTTAAAAATTTCCATTTCTCGTGTGTCGAGGGGCGTCGCTTTCCTTATAACGACAGTTACAGAAAAACGCCCATGAAACTGTGTACATCATTTTTCTAAAATCAAATATTGTAAGAACCTTCTGGAGTTTCACCGAGCAGAACATTTGCTCTAAAAATATTCCGTTTACTATTGATATAGTATGTTGACTATTTTAAACCATTCTAATGACGCATATCGCGCTTTAATATATCTGCAGAAATTATAAAATAACTATTTTGTAAAACACATTTTAAAATGTTTTTAACGTACTAGTGTTGGAATTGAAATGAGTTGTGAGTTTATTTACAACCCTCAAATTGTGTAAATTATACATATTTTTCTTTGCGCTTAGGTACAGGTGCGCCAAAATAAGGCTCACAACGTCACATTGAAATTAGTGAACAAGGTTAATATATTAATATAACGGCGCGGATGGGTCGATCAAGTCTACCCTATGCTATAGATCTACCCTACGCTAAAGGTTTACTTTACTCTAAAATTTGACCCTAAACGAAAAATCTACCCACCGCTAAAAGTCTACCCTATGCAAAACGTCTGTTTTCATTGAACTTTATATATTAAAATTATTTTCCTATTGCCCGATATTCTAAATGTTACATAGATCAGTGGGTAACACATTTACCCATGGTTAATACGATTTAGTGTAAACTGCGAACTTATTTTTTCCATAAGCTTTTCTATTGCTTGATCCCAGTTTTTGTTTTCCTCACAGATTTTTAACCACAGCAACTGAAGTTATATATAATGACATTTATTAGTGTTGTTTACGTATTTCATTGTAGAAACATTTTTATTTAAAAGTCTTCAAAAAAATTCCAATACCAAATTATAATATACATTAATTCACTATTAAGCATGTGAAAAAAAAAGAAAGTTCAACGTACATCTACAGCCTACACAAACTGGCGAACAAGTTTAGTTATAGACACATTGCCTCTCGCCCCCCCCCCACCACTATAGTATGGCTTCCTCTAACATGGTGCCCTGTTTCTGAATTTGTTATTATTATTATTTTTTGCTTGTGGAGAAGGTGTAAATGGTTTACGTGTTAATGTGTTATGTAGGCGTTCACAACAATACAAACTTTCGTGCAATAAATCCTTGAAATACTGTTGTCAACAAAATAACTTTAATGTGCACAATATATACACAAATATAACTTTGAGGTTCCAGACCGTGGAGACATCAGCCACACATTCGCCATTCCTCTCTGACAACTGCTTTCGCGCGCGCTTTCCACCCATGTGACCTCTCTGTCACTAATCTCGTGATTATCACGTGACAGAAGGCACCTAGTCTGAAAGCTACTTTTTCATTTCAACTCCCCTTAATTTACTATTTGCCTAGGAAGCCCTTGCCCCACCTTACTGACTCGCCTCTGTGACAATACCCCCAGCGTTGTCCCCGCTTTTGATCCAACCAGTTCAAAAACGCCCCCTCCACACATTCCCCTCTCGGCGTCCTTACATTTTCCCCCCCTTGTCACAACGATCCATTGCTTTCACCAAGTGTATCAACAATATCACTTTCCGTTCACTTGGCGCTCTGAAGAACAATAGTTTATGGGCGCCAATAAACCGCGACTTGAAGCGACAAGTCTCGGCGTTTCTTCAAACCATCAGACGTTATAGATTATCTATTAAGTACCCGCGTATCAACACTTCAGATCCGAGACAAACATCTCGTGAAACAACAGCCTTTTGTTCCGGAAGACAAACACTTTTTACTGCTCTCTCTCGTCTTGCTAACATCGGTTCATAAGCCCCATAAAAAAACCAATTTAGTGCGCACTTCCGAACATGTATAATGAACGCATTTTTGGATGCGTATGGACAGAAAATTTAAAAAAAAAGACGGGTCATGAGCAGTGGCGTGTCCATTGTCGGCTCCATTCAGGAGGGCCAACGTTTTTTTTTGTTATGTCCTTAACAGAAAATAATAGCACCATAAAACTGAAAAAAAATTCCACCTTGGGAGATTCCCTACCCTCAAAACCGATTCGCCCCCTGACCATGTATATCGTAGACATGATCCCGTGTTGATACAGTCGAGTCGTCCTTGTGCAATCTTTTTGTCATCAAGTTCAAGTGTCTTTTGATTATTGGACCTTCGAGGGGAAAAGGGGGGGGGGTGAGAGGTGAGGAGCTATCATCTTGAATCTAGTCCCAGGTACACAATAAAATAATATTTAGATGTGCCAGTTATGCTAATTAGAGGGTCTTAAAACAATAGAAGTGTCGGGACACGTGAACGATCGTTTGATAAAGTTTTTATTACGACTTATATGTTTCAAGCCACAAATAAGATAAAAGGTCACTTCAGTTAATTCTAGGCTGTCCACTCACTGTCAAGGTTTTTCAAAACTGTAACGGGAGAAGCTCTAGTATAGTCACGTGATAAATTATTATTTAGCCAAGTCAGAAATTCTTGTATAATCAAGTAAGAAATTATGTTTTAACCACGACAGAAATTCTCGTATAGACAGGCCAGACATTATGTAGTCACGTCAGAAATTCTAATTTAGTCACATCAGAAATTCTAGTATCGTCAAGTCAGGAGATATAAAATATTAAATAATATCCTGCCATAATACACCCTGTCTATAGATGCCATGATATTTCACCTCTACAGATACTATAATATATCCTCTTTACAGATACCATAATATAACCTCTCTACAGATGCCATAATAAACCATCTTTACACATGTCATTAGATACCATCCCTACAGATGCCAGCATATACCCTCTCTACAGATGCCATAATAAACCATCTTTACACATGTCATTAGATACCATCCCTACAGATGCCAGCATATACCCTCTCTACAGATGCCATAATAAACCATCTTTACACATGTCATTAGATACCATCTCTACAGATGCCAGAATATACCCTCTCTACAGATGCCAAATACTCTCTAAATACCGATGCACCGGGTGGAAGATTTCAACAGATCTGCCGTGCAAATATTGACAGCATTCTTTAAATCGTCGTCTTGCATTCGAGCGCATGTTTGCAATATTTACAAGTGCGTGGCAAGTCCCAGTACCGTGTAGAGTTCAAATGTCTTGAAGTATGTGGACTAGAAATTTCAAGTATTGAAATGTTGATTGGTTTTTGAGGAAAGTGCAAAACAGAAAACATTGTTTGTTCAAAAATGTATTTAGAAGGTTTAAGAAACTAATCAGGAAAAAAAAGGTAACAGGAGGCCAATAGCCAACTGGTAGATTAGTGCTTTTCAAAACCCTTTTACTACCAGGATGTTCTGAGAAATTGAGAAACAAAGTTGAGATATTAGTGAAAGAACAATAAGAAACACACGTGTTGAGATTTAAGTGTAAGGACAAAAGAAAACATATGTGTTGAGACACATTGTTGAGATATTATTGTAAGGACGCAAAAACCAAAATACTTTGGATATAATATTTACATTTTTAAAAAATGCAATAAGATTTTTTAAAATTTATAAATTTCAGGAAACGACAAATGATGTTTTGAAGCAATATTTAACACAGCTCCCATCCCTGTCCCCCTCCCTTTTTTGACGAGGGATTAAAACATTCTGGGCTTGTAGATATTGTTTCCTCCTCCAAACACCACTCCCGTTCCTCTCCAAACAAAAAACTTTTATCTCCGGTTCCACTCCGCCATGCAGCAAATGCAATGCATATATCCAATACTAGTTTCGAATTATTGATATCGCTGATGATAATCAGTCATCTGTTAAATTGTAATTTGTTTTTTAATTTATGTAATTGTCTTTTTTTAAAATACATTTTTTGCCAATTAACGGTTAATCTGTTGACGTCCCGCCCCCACCCATTACACACACGCCCAGGTGGTGCGCTTTCTGCTCGACACAATGAGCTACATTGACATTTTATGGATCTTCAAAATCATATGTTTTATTGAGCTAATGTTTATTGCTGTCAAGTCTATTGTAGAAGTCCTCACTCCTAAACTTACTTTGTCGTTACCTTATTATTCTACTAGTGACTAGTTAAATGGTCGTGTTTATCACATTTACTTAAAAGCCAATTATTTGCAGATGATACTCAGCTTTACATTCACACTGATCCATCTGATATTGACTTCACTGTCAAATTGATGCAAGAGTGCATTGGTGAGGTAAAGTCTTGGATGACTTTCAGCAAGCTAAAACTGAATGATTACAAGACAGAAGCACTCCTATTCTGCAACAATAAATCACGCAGTACTTTGTCTCTTCCGAATTCTATCCCGGTGGCTAATTTTGATATACTTTTCAAAACATCGACTAGGAATCTTGGCTACATTATTTCTGACAATATGTCTACCAATAGCTTCATCAATCACATCTGTCGATCTGCCTACATTACCATTCGTCAGATCAGCTCAATCCGTCATTACTTAACAGTTAGTGCCACAAAAACTCTAGTTTGTGCTCTTGTTCTAGCTCGTATTGATTAGTGCAATTCTCTTCTGTAAGGTGCGCTTAAACAATGGATTAAAAAAACTACAGAAAGTTCAAAATTCAGCTGCCAGATTAGTTCTAAAGGCAAAAAACATGATCATGTTACTCCGCTACTTTACTCACTTCTTTGGCTACCTATACAAGCCCGAATTGATTACAAACTGGCCGTTCTCTGTCACAACTTCTTTTCTGACTCATGCCCTTCCTATCTTACTGAGCTTCTGTCGGTCTACTCACCAAGTCGTCAGCTACGCTCTTCTGCAGACACGCGCATTCTCTGTGTTCCTAAGACACGAACTAAAACATTTTACGAAAGGTAATTCTCTTTTTTTGCTGCCAAACAATGGAATTCTCTACCATTGCACATCCGGAGTATTTCATCTACAAATTCCTTCAAGACTGCACATAAGACGCATCTTTTCAAAATTTATTTTCAAAATTAAAGAAACACCATTTCTTTTTAATGATTAACGTTGCTTATTTGTATAGTACTGTTATTTATGTGGTTGTTATGAAGAGAATGTATATTTAAATTATTATATGTATGTTATTATCTCCATGTAAAACGCTGTGAGCCCGGCTCCTTGCTGGGAAACAGCGCTATAAAAACTAACAATTTATTATTATTATTGTTATTTAGCAATTAGATTGGAGAGCTGTTAGTTTTTTTAAGACTCAAGATTTACTTCTTCTATCACATCTTATATATTGCAGACGCCCCTTCTATACAGAAGAGTTGCATCCAGAGGCGTAAATGGGTTTTGACACCCTTGGCTAATTTATTTTTGGCGCCCTTCATAAGTTGAAAAGTTTCAGCTTTGCGACTTTTCAATTGTTAGGAAAAAATAATTGAATTTCTTTTATTTTATTTATGACAATAATTACGTAGTCTGACAGTGACAGTCATACAACATCAATATAAAATATGCAAAAGACGGGAACAATACTAATTTACCGTTTATTATTTAGTAAATAATACCAAATAAATTGGTGGATAAAACTGGATATTGTTGCGTTAATACAGACTACAGCCATACTTGAAGTATTATGTATTATAAATAAAAAAACAATAGTGTCAATGTCCCATACTCACTATTTCATGCATACCGATAGAAATTCACAATTAAACGTTAATTTAAGTAACACTCCACCGATCCACTCCTATGTCTAATATCAAAGGCTCAAAGCTTAACATTTCTTGCTTTAAATGATTTACAAAATTAGTGTTTATTTCATCGAAGCTTTTTTGACTGGTAAGTACACGTTCGATGGAAAGAAGAGCTAGAGATGATGTGCGTTGAAGATCTGACGTCAATCTCAACTAATTTTTAATTTTTAGTTTCCTCAAACTCCTTTCAGCAGTGGCTACTTTGGTTGGAATTGTAAGCAATGTTTTCAGAGCTCGTTCGATATTCGGGTACGATTCTTTCAATTTCCATGTAGCGAGTACATTTAGAAGATCCAAATGAAACATGTAATTGGGTTTTTTGTTTTGCAATAGTTCAAATCATTTGATGTTTAACGCATTTTGGTTCAGTTATAAATTGCTATTTATTTATTTCAATATATTTGCCTGATAATAGAACAGCTTTAGATTCTAAATCTGAAATTGCGAAAGATTGAAACGCCTTGCCAGTCAGAAAGTTAAAGTCTTCTGCTATATTTTTCAGAGAAATAAATCTGTATTTTAACTGCATCATTATTGACTCAATGATTGAAAAAATTGAAAAAAAATATTTAAAAATTTGAATTAATCCAAGTTCGGTCTTTTATCTTCCACACTCTCCTGGAATTCGATTTCGTTTTGTTTTCCTTTTATAAACTTGCTTGATTTTCATTTTAATTCTGTTTCTTCAATTTTGGCAAAATGTTATAGATTTCGTTATTACTTTGATCTTCAAAGTCTTTTAAAAGTCCTTTTATTAACAACGGTGATCTATAAATATCCCTTTTTTTGTTAAATTTATTTTTGTAGTGCTAAATTGACTTTGTTTATTTTTTCCAATATCAAATTCTAAATAGTTATAAACGCAATGAGCTTGTAACTATTGATATGACAGTGCAATGATTTAGCAACAGATTATAATGTGTCACCAAGTAAGTGTTATCCTTCATTTCAATTAATACTAAAATAATTTGCTCCAGTTGCTCATATACAGCACTTACAGCATTTGCTTTGTAACACCATCTTGTGTCTGCATGCTCCTTTAGGCTGATTTCAGAGAATGATGATATTTTTTTCCATTTACTAGTTGACGAGGAGAAAAAATGGTAAAATGCCTGTATAGTTTCAAAAAATGTCACAACATCTGCATCAATGCTGGCCGAGTGCACTTCTACCAAATTAAGACTATGCGCATTTGTATGATAAGAAGCTCCGAAGAGGCCACAAACATAATAAAATTATTATAGGGGTTTAAATGAAATATATTTAGATATAATTAAGTATTCACTTTTTTTAAAATTTGGATAAAAGTGAAATATTTATTTCAATAAAAAATTTTAATTAGAGATTAAGCGGCGTCCTTTTGAACTGGCGCAGGCCGGCGCCCTTGGCAACTGACCCAATGCCAAGCCGTTGTTTCGCCACTGGTGGCATCCTACGCTTATCGATAGTTTATGACTAGATTTTCATTTTTATTAGAGTTTTGAATATTGATATTGTTTTGGGTTAATAATAATAATAATAAATTGATTATTTATATAGCGCTGTATCCCAGTAAGGAACTGGGCTCACAGCGCTTTACATGAAAGAAATACCCGTTTTGTGTAGGCTAACAGTTCCACGTCCGAATGCCAGAGGATAAGAAGGGTGATTTGTATGTATGTATTTTGGGAATGGAACAATAAATGTTTTTTTTTAAAATTTATTAATTTCTATCCTAATGTTGAAAAAGCCTTGTCATAATATGGCCGAAATCTATTAATAGAAATATTGGGGCTATAATATATATATACATATATATATATATATATATATATATATATATATATATATATAT